>OY829915.1:140630277-140961662 GCA_963691935.1 Nephrotoma guestfalica | reverse complement strand
TGGTCATCTTGGTGTGGATTTTTGGAAACAATTTAATATTGCGCTTAATATAAATTGCGAATTTGCCGAGCGGATTCTAAGGCTAAAGCAAATCAACACAAATTAACCAGGAAACAGAACGAGGAGTTACAAGAGGTAATTGCAATGTTTCTCTTTTTTGTAACCAACAGATTGGGACAAACTAACCTAATCGAACATAATATTGACTTTGGTAGGGCACATTCTATTTATCAAAGACATTACCAGATTTCACCCGCAATACAAGACCTAATTTATCAGGAAATAGACCTAGGAGTTAGAGAGGAAAGTGTAGGTTGTTAGAGTTCGCCGGTAGTGTTATTGTGAAAGGCAAACGGAAAATCGCGCCTGTACTTGGAAAAAAGTAATTTTATTCTGCGCGAAGCTCGATACTTGAAGTTTCTGGTAGGCTGCTTGCCAAACTTAAGGCAAATCATTTACTACGCTAAGTATCCCAAATTTGATTGTTGCGCTTTTTGATGTCTTTGATTTAGCATGAAGAAATAATTATTTGTCAATAATCGTTTGAAAATATTAAAATTTAGAATAACAATAATATTCAGGAACAGTTTCTGTTATATTGAACTACTGCCATCTGTAAAGACGATCCTCATTATTCAGCAATTTTGTCGAAACAGCCGATGTAAAGCTCACAGCCATAGTTGTATAACATAAAAAATAAATGTTAGGTTGAAAGAATGTCAGAGTGTTTGTTGACATCTACTGGCATTTCGTCAAACTAAAAACAATATGAAGTTGAATTTAACTATCAATATTTTATTTACAATATTTGAATTGACAATATTTCTTTCAGGGAGAATTTAATTAAACAGTGCAGTTAAATGTCAAAATATTATCAAAAAAATTGTCAAATAGTTTAGATGTCAGCTGACGTTTTCCTTCCTAAAATATGATAATGACGAAGGATTTCTTCCTCGGCCAATAGAAATCTTCAATCGTGATAAATAAGTTTATTTGATGCGAGATAGCGCTCAACGCAAATAATTTATTAACATTTATACTAGTATCTATTGAATATCTTCAGATGAATGTCTCTATAGTTAATTAAAATTTCAAATTTTTATTTTAAAAAATACTTGAAAAGATAGAATTAGTTATAAGTAAATATTAAGCACACCACATACTTTAATATTGAATCGAATCGAATGAAAAACACATAAATTGTTCACGTAGTTTCGGTCATCGGAGAAGCGGTAAACACTATCAGATAGTTTGTGTGATCTATAAATATTTTACTTAGAAATTTATAGTATCCCAATGTAAAATTTTTTGACCCCTTGGATAATCAGTTAATTAGATAATTACCTAATAGTCAAAGAGCAACTTAATTAGACCGACTAACGAAAATTAAATAGAAAATTGAGTTTTTAATATCATTTCCGAAGACGATGTCTTTGTGCACATTATCGATGTTAGAGTCGCAAAAATCGCTATGTTATCTACTTAATAGATTGCGTGTCGACAACTGCGTAGGTTACACAATGCGTAATCTACCCCACCCATTCCTGAATAGAAACTCAAAATAAACCACCACAGTATGGTGATGTTCTAGTTAATTTAAAATATTTGAAATTGAAGGTGTATCGCGGAAATGAAAAAAACAACATTTGAAAACTATAAATCAATATTCATTAGGTTAGGTTATGGTGGTTGTCGTATAAAAAGTAATATCAAACATAAAAATTAAATCAAGTATATTCAAGATTCGATATTGAGCATAAATACTTTTGAAATTTTTTTTGCCGGGAAAATCATAAAATTTGAGGCTTTTCTTCAACAGTGCACCAAAAGGAATCTTACTTGTCTTTTTCTTTAGAAATAGCCTAGCTTGATTCGCAAAATTGTTTAAATCAACATGCAAAAATGAAGAAACGGCCCACGTTGATTAAAACTCCTATGCCTTCTAGAAGAACTATTAGGTGTAATTAACTATATGGACGGCGGTTGCAGCCCGAGCGGAATGACATCCTTTTAATTTTAAAAGTAAAGCACAACAATTTGTTAAGCTCCCTTTGTCACTGTTCAATATGGCAATTAAATGGAAAATCTCAAAATACCATCTATCATGAAGTCAGGGAAATAAATGAGATTTAATGTTACAGACGTACTGCAACCAGATCAACGATACCAAAGTTATTCAAACCTATTGTGTGCATTAGCTTTTAATTTATTATTCAATGTCATCACAAAAAACGTTTAAATCTATGGAGCAACACCTGGAGATAGAGACGGGTTACATAAACTTAAGTAAACCGTTTCATTCCATCAGCCACTATAAATCGTTAGCAAGCTTTTAATATTTTCGCTTATCTAGCCTTAAAAATCTGAATGAAGCCGGCTAACCGATTATTGACAAATTATCCGATTATTGACAAACTCAGTAAGTAAGATTGGATTAGTATTTTAACACAATTTTTTTTTGCTACGTAATTCTAAAATCTGGTCATGCTAAACGAATCTATGAAACGGCCAACCTTAACCATTTATTATCATAATCGTTTGATCATGAATTGGTTCTTAAATGAATTGGTAGATAGTGAAACAACTTTTAAAGAAAATATGCACGGCTAATGAATTTATAAAAATTCCACTCTGCACCAAATATTTGTCATTTGTACAATAATTATTTTAAAATTAGTTATAAAAATCTGAAATTTCTTTAACTGCAATTCCAGGATTTAGGAAAAAAAATTAACTTTGATAATTTTTAAGACCATGCCTCTAAATAATCTTGTGCAAAATTATTTACTGCCAAAACTGAATCAACTGACGAAAATATTTATGGAGGGCCAACTCGATCGCACCTTTTATTGCCCATGTAAAATTGGTGGTTAAGCACCCACAATACCTCATTTGAGATATATACAGCCGACAAGACAATTAAGTTCCGACGAAGCTCCAAGAACATCTCACTTTTAGCTTACTTTAGGCGTAATTATAAAGATTCTCCTTAAAATTTTGTTATATTGGATGTTCTGCAGAACATGGTTTTGCTTGCAAACTTTAATGTAAAGCAAACAACATTCGGGTGTTAATGTTCATCATCATGTCTGATACTGCCATACAGTTCAATTAGAAAAAACAATTATTATAGAGTTATAGAGTTGTGAATTACAGCCAATGCAGCAATGCACTCCTATGACTTAGAGCCCAAAAGTTTATAAATTGTTACTCAGGATTGATTGATCAGGATCTAAATTGATTTTTAATTAACACACTTACAACATATTATTCATTGTTTTATTGAGTGTAAGCGCTATCATTATGTTACGTCTATCTATTATTTTATAAATCACGAATCAAATAAGAAATACTTAGAAAACTTGAGTCCTTTTATTTTAAACAGTTTTGACGAGAATATCATTACCAAGAACTTAAAGGTTCTTAATATGTTTTTTCTGGTCTGATTTATTTGCATTCTCTTATCTATTCTACATGTATATAAAATATAAGGACATGCCAAAGGTTTTGTACAAAAAAGGATAGTTTGTTCTTTATTCAATAGAACGCAACATGTAATTTTTTCATTGTAAGGTCCGTTTCTGATAACAAAACCGAACAAAAAAATGTTTGGTATTTTTATAGACAACGTCTGATGTTTTTCCGTTCATTTTTCGTTGTTATCACAAACAGTCCGTATAACCTTTTTATTTTATACCCGTTTTATTTTTAGTTTGCCGGAATTTATATGAAAATAAAATCCGGAATCTTTAACCAGAAACATTTTTTGATGAAATAATAAAATTCGTTAAAGAGGAGGAACGGGAGGTTTTGTTATTTTAGTACCATTCATATTATATTTTTATTTGGAAAATATGGTAGTTACAAGACTAAACTAACTAAATATGTACTTCTTCACATTTTAATGATAAGAAATATTTTTTCTAAACTTTTTGTTTAATTAATGATATTGCTGCGATCATTGGTACGTTATTGGTATGCGTCATTGGTATATGATATCCAGATATCGCTAATTCATCGCTGTAAAAAGAACTCTGTAAAAGTTAAACTTCGAAAATTTTGCGTAACCATTTTTAAATGGATGGCATATCATGGTGTTTACGACAAATTTGCACACAACAACAAAGCATTAGAAAATTTTCACACAAATTAGAACGAATACGAGTGTTTAAAAAACACTTTTGAAGTATACCTATTTATACACCCCTTCACAGTTGCCAATTTCCATTGTAATATAAAGTATGCCAAATTAAACACAAAAACCAACCATCTACCATTATCTTCTCTTAGCCGACAGCAGTGAAAAGCCAATTAAAACAACAAATTAAGTTTCTATTTAAAATTAAATATGAAATGAAAGCTCTAGTAATAAAGCGGATAATAGAAGCCGTATAAATAATTCCAGATGGCCGACTCACAAAATTTACTTCTTGAACCAGATTATTTCGCCGCTATTAATCTTTGGCATATAAACGCAAAGCAAAAAACAACTAATCGCCTATGAAGAAACAAAAATTTCCAACAAAAATTATCCCAATCACAAACGGAACTAACAGCTTGTCATACAACCGCATAGAGGTATCCCAGGAACATCAGAGATGGGCGTTTACGTGTCATCTACTAATTTTTATACGATCGCGTCGAGAGCTCGTCGACAACGTAGAATACTCGTGGACAACATCGACTACTCGCAGACAACGTCGATTACTCGTAGACAGCGTCGACAACTACTTGTAATTTACACCAGTAGTAATTCTATGATTTACATATTTTGAACTTTGGTTTTCTGAGAATTTCCAAGTAACTAATAATATGTGTCCCACACCGATTTTTTCTCAAAAATTAGTGACTAAACTCCATTAGTTTGTACTTGTAATTGATAGTTGTCACTGCATCAGTAAAACGTACTGTGCCTAATATTTAAATTATTAATTATCCACCATTAATATTAAATATTTCGATAATTGATAAACTTGATAAAATTTTAGTTTATTGTGTTTACGCCATCTATTAATAACTGATGGGAACTAATATTATATTAGGTAAATCAGTAGTCAGAGAAAAAATTGTTATTAAGCTCACAGACGTAAACTTCAACTATATAAATTGTTTTACACAAATGTTGTGTATCTGATACCGATATGTTTGGCTAAACATTTTAAAACCATGTTACACTAATAGGTACCAGGCGGCTAACGAAAAGTCCTCTTGCGAGCTTGCTTTTCAATTTAGTTGTTTATTTATTTTTTATTCTTTTTTGTGCCTCTAATGAACATTATGACGTGTGTCAAGAAAAGACAAATTTTTTTTTGTTTATCACTTTTGAAAATCTAACTAAACTTTAACTAAATCTAAATAAAATTATTCAAATATAGTTTTGTCTGTTCTAATTTATTTCAATGATCGAAACTTGCATTTGAGTTATAAATTTGGTGCTAAAATTTTGACTTGGCGGATTGTGGAAGAGGATATAGCACCAATCGGGTTCCAAAATATTGTGCAATTATTCTTGTTAATTAAGTTGTATTAGCTCATAATGTGGATTATAAATCGAACAAAATGAAGCGTAATTTCAAACGAGACCCATTCATAAAACACACATTTCTGAATTTCCTTGAGTATCCAAAATTTGATAGTTGCGCTTTTTCATAACAACATCATCCGTATTATCTTAAAATTCCATTACTATTTTTGATTACCTCGATTTGGCATGAAGAAGTATGTTTGTCAATAAACTTTAACGTTTGAGTCTGTTACTTTAAGGTAAAAATCGAGCACAGCTTCTGTTATTGTTACATTAACCAATATTTTAGAAAATTCGGCATTTAAATCGAAACAATCGCTATAAAACTCATAGCCATATAAACCATAATTAAGAGCTCACAGCGCAATCCTTATAAAAATGGCAAAAAAATCATACAAAGTTTGTTGACATCTAATGATGTTTCGCCAAAATAAAAACAATATGAAATTGAAATTAACTATCAATATTTTATTTACTGAGCTGACAATATTTCTTTGACGCGTCATTTAATTAAACGCTGCGGTTAAATGTCAAAACATTATCAGAAAAAAATATTGTCACATTGTTTATATGCAGCTGATGTTTTTCTTGCTTGGTATGCTAATGGTGATGGATTCCTTCCTTAAATATACTGGTCAATAGAAGTCTTCCATCACGACAAATAACTTTATTTGATAAGAAACGGCGTGCAAAGCAAATAATTTATTAAAATGTATATTAGTAGCTGTTCCATAGTTTCACATACATAACTCTAGTTAATTAAGAATTTCAAATTTTTAGTTTAAAAAATGCTTGTAAAAGATAAAATTAACTTTAAGTAAATATTAAAATATTAAATATTAATTAATTATCACAATGTAAAATTATTTGCGCTCTAGGATAATTAGACAATTACCTAATAGTAAGATAGCTTCATCAGACCGGCTAACGTAACATAAATAGAAAATTTTGAGAAAATTGAATTTTTGATTGAGAAATAAAATTGAGTTGTCCACTATGTCTACAATGTCGACGTGAGAGACACAAAAATTCGCTATGTAATATACGTAATAGTTTACGAGTCAACAACCGCATCGATTATATTGTGTCATCTACCCCGCCCACCCCTGACGAACACACTCAAGTAAACATCAGAGGCATATTTCGTTCTCGAGTATATTACATACGTTACTTATATCTCCCAGTCCCTTGGTCCCAGCATGAAAGTTATTGACGATACACTAATGACTCATCAGCGACAGTCAAGCATAACATGCATATAGAAATTTTTCAGCAAATGGGACCAGTTTTAGTTTGTAAATTGTCTGAGATGAATCGTGCATGATACGACTGAGATGAATTGTACATGACATATCTGATATTGATCGTGGTTGACATGTCTGAGATGAATGGTATGTGAGAAACCATGTATCACAAGGCTAGGACAAAAATTTTAATCAAAGGAAGAAAACTATTGATAATAATAATACTGTTAATACTTCAACCGGCGGAAGTTTGCCTTGAATATAAAACACAAAATTTGTTTAACTATATAAAGTACTAGTATAATTACAAAACGTTTAGTAACCTATCTGCCAAAAAAATGTTAAATTTATTTTTCAACACTACATATTTTATAAAACAATTTATACAGAAAGAGAAAAATTATTGCGATGGAAACAGACTGACTTGCATGTCATCAAAAATATTTATTTTTAACTTTATCGATTGTTTACTTACGCAATTTTTAAAAAATGGCGATGAAATGCGAGACATTGAAAACTCGTCATACATGTTTTACTCAAGACATTGTTCAGAAACAAGTTGTATAATTGACATATCTCATACTAGCCTTTGATCATCAACAGACATTGAACGCGTCATTTGACAATGAAATGTGGCTTGTCATAAATTAGTTATTTCTCACCATTAAACTATGCTTTTTTTCATACACAGTTAAAAAATGATTAAGAAATAGAAAAGGACGTTTTCGTGAAAAATAATCTACATTGAAGTTGACAAATTTCCAACTGGGGTGCGATCTAACTGAAACCGTACTATTTACTTTGTTTACATAGTAAAATAAAGTACAGTAATCAAGAAAAAATTTGACCCCGAGATTTTTGCAGATTTACCATTCGCTAGATCGCCAAAGGTTCTTAAAAATTATCTGTGTGTAGGCGTATGTGATACCGTGCCCGCTAAATGTATGTTGGTTCTATGTAGCCCAGTGGCCATATTTTGGTAATTCCCCGGAAATAGGGAACTGCGAAAAAATTTTGCATATACATAATTTCTGCTAAAATTTTTGTTTTCTGGCATACTAAGGTAAAAAGTTAGAGGTAATTTGTTTGAAAACAAAATAAAATTAAAAATAATTTTCCCTGCTAGATTCACTATGAAAATATTATTCCCAATTTATAAAAATTTACATCAACCCTTTTCAGTAGGCCAGATAAAAATAATTTAAACAGAAATTTTATGTTAAATATTTCCCCAGTTCTCTATTCGCGGGGAATTACCAGAATAGGGCCACAGATGGATTGAATACTCAGGATGAAACTTAATACTTAAGCCTTTTTCATAAATTGGAAGATCCAAGGATTTTTGGTTGAAATTGGTCTAACAAAAGTAACAGCTTCCACAGGAGCTTTTTCGTTTTTTTACAAATATTTTCAAAACTAAATTTTTACAAATAATTTGATAAGAAACTGTTTTACAACAAAAAATCGGCACCGTAATACACATAAGTATTGAAAGATTGTGATGAAATTAATACTTTAGCTTTTTCTATAAATTAGTAGGCTAAAATCGTTTTACTGGAAGTGATAGGTTCCATTTTTCGTTTTTACCAATATTTTAAAAAGTTTATCATTTTCGAGAAAACCAATATTTCTAAAATTCAAGCGGAAGTGCCGATTAGTGACAAAAGTCCTTTGTTAACAAAAATTCGGCCCTTGCACAGCCCAGATGGACTGATTGATCGGGATGAAAATCCATACCTAACTTTTTTTTTCTCACATATTTGGCGATCTCAGTGAATTTTGACCCAGTGAATCGGTCCGTCGGAAGTGACGTGGCAGTTCCCATAGGAACGTTTTAGTTTTTTCACTGGAAGTGACAGCTCCAATGGGGGCTTTTCCGTATTTTGAAAAGTATTTGGTTTATTAGGAAAACGATTATTCACTAAAAAACTGTAAATTAATTGTCCAACAATACGTAAATTGTAAAAATGTAAATAGTAATAGTGTGTAAATAGTAAAAATATTTCTTATTTTAATGTTTTTGAATTTTAAAACTAAAGCCTACTAAACATACAGCGACGTTTGGTCTCCAAAATTAACCAGAAAAATTATTCCATAAAAAATTAGTTTGTAAATTTTCGAAAAAAAAAAATTACGTGGATAGCTGATAGATGTTGAATTATTATTTTTTTTATTGCATCTTGTCAAAATAATTTTTATGTGAGTTTGTTTAACACCAAATCAACTTATCACTGAAAAATCAATCGACTTGTATTGTATTTGCAGATAAATACAGTGAAAAATGTGTAGAGTTAAACAGAGACATTTATATACTAATACGGAAAACACCAATTTCGCTAGCTAAACTGAGAACCACATAATTAAATTTCACAGGTGAAATTTTCATTTTAGTTTTCGCTTGTGTCATTTGTATTTTTGATTTTTGACATTTTAATTTTTGTATAAGGCATAAGTTTTAAAATGAAATAAAAAATTAAAGATAATAACTTTTCAATTTGATTTTTAAATTTTTTACACTACTCTACATCAATAAAATATATGTCATGTAATTCTGAAGCTACTGATCAAATGACATAGTGGTTAAAGCTTTGGCGTTTGCATCGGGAGGTACCGGGTTCGAATCCCGATAGGGCAGGATGCAAAGGGAATTATCATGAACAAATTTGACTTCTGTCACAGTGTAAAATTCATGGGCCGACCCATTTTCCATGCCAGTATAGGCTGGGATGGAGCTATGCAATGTGCAGATGGTAATAAAATCGGACCTATATCCGCACGTCCTCGAATTGGCCAATACAGGCGTAAAAGTAAGGACGTAAATAAGCAAACCGCGAAAGAGTTGGAAGATCCTTGGCCCCAGAACAGATAGCAGGAAAAAAAATCCTGAAGCTAAGCCGTAAAGTTTGTGATTAAATTTAGGTATTTTGTAATTTTTATGCTGTTGCACTTTTTACAATTTCATTGTCTCTGAGCTATTTTTCAGGCCGTTCTGAGTGCCATCTATTAAAAAGTAGATGTTATGTGAGCCCAGTTTTTTTGTAGAGTTGTTATTTTGAACTGTCACAAATATACTATTTTCCTCTAGCGTCGGAGTAGCTTATGATATTTGAATGAGTAGTGCGGACAATTGAAATAGGGCTTTGTTTTTTTATTTTATTCGTTAATTTTCATTATGTCCTTGAAGTTTTGCAGAGAACAAAGAAAATACATTTTTTTGGTAAAAATACATTTATTCATCGATACAGTCAGCCCAACGCCTCTCTAACATTTCGATGCCTTTGTGGTAGAATTAATTACCTTTGTCTTCAAAATAAACTTCAGTTTTGGCAATCACTTCTTCATTGGAGCCAAATCTCGTTTCTTGGAGCTTTTTTTTAGGTCTGCAAACCGGTAATAATCGCTGGGGGTCAAATCTGGCGAACACGTTGGATGTGGAAGCAATTGAATGTGCATGGTCTTGGTGAAGGAACATTTTTCATGGACAAATGTTCGTACAAAATATGACCAACACGTCCCATTGATATCTTCACAATGTCAACTATCCCACGCAACTTCACTTCACGATCTTTTAAAACAATTTCGTGGATTTTTGTAATGCTATCTGGAGTCACAGCCTTGTTTGGGGGTCCAGAGCCTGGTGCATCATCCTTGGTTGTACGACCACGTTTCAATTCAGTATACCAGCCAATGATGGTTGATTTTACTGGTGCAGAGTCCGGATAACACTTATCAAACTACTACTTTGCTCGAACGGTATTTTTCCCTATCAAAAAACAGTAACACACTCTAACTTGTAAACTAATAGTTGGAATGGAATGCAATATCTATACATATCGTTTCAAGATTGGTAGAATTTAAAAATCAGATGGAGAACAAATTTATAGCACTATCTATGTGTCAGACTGGGAACTTTTCAGGCGATGTAATACTTGTTTGTGGTTGTGTTTGAACGTTCAACTTTAGTGCTTGTGTCGTGAAGCTTTCGTGGTTACAAGTAGGTTCGTTTTGTTTGCTTGCCCTGAGCCCTCGGTTGTTGGGTTTCTTTTGGGCAAAAGTTTCTATAGACCTTTTTCCTTTAAAATAATAGAGTGATTTGTGAGTGATTGAGTGAATATGTTGACACAATTATTTTTGTTAGAAGCGTAGCCATGGGGAGGTATCCTGATGGATTTTAGTGACATGTTGATTTGTGAATAGAGTGATAGCACACATTTTTGTTTTTATTATTTGCCTTGCACATTCGGCAGTTGGATTATTGTTTTGGCGTTGAAGGAAAATGATATATTTGCTTTATTATTTGTAATTTTTTTAATTTTGCTTGCATAAATATGGTTGCTATGAAAAGTTTTAATAATAATTATAATACTGGAAGTTAATGATTAAAAAAGGAATAGTTATGTTGTGTGCGATGTGAGTCTCTGAGGTTTTCAAAATTTTGAAGTTGCTGAAATGTATTGGGAAAGTGAGAGAGAGGGATCTGGAATGTATTGCAATCCAACAAGGTTGGAATATAGTCGTCATGGTATCTTTTATACCTGAACTTCTCAAAATTATTGACTATATTGATATAAATCCGCAATATATTTTATTTTCTTATTTTATTTATAATATCTTTAAGTTTATTTGTATACTTTCACGTCCTAATTATATAAATAATAGTCCATTCATAAGATGGGATGAATATAAGTAGTACGTAGGTAATAATCCAACGCTGCTGCTTTACTGCCAGTGCTGCTTTAACTAAAATTTTGCTTTCGAATTTATTAATAATTTCCTGAGGACTTTCCTCTACGTCTTGTGAACGTTATCTTCTTTACCAGCTACCGCTTTCACGATAATAACGCTTGATGTTTGCCACTGGAGCTTAGAGCATTTTTGACAACTGCTTTTATCGCTGGTGTCTGATTTTTTCATGCAGCGTCTGCGCTTATGTAGACTTATTTTGCAATTGTGTACTACAATTTAATAGCAAATCAACTATATCCTAAAAATTAGTTTATTGAATATTATTTGTGGTATTAAGGAGGTCCCGCCGTTAGTTGACCAATTGATAATAAATAAATAGTTTTATCAGACAATGAAATATCTCTTACAGTTAGCCGCAAATTTAATTTACAAACTGTTGATCAAAAGACACATTTTCCCTGTTAAAATCATAATTTTCATATAACGTGTTGCTCTTGATGCAAGTTCCGCATTGTTGCTGCTATTTTCGATTAGAAAGCCATGGTGCCTGTTAAGTCTAGTCAAATTGTGAGGTAATTCTGATGTAAAATTTTAGAACTTTGAATTTTGGGATGTTCCTTGAGAAGACGACGAAAACTGTGCGTGGTTTTTTGTTTTTTGTTTGATTGTTCTAATTTTCACATCATGAAACGCCTTGAAAAATAGAAAATTTCCTATGGGCATAGTTTTAAAATATATTTATATTGTTGTAGTTTTGTAAACCTACTTTTATAAATTAGCTAAATTGTTATTAACCTAATTTCATGTGCACATGTTTCCTTTTTTTGGATAGGTGTGTAACAACATTAAGGCAGAAAGCACGTGCGCACAATTCAAAATTATTCTCCATCTATTTCCTTTTCCGTGCATCGTGCTAATGAGAATTACTCCTTGAGGATTTATTTAATTGATCGTCGTTAAATTCCTAGTATCAAAATTGAGAAGAAAAACGTAATTTGCCCTTAAAGAGTTTCATTTTATTGTTAATAAATTATCAATTTTTCTTTCATTTCCATTTATACTTTTGTCGTTAATTAAATTTAATCCTTTTATTATCTCTCTGAGTATCAATTAAATTTTCAATTTAAATTTTCTTCATTTTCCAAACCTAACTAATAATATAAATATATAATATAAAAGAGAAGTTGAAAATGAGTGCCAGTATTACAATTTCATTAAAGGGGTAATCGTTAATTAAGGACAAAATCAAATTAAGAAGATTTATTGAAAATTAAAATCAACACTATTTGAGTTCTTCCGGGGTCAATGGAAAATCACAAAATATTTTCGAAACTATTGAATATACGTATATATACAGGGTTTACATAAAAAGTCTTTTGTTATATTACGTAAAAGCTTGAAACTGTTTCATTATTTAATTTATCTTAATTTAAATTTGTTACTGCTTTTTCCTTTAAAATTAGAGTTAAACAATAAAATACTCGTACAAATTATTTGAATAAAATTTCAATAGTTTAAAAAAACTTTACTGTTTTTTCGTTTTATGTCTTTTAATTACACAAAACAATGAGAAATAATAAAAATGTAGAGTTTTGGAAAACTACAAGACAAAAGAAAAACTTAACTTTTTCATAGTTATTTACCGTTCAACAGTATAAACAAAAAATAATTAAATTATTGTGAAACTTTTGTTTTCCAAGTGAAAAATAAACTTGTTGTGTTTATTACATTCATCTGTATAAACTATAAATTTTCTGGTGATAGCGTCTATATAAATAAATTCAAACTAAGCGATAAAATTGCAACAATTAAATATTTCGTTTTAATCACGAATGTATTTTATTAACTAAAATTAATAGTTGGTGGTTTTGTGAAGAACATAATGTTACGAATCTGGTAGCTCGATCAGATTCGGTATTCTTGTAGTTTTACACAGATTGTGTTTATAATCGATATCGGCGTGTAAATGGCAATTCCTGCAAAGTACATCCTAAGTTTGTCCTAAAATTACAAAAAAAAAATAGGATACATTTAGAACAAACTTCATGATTCTCTACAAAAATCCAACGAATCCATGGTTTTACTTCTGCAGAATGCCACGTTCCAGAATTGCTTTTCCAGAACTTCGTTCCATCCTAGCAGGCCATATTTCAGAATTTCTTCCAAAAATCATTTAAGAATCCCATTTCTATCCAACATATGTATGCAATCCCATCATAAACGGTTAAGAAAATACAGAGTTCAATACAAACGGCGAAAATTAAAATGGAGGTGCTTCCTCCTCCACCCCAAGCGATGCGTCACAGTCCCCACTCAACGTAACGAATTCTTTGATCCTTTAGCTATCTAGTGGTGTAATCAAATTTTGAATGTAGATGATACCTGCATCATCAAACCGTATCCCCGATTTAGTTATCTTCATGTTTTTTGAATTGCCTCCTTATATGAAAGCAAATTTAAAGACGTATTCACGTTAAAAAACGCTGGTGAACATTCCCATTCTCCTGAGGCTCACCAAAAATTCATTGATATGGCAAATAATGAAATAAAACAAAAAGCACGAGACACCTCGAACACACCCGCTCAAATTATTCCCGACGCTATTGTTTCCTTCTGCAATAGCAATGTCCGGGTATATTTGTCTACGGAAAAGGCTTAAACTGGCTCTGTATATCGAGTTCAGACGAGTAATTAGAAAGAGCCGATTCGTTTTATCGGAAAAACAATTTAATGAAAATTATATTATTATTATAGGAACTGTGGCAAGATTGACCTGTTCGGCAAAGCGAATTGTTGGTTGATGGACGGTATTGTGCCAACTATCATGCATCAATTATTTACAATTCACGGTAGAATTAGTGACGCGACTGTACCTCTGCTTATTGTCTCATGAGCTCTAAATAAAAAGCTGCGTATAGAGAGGTATTTTATGAGATATTTCGAGTTAGTTGTGATCATAAAATTTGTTTAAAGTCAAAACGAATAATAATCGAGTTTAAAAAGGCGATTTTTGGGGCTGCGAAAGAATTTTTCTGGATGCAGAAAACAGGGGTCGCTTGCTTTACTTTGCGCAGATAACTTGGCACCACATTCAGAAGTTTGGGCTATGCAGGAAATACGACAATCATGAAACATTCAACCTCCAATTGAAAATGCTTAAAGGCTTGGCTTTGGTCCCAGCAGATAAGGTAGCCTAGTACTTTTCAGAGCTTTATAACAGCTTTGATAACATGGGCTTGAAAAAGAAAAATTTACGTAAATGGCTTAAAACCTAATGATCCAAAATACCTCCCCACAATTTGGTCGGTTTTCGACGCAGTGCAAAAGAATTTTCCTAGGACTCAGAATAATGTCGAAGCATGACATCGACGATTGAACAGCGTAGTGGGTAAAACTCACGTCAAAGTTAGGCTCCAAAAGATAAATTCAGGCGTTTTATTTTAAAATATAAAAATTAAAATTATTATCAAAAAAAGAGCAAATATGAGTAAAATTGAGTACTTACGATGTTTAGCTTACAACATAACTTTATAAAATTGAATTAGCTACATTCTTTAAATTTGAAAATAATTTGAAATTTAATATGTATGTAAAGGGTGTTTTTTAGAGGTTCAATTATGTTGGCAACACTGTTTTGTTTGACGACCGATTTGACAGCTGACATTTGCTCTTCAGTTTGATTAACCATTTCATAATGAATAGACTCGCGCCAGAGCAATGCTTGCAAATTATTGAAATTTTTTATCAAAATAATGGTTTTGATCGGCCATCACATCGTGAATTACATCCATTTTACGGTCGTCATAATTGTCCATTAGAGCGAGTAATTCGGTTAACATTGGATCGTTTTGCACCACGTAAACTCTAAATGATAATACGCACCCAGTAAGACGTCAAACAGTGCGTACCAGACAAGCGGTAGACGCTGTACAGCGTAGCATTGAGGAAAACCCAAATCATCACTTCGACGTCGTTCTCAGCAACTGTAGATGTGTCCATCCACCTAATGGAAGATTTTATCTAAGGATCTTGGTTTATATGGTTACAAAATTCAACTTGTGCAGGAATTAAAACCATCCGATCATCGCACACGCCGCTAATTCGGCCAATGGGCTGAAGCACAAATTGATATTGATGTTGATTTTCCAAACAAAATTTTTTTCAGTGAAAAAGCTCAATTTTGATTGAATGGGTGCGTTAATAAACAGAATAATCTAACCAATAAACCTAGTTTCTCTGATATGTTTTTGAAAATGTTTTTTTTTCTATTTTAATTTAAAAATTATGAACCTCTAAAAACGCTCTTTACATTATTAAATGAAACTATGAAAATTTACTTACTTAATGTATATTTATTTTTTATTGTAATAATATTGGTAGAGGTAGCATTTATTGGATTTGGGAATGGCGGATTTCGGAAATAATTGGTTTTGTCAATTATTTTCAATGATCCAGATTGAAGAACTTTTGGCGATAAATTACCGTTTGCAAACCAGTATGACTATTTGAAGTATATTTCCTAAAAAGGCTTCAGATTGAAACAAAAAATCTGTTTCGCAGATAAATTGGCTTCGGAATTTATACCCAATTTTATTAAAATGTTGTGGTTGGTCATGGTTGGTAGAATCAGGTTCTTGCAACGACGAGGTCCCAAGAATATATTTCCAAGTAAGCGACTAAAAATTATTAAAATTCTTTTTTTTTTATTAACCCATGCAATCTTTTCTGGGCTTTCAAGGTTCATTTTTCCCGGCTTACTTTACGCAATTTCTGCCAACTCGAGGACGTACGGCTTTAGGACCGATTTAAGTTACCATCTGCGCATTGCATAGCTCCATGCCAGCCAATGGACTGGACATTGAAGATGGATCGGCCCATGAGTCTTTCACGTCGATAGGGGTTCATAGTTGTGTTCCTTTTAATCTTCCTTTTACATTCTGCCCTTATCGGGACTCGAACCCGGTACCTCGTAATAACCACTAAATCAAATATTTTAATAATTAAATTATTAGACAAAAAAGGACTTAAGGATTAAGTTAAGAAAAATTAATTATCCACAACCACTCATCAAATTATGAGTCTAATAAATTTTAAATAAAATTTTATGTTGAAGATGGGCCTCGCGATTTGGTTAGGCTTTTTTTGTTTTAGCTTATTCATAAATGCTTTTCGAAAATGTTTCGAAGACGGCATTTGCAAAGATCTTGAAGGGGTACGCTGTTCTCCAATGATTTCTTGGTTTCTTCCAAAAGGTTTTTAAACCCATAAAACTTCAGAAATGTGTGTGAACCGGTTACTTATTTGCCCTTAAATTTTTTTTAATTTTGAAATTAAAATAGGAACCTTTATTTTCTATTGCAGATTCGAATTCTACGTCTTAACGTATATAGGATTTTTTGATTCATGATAGATGGTGCAATAATTCCGATATTAAATATTTCAAATAAATAATTTTTATGTATTTTGTTTTAAAAGAGGGGTTTTGAGGGAACAGAAAACTACTACGTCCACGTCATAGTATCTTCTTGGATGTTTATTTATTTATTTATATATTTTTTACAATTTTGATTAGAAGTTGCACCGCATTTTGAGCTTAAAGCTCATTTATAATGTGATGCGAACTCTATAAAAATTTCCAGTGTTTTCTTCTTCGTGTCGAAAGCCGTATCATATTTCTTATCTGCATTTGGCCGATGAAATCATAACTCTACAAGATTATTAATCGTTAATTGATGGTACCGCTTTAACTTTATTTTGATTCCGGTGGGCAGCACCACAACTCCAAATTGTGAATATTCCGCGATCTGCTGGATAAACTCATTGATATTTTTGCTACCTTGTCATTATGGGACAACTTAAAAATTAAACAAGCTGTACCCCGAGGAATTTTAAAAATAATCAAGATGAAAAATATCGAAAAAACAGGAACAAAAATAAATAGGACTATTTGACACGAAATTCAAAGCCTATCCCTGCCTGTTTCACAGGCATTTGACGGAATATGAATTGCAATATAAATAACAAAGAGACTTATCAAAGCAGTCGTATGAAATACTAAAATCGTACACATCAACCGACACTTTGGTATTATATTAGATGGCGGATACTCAGAATAAAAAAAATATTAGCAGGAGTGCCACAAGGGAGCGTTCTGGAATCAACTTAGTATGTTCTATAAACCTCGGACCTACCAACGATAGAGGAGATTAACACAGCCACGTTTTCGGATGAAACGACTATCTTAGCAAAGCAAATTGAAACGAGCTACTACGTATGTCAATACCTGGACGAAGAGCTAGCGAATAAAACTTAATGAAACAAAATATATTCGCGCAAAGTTCAGAGAGGTAAACTGAACACCAGTAGAGCTGCACTCTCAGCAAATTCCCTATGCAAACGCAGCAAAATACCTAGTCATGACTTGGAATAGTTGTTAATGCACCGTGGTATTTAAGAAATCGCAACCTCCATAAAGATCTGAAGATGGATGTTGCCAACAAAGCAATAAACAAACAAGCGACTGTTGTTACTGAATCATACTCAGTAAGAGTGCTCTAAACCTGCACCGACCAAATTAGCCCGCCTCAATGAAACCTGTACTATAATTTGTTAAACAATTATTAAAATTTATTGTTTATTTATTTATTTATACATTTTGTACAATTCTGATTAGAAGTTATACCGCATTTTGAGCTTAAAGCTCATTTATAACGTGATGCGAACTCTACAAAAATTTCAAGTATAATGTCTCCATTCTTCGTGTCAAAAGCCATATAATATCTCTTACCTGCATTGACCGATGTAATCACAACTTTACAAGAATACTTATCGTTAATTAATTTCGATGGTACCGCCTTAATTATATTTTTTATTACAACAAATCCCGATTTTATTACAGTTACCGTTTTCGAGGAACAAGTGGTCCGTTTAGCTTACAATTAAACCTGCACCGCCAAAATTGTAACTTTTGATGTAGCTATGATATCGGGACGATTCTTGGACCACAATTTATTACAAATTAATTACATTGAATAAGTAAGTTCAAGACCACCTCTATAACTTACCTAAGGGTAAATTTCACCCAAAACGATTATATATTTCAAAAACGTTAATTTAACCAACTTTAATAAAAAAATTACACCAGACTGCCACCAGATTTTGGGAAAACTGTTATTCCTTGGACATTGTGGTGAGCAGGTCAACCTTATCCAGTTGTATAATAAATTATTTTTTTGTCAGGATACGCGGAATTGACGCCAAACCGTAGAGCCTTCAAATAGGCAATTTAAAGGTCGATTTTACCACCTTTAATAATTTATTACACCAAACCGCCACCAGATATTGAGTCAAATGTTATTCCTTGAATACTTTGTGGGTAGGTCAACCTTATCCAGTTGTGTAATAAATTATTATTGAGTCAGGATACGCGGAATTGGCTCCCAACGGTAGAAGCGTCAAATAAGTAATTTAAGGGTTGCTTTACCACATTTAATAATTTATTACACCAGACCGACATCAGATATCAGGCCTAATGTTACTCTGTGGTCGTTGTAAAGAGTAGGTCAACCTTATACAGGTATACCCCATATCTGGTGGCGGTCTGATGTAATAGATTAGTAGAGGTGGTAAAATCGACCATTAAATTACCTATTAGAAACCTCTACCGTTGGGAGCCAATTCCGCGTATCCTGACACAAAAATAATTTATTACACAACTGTATAAGTTTGAACTACCCACCACAATGTTCAAGGAGTAACATTTGGCTCAATAACTGGTGGCGGTCCGGTATAATAAATTATTACATGTGGTAAAATCGACCTTTAAAATAAAAATTTCAAACCTTTACCGTTTGGAGCAAATTCCGTGAAACCTGACTCAAACATAATTTATTACACAACTGGATAAGGTTGACCTACTCTTTACAACGACCACAGAGTAACATTAGACCACATATCTGGTGGCGGTCTGGTGTAATAAATTATTAAAGGTGGCAAAATCGACCCATAAATTACTTATTTAACGCCTCTACCGTTGGGAGCCAATTCCGCGTATCCTGACACAAAAATAATTTATTACACAACTGAATAAGGTTGAATCGGCCATTGCAATGTCCAAGGAGTAACATTTGACTCAATATATGGTGGCAGTTTGGTGTAATAAATAATTACAGGTGGTAAAATTGACCCCCAAATTACAAATTTGAAGCCTTTAACGTTCGGAGCCAATTCCATCTAACCTGACACAAAAATAATTTATTACACAACTGGATAAGGTTGACCTGCCCACCACAATGTCCAAGGAGTAATATTTTTTCCCAAAATCTGGTAGCACTCTGGTGTATTTTTTTTATTGAAGTTGGTTAAATTAACGTTTTTAAAATATATAATCATTTTGGGTGAAATTTTCCCTTAGGCTAGTTATAGGAGTGGTCTTGAATTTGCTTATTCAATGTAATTAATTTGTAATAAATTCTGATTCAAGAATCATCCCGATATCATAGCTACATCAAAAGTTATAATCTTGACGGTGCAGGTTTAATTGTAACCTAACTCGATCACTTGTTCCTCGAAAACGGTAACTGTAATAAAATCGGGATTTGTTGTAATAAATTGTAATAAATTATAGTACAGGTTTCATTGAGGCGGGCTAATTTGGTTGGTGCAGGTTTAGAGCACGCTCAGTAAGATGGCTGAGCAGGAAGAAACCATTTAGTTCTATCCAATCTGGAGCGCCAAAAAATATAATAAAACTGTAAAGACGACTAGCCAAAGAGCTACAACCCACGAAACGGAAATATAAATGTTGAAAGATAAATTACTAGATGTTTAATACTAGTAACAGTTAATAGCAGCGTTTTTCTGAAAAACAATCGGGTTGAGTTCGCGATAGCTTTTTTCAAATTTGTCCAAGTTAAAATTTAAAATTTATTTATTTTTTAATTAAATAATTTAGATTTAATAGTAATCTACGTTTAACCGAAAAAGTTCATCATAAAAGTTGTATAGTTTTCTTGTAATATCGTTGTTCTGTATAGTTCTGTATAATATCGGAGTAGTTCAGAACTATACAGAGCAACGATATTACAAGAAAACTATACAACTTTAATGATGGGTTTTTTTCAGTTATACCTAGATTACTATTAACACTAAATTATTTAATTAAAAAATAAATAAATTTTAAATTTTAACTTGGACAAATTTGAAAAAAGCTATCGCGAACTCAACCCGATTGTTATTCAGAAAAACGCAGCTAATGTAACTAGATAAAGTACTAACAGATCTAAATTAATATTTTAACAATACCTAAAAGTTAAACAGAAATGAAACGATTAACAATTCGGGCCTGTACAGCTCGGATTTTCCTACAGTCTAGGCGCATTTACCATTCGGAAAAAAACTTCTTACTAAAAGTATCTCTACTAGCTAGAAGATCCTTGCGAAATTTGATGGACATCTGTATATTGTAAAAGTGACTGCTTCAATGGGAGGCTTTTATATATTTTCAATGATGATGAAAAGTTTAGCATTTACAAAAACCGTCAGAGAATTGAACATTGAAATTAATTTAAAAATTAAATTTTCAAGCAAGAAGAGTTGACTTTGTAGGTTTTCTCAAATTTAAGCAGGAATAATGTTTTTTGATTATACAAGACATTTTATCAAAACTCTGGTAAGTTGTATTTTTCGCCATAGAAATCTATTTTGGTGTATTCGAGATTTGCCTATTTTGGTTGGAAAAGAGCTTCCTAGCACTCTGTTTCGTTTGATCCTGCACTTCTAATACACCATGTATAAAATTTCGAAATTTTTTAAATGAGGTGCTTCGAATTTAAAAATTTGTTTACATATTTCACCTTAAAACAAGCCGTACTGTTTTATACATGAGAGGGTGGGATTTCTATAAAATGGGGTGTTCGAATTGAAGTTTTACGGGGTTTATACATTTTTTGTCCTTTCAATCGACTCTAATTGTTGATACTCTCAAACGGCGATAGAAATTTTGGTTCATAGAAAAGTTAAATTTAAAGATCAAAGAATGTTTTGCCATACTTAAGGGGAAATATGTTTGCTTGAAATATTCATTCCTCTTTACCGATTCCTTATTTATTGCAGTCCTTTCAAAATAATAATATTTATTTATTATTTTAGAAAATGTAAACACAAACAAGTAACGAATTTTTTTTCGTTGAAATTTAATAAATTAAACATTTCTTTATATAAAAATATTGGAAAACTTAGTTACAAAGAATTTTTTTATACCAAATTTTGTGTAGGGTTTCTGAATAAAGTTAATTAAATTTATGATTGAGAATGAAAGACATGAGATGATGGGTATTTATTTATAAGCTTATTTTGCTTATAAAATAAATTTCGTTTGTATGTACAGCACATTGTATGTATATATATACATGTAGTATGAATATACCATCCACGATAAATACACATACAATTTACATATTGTATTTTTTATGTTTTTACCTTGTGTGCTTAAACCGAAAGGTGTTTATATGATTCATTACACATAACATACATTACGTAACATGTTTTAACGATAAACACATAAAACGCATAATGAAGTTGTTTAATCATTCCTGAATATTCCTTTATATGTTTTTTGTTTGACCCTGCAAATTTTACAATAGTCAAAAATAATCTCTCTACAGTCCACATTATTTTAAAGCTTTACCTCCATATTTATGTTTGTGAAAATTGTAATACAAATGAAAAAAACTCATCTTTTATAGTTAATTTTCTTTTGGGCCGAAGATGAAGAAGAAAATTCGGTTATTACGTTCCACACCTTAATATTTCAAAATGTCCCACATAATATTTACCATAATGAAGGACGAGCTTTTCTTAAATTTATTATAATAAAGATTGAAACTTTATCTTTAAATTTTCTGTATTTAATTTTCTAATTTAGAACGAAGGAAAATACAAGTTAAAATAAATTTTCATTTGAGAGGTTTTTCCTCCTTGTGAAGATTATGAAAGGTTGAATTATTTTAGTATTTGGAATTTTATATATTCTTGTTGTTACTGTATTCTTCATAATAAAAAATCAACGTTCAAGAAATAATTTTATTTTTGTTTTCTTTAACAGCCTGTTGGTCATGGTTTTCATTATTTACACTGTATTTAAGAAAATCGAAGAATATAAAAGTGTATGTGTATCTATGAAAAGGAAATGGCACAAAAGAAAATTGTAAATGTATTCTTACTGTTGAATAAATTTTAATGCGACTTTATTTATTTGCTTTTCTATTTTTGGTGCTGACTGATATTTTCATCTTACGTTAATGCTTAGATTCGAGCATTTCTTTGTACTAAATATGAAGTGGGAAGTTACAATTTAGCTAAGTTTGATTATCTATATTGTTTCAGTAATTAATTAATTATCATTCGCAGTTGTGCCGTATTGTCTACACTGCGTAGATAATTAATATTTTACACGTGTAATGTATGTAAATAATTAAAAAATGGCGTTAAAGAAAGAAGACATTGTCGAAAATTATTATTTCTGTTAGCAATTATCAAAATTCTATTGTGTCTTTGTAACTGAAACCACTTAAAAATGGAGTTCAATCATTCTTCATATTTAAAACTTTGACCCCAAGATTTTATGTGGCAATGAAGCACATTTATGTTTATGTTACGATTAAAGTGCGAAATCGTTAAATGGGCAAAATTAATTTTTTTAAATAGTCTAAACGATAAAAAATCGGTTGTAAATAGAGCCTATGTTGGGAGAATTAAATTGTGGAAGGGAGATGCAGAAACTTGCCGCGTGCTCGTGTAAGCTATATCGGCCAATAAAGAATACCGTTTATGTTGTAAAACCATTCGAAATAGTCACTTTAAGCGTTACATATAGGGTTTTCCAATAGGAATGATATGATTTTTAACTGACGTTTCGGCCATTTGTAATATGTCACGATCTGTCATTTTTTGTTTCATTGTATTCAGTAATGTTTACAATTTCATCATGGTGAGATATACGCTAGAACAACGTTTACAAATTATTCAGATTTATTATCAAAATAAGCGTTCTCCAATTGCATCATTTCGTGCGCTTTTGCCATTTTATAGGCGTAATAATTATCCAAGGGTACTCGCTATTCATCGAATTGTTGTAAATTTTGAGCGTTCATTTTCTTTACATAATGTTGAAGTGCCAATAAGACAAAGATTCGCTCGAAGTAATGCAAATATTGCTGCCGTTCAGGCAAGTGTTGCTGAAGACCGCAATTTGTCGATTCCAAGACGTTCTCAAGAATTGGGACTGTCTCAAACCACAACCTGGCGGATTTTGAGAAAAGATTTGGGTTTGCATCCGTATAAAATTGTTCTCACTCAAGAGCTGAAGCCATTGGACCACGTTTACGTCGTCGTTGATTTTGCCTTATCATCTTCTCCGATGTGGCTCACTTTCATCTGAGTGGTGCGGTAATCAAACAAAACTGTCGATTCTGGTGCAAAGAAAATCCACAAATTATTCATGAAAAACCATTACATTCACCTAAATTGACAGTTTGGTGTGGTTTTTGTTCTGGTGGAATCATCGGTCCGTATTTTTTTCGAAATGAAGCTGGTAACACCGTTACTATCAATGGAGATCGGTATAGATCGATGATAATCAACTTTTTATGGCCGAAATTGGAAGAAGTTGATCTTGACAACATTTGGTTCCAACAAGACGGGGCTACGTGCCACACAGCAAGTGCAACAATTGAATTATTGCGAGAAAAGTTTGGAGATTCGATTATTTCAAGAAATTGTGATGTTGAATGGCCTCCAAGAAGTTATGATTTAACACGATTAGACTATTTCTTGTGGGGTTATTTGAAGTCATTGGTCTTCAGCAATAAACCAAACACTCTTCAAGCTTTTCAAGTCAATATTGAACGTGCTATTCATGACATACGACTTGATTTAGTGGAAAAAGTGCTCGAAAATTGGGTTCATCGAATTCGTTCCTGCAGAAGAAGTCGTGGAGGCCATTTGAATGACGTTTTATTCAGAACTTAATTGTATCGATTTTACTTCACATTAAATAAAAAACATTTCAATTTCCTTAACAATTAGAGTGTTTTTTTTAAAGAAAACATATCACTCTTATTGGAAAACCCTTTATTTACTTAATACATATGATAAGGCTCGGATAATGGAACGAGTCTGATGTATGTTTTTTGTAGCTATGCTTTTGCTGTTTCAGTACAATTTAAAAAATATATATACAGAATCCTGCGTTAAAAAATACAACTTTATTTATAGTTCAAGTTTTAAACCAAACCAAGAGTGATCAGCATGTTAACTTTTCAATAAGGACGCCCGACTTTCAAATGTAAATACACCAAGTTGTGTGTGAGATATCCTCTCAATTTTTTTTATTTGAAACACTATTTTATGACATTAAGTATGGAATATAACGTCGTTCAAATTTCCGCCGCGGTTTTACCTGGTGGCACTTATTCGGGAGGTCAAATTATCGATAGCTTTGCCGCATAAATCTGGCATTCGTTATGTTGACGTCGCCGCCTCACTCCTATTGGAACCACATGTCGTCGGTATACATATCATCCAGTTTAGGTCACAAGAAATTGCTTATCATTGATCTGTAGCGCTCGCTATTAACGGTTATGACAGTGCCAGTTTTGATTTGGAAGAAGTGCGGATCGACGATTCCACCAAACCAAAATCCGCACACAAACGATGACTTTCTCAGGATTAATTTGGTGCTGGTGTATCTCGTGTGGATTGGTATCGCCCCAAATACGACAATTTTACTTTCTCACATATACATTCATCAAAAAAATGGGTCTCGTCGCTAAGGATGATTTGTTGGCGAAATTTTGATCAACGTTCAACTGTTCCACTGCTCCCTTCCTGGGTCAGTTGGATTTTATACGAGACTGACCAAATTCGCCACGCAAAACTCGCAAAGTTGAAGTCGCACAATGGCCTTATTTATCGAACCGGTCGAATTCGGCCACCAAAACCAAAAGGTTGAATAGTCGACATGACAGAACGGTTATGACGATTATACAAATAACATAAAGCGCGGAACGCTTCTCAAATGAAGCACTGATTTTAAAAATAAATTTTGATGATTTATTTACACACGATGTTCGACGCTATAACCCTCCGTGGTGATTTGCCATACAAAACTGAATAATTCAAACTAGATTTGAGAGAGCGTCCCTATTGACGACCCTTACAATGTTCAACATCATTACCATGCAATAAACTGGCAAAGCATACAAAAATTTTGAGACAAATAATGATCATACGAGTACAAGTTCCTCATGTTCTTAATCCTAATAAATGCCAAAATATGACAGAAGGCTCATAGAGCGGAGCAAAGGGCGTCTACTGGGCTTGACCATTTAACTTTCTTGGATTCTATTGGTTTATTTCCTCCACCCCTCGAGTTTCCGAGTTGTTTCACTTCTGATAGCATTGTTCGTTTTTTGTCTTGTGGGTTCCTTTTCAAAGACCTTCTTGTCAAGTTATTCTGCGACTTTTCAATGTGTGCAGTTCATCTCAAGCAGCTGAACGTTTATTATTTTTTTGGTGCCAAAGTATTCTCCTATGGTATTTATTTGCAAACACCTGTAGTTTTTTATTGATCACATGTGTACGCTTCCAGGTTTCGCAATGGTACAGCAACAGTGATTTCACATAGGAATTAAACATTCTTATCGTGTTTGCGAGGTAGGACAAATGTGTTCCATACTTTGATGTAACATCTTGAATGTTGTTCTGGCTTTGTTGATTTGTTTCTTTATAACTACGTCTGTGCTACCCGTTTCCACTAAAGTACTACCAATGTATACGAATTCATAGACTTCTACTATTTCTTCTTGGTTGATATATAAGTCGGTGTGGATATTGGTTTGTTGCCTTATCGTCTGGATTCCCTGATATTTATTTTGAGGTTAAACTTCTTTTACTAGATCTGATAACTTCTGTACTTTGTAATGCATGTCGGCATGTTTATGTGTTTCTCCGTTATTCGTTCCCCTGCCCCCTTAACTTTCTCATGACACTATCACCAATACAACAAACAGAAAAGATGGCCGGGCTACACTACCTTGTCTTAACCCCATGACTGTTATAATCACATTGTTTGCTTTTGTATTGTACTCGATTACCTCCGTCCCCGTACATATTGCTTTTATTGAATGCTGTACACATCTTTTATTGAATTCAGTTACCTGCTCGATTATGAGTTCGATTAATTTCTTTGGGATGCCCATTTCTTGAAGTGCCTTTCATATTGCTTTCCAGCGTATTGTGTCGAAAAAGCGTTCGAAGTCCACGAAGAGTTGTGCGGTAGTGAAATTCCATTCCTTAGACTGGTAAATGAAGATGCGTTTTGCTCCTTTCTTAGTTTCGGGTGGACTGTCGGTGAACTTCTATAGAGGATGACCATTGCTAATATCTTTATACTTATGTTGAAGTGGAATATATATATATATATATATATATATATATATATATATATATATATATATATATATATATATATATATATATATATATATATATATATATATATATATCCCGCCGATTTATACATTCTCTTAGGTCATCTTTCTTGAGAATCCTTATTGAATTGCATATGGATACTGCTTGCAATTTTTTTTTGATTTCTCGTGCGCGTCTTCTGGTATCGATGTTTCAGATCCGGCGTATTTTGCTGGAATATTTACGACTTAAGTTGCCGTCGTTCTTCAGTTGTCTTCCAAGTTCTATCACTGATCCAGGCGGTTTGTGTCTTATATACTGGTACCCACACGAGAGTATTGGTATATCTGTTTCGTTATAGACTTCTTTGATTTGTTTTCACTCTTTCCTTACATTAATGGCTGGGTTCTTCATTTTCATAGCAAAATGTGTTTTTGTGCCCGGCATCTTTTAACCTGTCGGTGTATATTTAGTTTTTTTCGAATTGTGCTGTTGCGTTTTTACAGCGACAAGTTTAACTTTCCATTGTGATATTTTATCAGTTGGTGGTCACTGTGAATGTATGCACTCGTTCCCCTGACATTTTGTAATGGCTTGACAAATTACTTGCTGGTCATTACGTGATCTATTTGGTTAATTATTCTGCATTCAAGTGAAGTCCATGTCATCTACGTATTTTGTTGAATCATAATTACCGAATATTAAGGTTGTGTTTGTATTTTTAAGTGGAATCTTGTTACGATGCTACGAACATTTTGCTGATTTATATTCCATTTTCCTCTTTCTTTCAGATGTTGTTAATATGTACCCACGCCTTATTCGCGTCCAGAGAATATATTAAGTAATTTCGCTTGTGTTTATTTCACCACTGTCTTTCCATCTCATTGCATAGAGCGCCGAGAATTTCGTTTCTCTTCTTTCTCTAATTGTTGCTAAGCTTTCATTTTTCCGTTAGAGTTTGGATGTTTCAAATTCCGATCCATGTTCGTATAAGATGATAGCCCAGTGCCGATATTTGCCGGATTTGCATGGTTTCTAGTACGTTTCAGAAATCATTTCGAATACGAATTAATGATTAGTTTATTGAATCATAGCCTACTTCCAGCGCTCCTGAGTAACGATACTAGCCAGTGGGGGGGAGGCTTCATTCCATTTCATTATTCTCTTTTTTCTATGAAGTTCCAAAGGGATCACCCAATCTTGTAATAATCTAAGCAACGGTTGCTTAACGTTGGTATGATGAAGTTGTTGTTGTTTTTCTGCCACTGTTGCTATATCTGCCGCTCAACCCCCATTTCATGAAAGGTAACTGAAAAACAGGACAGGAAAAGCAAATGTCGATTGATAATTAATTGTTGAATCTCTCGGATAAATGTAATCGTTAGCTAACCTAAGAAAAATTTATATAGCTTATTACATAAAAAAATCTTCCATGTTCTTGTTCAAGACGAGATTAATCACAGTTATCTGACAATTTCAGTCTGGAAAACCACGTTATATGTACAAAACATTTTCTTTTGTTTAATTTTCATCAAAACACAACCAGAAACGTAAAATCAATCAAAAAACTAATTTACCCTATAAGTTTTGTTTAGAAAATTTTGATAACAGACGGCACATTTGGCACAGCGAATTACTTTTAAACGATAACCGAACTCAGCCTCGTAAATCGATTATGGTTGGTATCAATATTGAAAACATCGATTGACCAGGATATTTCAATCTCATCTATTGATT
Source organism: Nephrotoma guestfalica (assembly GCA_963691935.1). Lineage (NCBI taxonomy): Eukaryota > Metazoa > Arthropoda > Insecta > Diptera > Tipulidae > Nephrotoma > Nephrotoma guestfalica. Next base: position 140,933,000 of record OY829915.1, on the reverse strand, counting down.
TAATAAAAATTGAATTGCCAAAATATAGGTAAAATCTAATTTAAACTGGAAAACTAAAAGATGACGACTTCGTACAATAATTGAAAAAACAATAATTCAAAAATCGATTGTCTACACTATTTTCAACACTAACATGAAGACAATTCGGAAATACGCGTTGACGCACAACACTGATCATTCGTTAAACGATCATCATGGATTTCGACAATGTGGCAAAGGTAGACTCCAAATAATTGTATTGATCTAGTTGCTTATACATATTGAGTGGTGGAGTTCCTCATATGTCAAATGGTTTGATTTGTCTAAGTTTTACTTGCACATAACAATTAATGACCCTGCAATAAGACCATTCAATTACATTACAAGTGCAGTTACACATCCATACTGTATGAAACACTGTTTTGAAAACCATTCTGAATCCTGGTATACATAATTCGAAAAATTTTCAGATCCTAAATTTTTTATCACCATTTAATTAATAAATTTATTTCGTACATAGCTTAATTTTTTCTGTTGTATTAATTTTCTTCATTATTTTCTTTTTTATTAAAAAGTAATTTAATTTTTATATTTTGTTGCTATATTTCAGGATATATTAAATATTTTAGGATTTCGAATGGGAGATGGTTTGAGAACAGAAAAGAATAGAACAAAGTACTGGAATAAAAAAAATCATAATCTGTCTGCTAAAAAAAAATGTTGAAGTTTTTAATTTAATTACATTACAGAATATAATAGGCAGAACAACAATTTTGTTGCTCATTAATTAGACTTTGCTTATATTGATTGACGTAAATTTAAAACTTCGCATTATCAGAAAAACGAATACTGTCTCGACGGCTGATGTGAATGAAACTGAAATATATAAAAATCTTAAAGCGATGTGCATTTGAAAATTTACTAAGAAATTTTATGAAAAATGTTACTAGCAGAAGATGTATGATTTGACGTCATAATACTTTCGTAACAATACCTCAGCTTATTTCTATGTTTTGAGCTACATATATCAAAATATCGTATATCCCGAGAAATAAACTTTTACTTATATGACTTTTCTCTTTTAGTACTACCTTAAGACTACATACTGAATGAAAACAATTAGAAACCATAAAGTACTCGTAAATTATATTAAAAAAAATATGTTACTAAAGAGATTTTTTTAAGTTCAATATTTAAAGCTAAAACGTACTAAGGCATACAAAATAGAGGGATTGTATATTGTGGCTAACACAACATGAAGTTTCATACCGATCAATGTGTAGGGGGTTGAAATTTTACTGAAATTGTTGGTAAAAATCGTCATTCCGTTAAATTTTGGAAAACTAAACTGGACCGGTGTTGTTGCAAAATTAATTTACAATTTTTAGTTCATATCCGTTTTTCTTGTAAATGACATAATTTTCAAAATATTTGCGAAACACGAAAAAGCTCTTATGGAAGCGTTCACATTCAGTAGTCTGATTTCGGTCAAACATCACTGGTATCTCCCAATTTATGGGATAGGCTTAACCGTAATCAGTACAGGTTGAGTCTCGGAGACTCATTTTAAGTTTGATCTGTAAAAAACTATCTGAAAAGCTATTTTGATACATTTTGGCCAAACTATATGCGGCAAATGATCAAATATGCAGCATATTTGATCAAAAAAATTGTAATGCCATATTTTGTGTGTGAATTGTCCACATCAGAATATAACGTTTTGAAATGTTCTACTGTATGGCAAACCGAAAGCATGTGTGGGCGGAGGAAGAAGTTCGAGTTTCATTGGAGGAAAGTGATGATGAGAGTCAGGACAAAATTTTGGAATGTGTTGACACTCCTGATAGCGAAATAGATGTGTTGGAAAGCGACTCTGACTGTGCCGATGAACAAGAGGCATCTGAGTCCGAAGATGTTCAGAATGTTATTGAACCAGCTGTCGACGAAACATACTAAACTGCGAAGTATGGGAATCAATGGAATAACAGCCCATTTCTGGAAAGCCAATTACTGCCAACTTTTCACCAAAGTATGGTGGAAAAAAATAATTGTTTCCTATTCCCGGGGGATTACCAGAGTAGGGCCACAGGGGATGATTTTTCGCTACACATATGCGATCAAGTTATTCAACTTATCGTAAGCTCTACCAACTTGTATGGTTACGAAAAACGTGCAGAAATGTGGAAACCAACAGAAAAAGTTGAGGTTCGCTGGTTCACCGGCTGCAAACAAGCAGAATCAGATTTGCAAGAATTTTGGCATCCTCTATTTGGCAACATTCTATTCACCGCAAGCATGTCTTTGGCAAGAATTATGTTATTGTCCAAATATATACGCTTCTATGATACAACATTTTGCACCACTAGAAGAAACCTTAACACATTTGCTCATTTTCGGGAAATTTTACTTTCTTCAGAATATACCCTCAAAGTCGGACAAATACGAGATGGACAACAAAAAGCAATCAACCTAGCATCTACTGTGGTTTAACAATTGTATACTCCATTTTATAATTCAAACAAAAATATAACATTTGATAAATTTTTTTAACAGCATGGAGGACCATGCTAAGTGGGGGGTTGACATGTGTTGGGACTCTGTGTAAAAATAAAAGATGCGTACCAAATAAATCTCTCGGCGTAGCGTAGAATCGAACGATTTTTGTTTCCGAAAAAACATGACTTTGGTGAACAAATTTTAACCAATCGTAGTTTGATTGAAAATATTGAACCTGCATTAAAAACGTAGGCACTAGCTTAAAAAACATAGGTGCTGCATGTGTCCTCCTGAACTTGGTTGGATGATTAAACAACGGTGTGGGCGCTGATCTAAAAATGTTTGTTCCCAACGCTCGCAGAAAGTTGTGATTTGCAGTAACTGCATAAATAAATAATTTTTTAATTGTTTTTATATTTCAAATGAATTGCTGTACGTTGAATTTTTAAAATAAATACTGAAATATTTAATAAATTTGATTTTAATGTGAAATGCTACATGACTCTGCGAGACTCATAGCGTATATTAATGTAAGTAAAAGAGCCATACTTATGAGGGTTAAATGTGATGTTTCACATCGAATCCAATCCATCTGGGATGTACAGAACTTCAACATTTAGTCTGCACGACCCCACGGTATATGCAAGATAGCTGTAAACGAAGTAAATTTCCTTCTGATCTAGGAACGTGTCGACGTCACCGTTTATAGACTGCAAGGTAGATATGTCTTCTCCAATAATCGACTAATAAAAAAGGCGTGAGACCCAGGCGTGTGGGGTCCAATTCTTTGTCTCCGCAAGTCAAAAAATATTCCTTTGGTTGAAGGTGGTTTAGTGGTATAATTAATTTCACATCAATTAAAAATTCGTTATGTAAGCAATTTAGTGTCTTAATGTATAAAAAAGAAGACTTATATAACGGTCGTAAATTCAACACAAAAATCATCAGACCTTATTCTTTCAAGTTATGAAACCATTATAGTGTCGACAAAATATTATAACATTAATGTTAAAATTTACTTATAACTACATAATATTTAGGTAAAGATTGATTTCGTCTTTTAATTTTTGGTAATGTGACAAGAGATATATTATAGTTTTCCACTGTATTTCCTGGTGGTATGTTTACCTCTGCTGGTTGTCTAGGTAGGTGTTGAAGCGTGTTCTCGAGGTGGGTTGCAAACAACGAAGCTTTCCACTAAAAAAGAAATCTCCGAGATATAATTACAGAACAAATAATGATAGATCTTCCTAAAAAAGAACTACATAAACTCTTCCTAACATTGAACGCAATATTAAGACTTAAACACGTCACAAAACAATGGAAAGTCGCAGAGATAAACATGATAGCTAAACCCAACAAACCAATAATTGACAAAAAATTCGTATAGACCGATTTCCTTACTTCAATTAATTTCAAAATTATTCGAGAAACTAATAGTAGAGACTCAAACCAATAATAGAAAAAATAATTCTTATTCTTCCACATCAATTTGGCTTCAGAGAAAACCAATCAACAATAGAAAAAGTGCGTTGAATTATCTTAATTGAAGATCGCACCATCCATTCAAAAAGGCTATAAGTACTAGTTGGTGACTTTTTGAATTTTTGAATATTTCAGTATCCCTAATTGTACTCTATCGTACAAAAACAACTTTTTTGGATTCGACTCCTCCTTTATAAGTTGTAGGCCTTTAAAAAACTACACTAAGTCAAAATTTTTATAAGTTTGCCTCCAAAACACACCAAAACGACTTACAATCTTTTTCAAAGAAAATATGTTTTAACCGGAATGCTACAACTACTTGTGATTTTTTAGCGTGTATTAGATTTCTATTCCAATAAGGTACATTTGGACGGAAAATTTTTATTTATTTATTTTACTTGTGTGTGCTACTTGTACTTTTTTTATATGATTTTTTTAAATCAGCGCTTCAATGCAAATAACAATTAGAATTTTTCAGTTCGGAAAATTTTTTCTATAAAAATGTCAAGTAGTGATACAGAAGATATTTTTAATTTAATTTAAATCATTTTATAAATTTATTCTTAATAGTTATTAACTAATTTACTATGTTATAGATAATATGGAAATAAAATCTAGAAACAGTTAGAAAAATGAAGAAAATTGAGGCCGAAATAAATAGAGAAAAAGAAGAAATATGGGACAAAGCTACGTAAATTATGTCGGCGTGGAAATACCGCAAAAGTATTGAGAAAAGGTTGTTCAGCCAAATGTAGAAATAAGTGCCAAGAAATTCTTCCCTCGAATGTAAGAGAAGATATTTTAAAATGCTGCAGCATCCTTGCTTCAAAATAGCGTCAGTGGGACTTCATAGTCAAGTGTATTGAAGTTGTTGACAAAAAGGTTATGAAAATTTCAGAAACCATGTCTTAGAAAGTATGCAAAACAATGTTTTTGGATAATTTATGCATCTCCAATCAAACTGTGGAGACAGCATTAGCTAAAATGGTTAGCGGTGAACCAGACAATAGAGGTATATTATTATTCTCTTTGTTACCTTAGAACGTATAGTATGTTTTGTCATAAATTTAAATCAATTGTCCATGTTTTAGGTAAATTTACACGACCGGTAAATGAACTTAAGCAAACCCCAAACATTTATATCAAGAAACATACCTCTATGTTTCCTAGAATAAACTCTCACTACCTTAGGGCGCAGACAACAAAATAATAGTTAGAAGGTAATTTAAATATTTTTAAAGTATTCAGGCTATTTCAGGATTGGATTCGTACCGAAGAAGTAAAAATAGAGAACGTCACAGAACGTTAGTATAGAGACGTTTTTAACAACAATTTCAATATTAGTTTCTTTATACCGAAAAAGGATAAACGTAACGAATGTACGATGTACGAGAATATGACATCAACCGATAAAGACGTGTTTAGAGACACGGACGAAAAACACTAATTTAACAAAAAAGAAGCTCGAAGACTAAAAGATTTAGAAAAATCCACGCCAATTTATAATAAAACCGTTGTAACTGCATGTTTTGAATTTCAAAAAATCTTAACATGTACTTATGGTGAAACGAATATATTTCATTATAAAAGGAAGCTAGCCATACATAATTTCACTACATATAATATGGGAAGAAACAAAGGTTACTGCTTTATGTGGGATGAATTATCTGCTAAGTGAGACACTTGTGAAGTTGCGCGTTCCGGATATAAGTTTATGTTGGCTGAAATCTCGGAAAATCAAAATAATAAAACATTTTGCTTTTGGTCTGATAATGGTCCAGGACAAAATAAGAACAAAATTTTATAGTCATTTTGTTCCTGGGCATCAAAATTTTGAGAAAGAACATACTCAAAATGAAGGAGATTCAATGTTTATTGAAAAACGTCGAAAACATCAAGAATTTTATGTTCCTTCACAGTATTTTGGGATGATCAGAAATGCCAAATGTACGGGGTCTCTTATACAGTATGTGAAATGGAACAAAATTCCATTAACAGATTCCGTTAACATCCGGAACATTCCGTTAACACCTGCATTTTACAAGAGATTTTATGAAGTTTACCTCACCAATAATTTGTTCTTATAAGTTAATACTCTGTATAAGATAGTCTTATGAATTTGCCATTTAAACATTTTTGAAATCAATAAAACGTTTAGTTTACTTACAAATTTTCTGCCGTTTTTCATTAAAAGTGAAAATTGTAATACCATAAGGAAAATTAAACATCCATGCAAAAAAGTATAACCAATTCTTATTACACTAAGATATCTTGGGTTTATTTATTTTCAAAAATGTCAAAGCAAAAAGATTGTAAATAATACTTAGTACAGGAGTTAAATTCAATTGAACATAACGCACTAGTTATTTTCATCCTCCAAATTAAAACAGGTGTATAATCGCAATTTAGGAACATTCTTGACGTTAATTTAACTAAATGAAATAATAAAGTTTTCACTTGACTTCAAAATTAAAATATTAAGCATATAATCCTTCAAACCGTTATACTGGAAATCGTTGTTTTTGACTTATAGTCTTTTTGTTTGGATAGTGCGAGATGTACTTGAAAATAAGAAAGTATGTCTAAGTATGATTTTGGATGTAACACAGGCCTTTGACAGAATATGGTATAAATGCTTGGAATAAAAATTACAAAAATACTTACATAGCTAACCGACACTTTCGTATTAAATTAGATGGCGAATACTTGAAAATAAAAAATACTAGCAGGATTACCACAAGGTAACATTCTGGGATCAACTTTATATCTTCTAAAGGGTGATTTTTTTGTGGTTAGGATTTTCATGCATTAGTATTTGACAGATCACGCGGGATTTCAGACAAGGTGTCAAAGAGAAAGATGCTCAGTATGCTTTGACATTTCATAATGAATAGACTTACTAACGAGCAACGCTTGCAAATAATTGAATTATATTACAAAAATCAAGTGTTTCGCGATTTACGTCCGATTTATGGTCTACATAATCGACCAAGTGAGCAAACAATTAATGCGATTGTGACCAAGTTTCGCACTCAGTTTACTTTATTGGACATTAAACCAACCACACGAATGCGTACAGTGCGTACAGAAGAGAATATTGCGTCTGTTTCTGAGAGTGTTGCTGAAGACCGTGAAATGTCGATTCGTCGCCGTTCGCAGCAATTGGGTTTGTGTTATTCGACGACATGGAAGATTTTACGCAAAGATCTTGGTGTAAAACCGTATAAAATACAGCTCCTGCAAGAACTGAAGCCGAACGATCTGCCACAACGTCGAATTTTCAGTGAATGGGCCCTAGAAAAGTTGGCAGAAAATCCGCTTTTTTATCGACAAATTTTGTTCAGCGATGAGGCTCATTTCTGGTTGAATGGCTACGTAAATAAGCAAAATTGCCGCATTTGGAGTGAAGAGCAACCAGAAGCCGTTCAAGAACTGCCCATGCATCCCGAAAAATGCACTGTTTGGTGTGGTTTGTACGCTGGTGGAATCATTGGACCGTATTTTTTCAAAGATGCTGTTGGACGCAACGTTACGGTGAATGGCGATCGCTATCGTTCGATGCTAACAAACTTTTTGTTGCCAAAAATGGAAGAACTGAACTTAGTTGACATGTGGTTTCAACAAGATGGCGCTACATGCCACACAGCTCGCGATTCTATGGCCATTTTGAGGGAAAACTTCGGAGAACAATTCATCTCAAGAAATGGCCCGGTAAGTTGGGCACCAAGATCATGCGATTTGGCGCCTTTAGACTATTTTTTGTGGGGCTACGTCAAGTCTAAAGTCTACAGAAATAAGCCAGCAACTATTCCAGTTTTGGAAGACAACATTTCCGAAGAAATTCGGGCTATTCCGGCCGAAATGCTCGAAAAAGTTGCCCAAAATTGGACTTTCCGAATGGACCACCTAAGACGCAGCCGCGGTCAACATTTAAATGAAATTATCTTCAAAAAGTAAATGTCATGGACCAATCTAACGTTTCAAATAAAGAACCGATGAGATTTTGCAAATTTTATGCGTTTTTTTTTAAAAAAAAGTTCTCAAGCTCTTAAAAAATCACCCGTTATATACTTCATAAGCAAATATAGCATAAGCCCATCTTAGCAGTCGCTAATGGCATAGACGGATCCACAAGCAAATTGCAAAGTGCTACTAAAATTGTCAATGCCTGGGCAAAGAGATGGCGAATAAAACTAAATAAAACAAAATATGTTCCCGTAAACTTCATCAACAAAAAAATCAACTGGATACCAGTAAAACTGAAGTCCCAGCAAATTATCCATGCAAACACATCCATGCAAAAATATCTAGGCATTACCTTACACAAAAAAGGAAGAATTAAACATTAAATACTGCAAGATGGATTGGCTATATTATAAACATTTTGAACTAACTTTGTATAACAGATTGCTGCTATACCGGCAAATTCTAAAACCTGTATGGACTTATGGAATTCAGCTCTAAGACTGCTCAAAGAAAACGAATGTCAATATCATCCAGTCATTCAAAAGCAAAGCCCTACGTGGAATAGTTAATGCACCGTGGTACATCAGAAACGACAACCTTCATTTGGATCTGAATATGGATTTGCGAAGAAAAAAACTACTTGATTTACTAGATTCGATGTGGACTAGCCAAAAAGCTACAACCCTTCAAATGATATTTTAAATTATGAACGATAAGTTACTAGATAATTTGTAATTAGACAATTTAAAGGAAAAAATTAAAATTAGTAGATTACCCCAGCCTTTTTGGCACTAGTTCTTTACTTTATTACGATTAGATTAATGAGAGGAGAAAAAGTTCAAAAATGACTTTAAAAATTTAGATATTTACCCTATAACCCAAGAGGAATTAGCCACATTCGATTTTACAACATACTTAACAAATCAACTATTTAGTAATTCGCCCACAAATTCTTAGCTCTTCCAACTAAAATTATAAACAAAGTTGTAGGACAACACAAAGTAACATGGCCTTATGTACCGCACCTCTAACAGCACATACCAGTTTTAGGATTCACATACCCCACAATTGTAAAAACAAAACAATAATATGGGACATTATGATCAGATTATGTTGAAAGGATTTGCCTTAGAATAATGAAATTAAGTTTTTATAGTGGTTCGCAAATTGTGACAAAAACGTGCCAACCAATAATCAATCGTGATACAATGAAAGAAATCCTTTTTCGAAGTGTGTGTTCTAGATGTTTCCAAAATTTGAATCATTCTCTATAAAAGCTCTGCATCACTGACCTCTTCTGATTTAGCATAAATGAGAAACTCTCAAAAATTCCATTAAATTCTCATTTAAAACAACGGTGTTCTACATCTTTCGACAACATTTTCACGTTATGAATTGAATGAAGAATTGACTTTGACTTTGTGATTCTAGGGAGAAAGAATCGAACTTTCGGATCATTTTGAAAAGTAATCTAAGCTCAGGCTACATTTAATTAATTTTGCCAATACAGTTCTCAGCTGTATGTTTGAACTGATAACCTGTATAAGCTACCAAAAAAATGCAACATTCATAATCGAAAACTAAACCGATCGCTCTTCCTATGTGCAAGGAATATTTTTGTGAGCTCCATAAAGGTGCCTTACATACCCCGTATTCCGTAGCTAAGTCTCTTTTCAGTGTTTCCCTATCAATGGAGGTGTACCTTAAACAGTTCTTATGAAAGTGCAGTGATTTGTCTAATATTAAATGATTCGCATCCAAATAACTCGTACGTCTCGAATTTTGAAACCATTACAATAGTTCCTAACCTTTCTAATTCTGAGAATTAACCTTCATAATCTGAGAATGTATAAAAATAAAAAAATTTTACCGTTTAATTTTTTATTTTTAGTCTAAAATTTTACGTCCCTTAAGCTAGCAGAACCCATACAGCAGAACTAGAAATGTTCAGCAGAATGTCACAGCAGTGTGTAAGTAGCAGTGGAGCCCAACATTTTTTAATGGGACATTTGATTAGGCCATAATGAGCCTAAAATTATTTGCATGTTAATTGATCTTGTTTTGGGTTCTAATTTCGGTTTTGGTCCGATTTTCGATTTGGGTTCTGCTAGGTTTAGATTAAATGACCTGAAGTTTGGTCAAGAACTAGTGGAGCCCAAAATTTTAATTGGAGCATTTGATTAGACCATAATGGGCCTAAAATTATTTGTATGTTAATTGATCTTGTTTTGGGTTCTAATTTTGGATTTGATCCGATTTTCGATTTGGGTTCTGCTAGCTTTAGATTAAATGACCTGAAGTTTGGTCACGAACTAGTGGAGCCCAACATTTTTAACGAAGCATTTGATTAGGCCATAATGAGCCTAAAATTATTTGTATGTTAATTGATCTTGTTTTGGGTTCTAATTTTGGATTTGGTCCGATTTTCGATTTGGGTTCTGCTAGCTTTAGATTAAATGACCTGAAGTTTGGTCACGAACTAGTGGAGCCCAACATTTTTTAATGAAGCATTTGATTAGGCCATAATGAGCCTAAAATTATTTGTATGTTAATTGATCTTGTTTTGGGTTCTAATTTCGGTTTTGGTCCGATTTTCGATTTGGGTTCTGCTAGCTTTAGATTAAATGACCTGAAGTTTGGTCAAGAACTAGTGGAGCCCAAAATTTTTTAATGGGGCATTTGATTAGGCCATAGTGGGCCTAAAATTATTTGCATGTTAATTGATCTTGTTTTGGGTTCTAATTTCGGTTTTGGTCCCATTTTCGATTTGGGTTCTGCTAGCTCTGAAATGATAAAACCTTATGCCTCTTCTAGAATGAGCAGAATAATAAAATTTACATAGAGCATTTAATTAGCCTAAAATTAACCTTCAATTTTCCAATTGTTTTTAAAATATTTTTTGATATGGGTTCTGCTAACTTTTTCTAAAGCTAGCAGAACCCATCGTTTTTGTTGGAAGGGGTGGAGCCCAAATTTTTTTAGTAGAGCATTTAATTAGCCTATTATTAGCCTATAATTATTCATACTATCTTGTAATGTTCTGCTGTATGGGTTCTGCTAGCTTAAGGGACGTAAAATTTTGTAACTTGTTTGGTAGGCAGATTTTTGTAAAAACATTTTTTAGAAGATACTAAATTATGTCTCAAATTAATACCAATCATCGGTAAAAACACATCCTACATGCTGTCGATGTTACGCATTCTGCTCGCAACACTGCCAATCACTCGTTACATTCAGGAAATCATAGAAGAGAATATATTTTCTTTGAGTTAATTAGATTTTGCCATATATGTATACGAGTGTTTGTGCACACGCGTATAATAAACATTTAATTTACCACATCGATATTCCAATCACTGTTTCGAATTGGGAAGTGTGTTTGTACAAACCCAGAAACACACCCAAAAATTATATATCAAACATTTCCGAATATTATTATTTATGTTCCAAACATATAACCACAGTTTTCTGTATTTGATATAATGACTATTAAAATTTATCTCTACTCATTTTCCTGAAAACACAGTAACATCCGTACGATAAGGAAACAAACAATAAACAACACAGATCTATGTGGTTAAAACCGATAGCGGAAATGTCAGTTGATTTTTCTTCGAAAACTCGGAAAAGCATAACCTAATTATTTTATATAGTCAGTACCAAAGAATGTTCCAGACTAATATTATTTTCATGACTCGAAGGAAAATGTCAAAACACAGTATCGGTACATTTTAGATGTACATGAGGAGATGGATGAAAATTGTAATTTTTAAAAATTATAATAAAAATTGACATACGAACCAGAAAAAAACCCAGTTATTAATTAATTTATTTTTAATGAAGATGATACGTGATTTAATAATGATAATTACACAGCACACACTATAATCGGTTCTTTTGGTGCTTGCTTGGATGTGTTTTGTGTATGACGACACTGCTATATTATACCGAAGTACTCGTACCACGAGTGGTATGAGACATGAAAACATCATAAGAAAATTATTCATTTTTAAGTGGAATTTCATTTATATTTTTGTGCTTAATTATGATGGAGATGTGATAATTAATAAATTTGGATGTTTCCCACATTGAAATATGCCAACATGTACGTTGTGTTCGGAATTAATTATACATCCAATAAGGGTGGGATTTTCTTTAGAGTTAATTTATTCGAATATCAAATGGTACTTGTTTAGGGTTACAAAATGCTGCTTAAATTATTTATTATTAATTCAAAACAAATATCACAATTCGCAAGTGCGACTACCCTACAGAATTTATAAAACCAATACATATTTTGTGTATACAGACGACAAAACCATTTCAAATAAAATTAATATTCAGCACATATTTTGTCTGGTCTGGTTACTGGTTTGACTCTCGAAGACAAAAAAATTATAATAATTATACAAAACTGAATCTCCAACAAATAACAATTGTTAGGAGAATTAGATCAACAAGTGAATGAAGAGGGTTGTCTGAAAAGTTTCCGACCTCAACATGAGAAGACGGCACCCGTCAACAAAAGTGGGGGAGTGTGTTTGCCGCATGCGTTGAAAGATATTCAACGAAACATCAGCCATTTTGGATGAGCAGTTGTTGTTTATCGTTTGATTGAGTCGATGAAAAAAATCGGGTATCGAGCTGTCATTAAATATTTATTTTTGAAAGGCAATACGCCCACGCAAATCCAAGATGAGTTCCATCATTTATTTATTGGGGCAGCTGAATTTAAATGTGGTCGAACCAGCTTTGGTGACGATGAACGTTCGGGACGTCCAAAAACTGCAACAACTGACGATAACATCAAGATATGCCCAAAGAACGTGTTTGTCACATATTAAATCAAGACATGAGAAAGCTGTCCGAGCGTTGGATGCCGCGTTTGCTTACTTTGAACCAGAGAAACGTATTCGTATGGACATGTCCAACGCTGTGTTGGCGCAGGTTATGCGTAATAAATCAGAGATTTGGCGCCAGATAAATACTGTTGATTCTATAATACACATTTCTAGAACTAAAAATACAGAAAACAATGTACTGCCAAAAAAGAGTCGGCTCCAAAAAAGACTAAGATTTTCCGTCGGATGAGCAAGTGATGGCGAATGTTTTCTCCGACTATCATGGATATACATACTATATCTTAATCGAGCATTTTTAAAACGGAAAAACCATTACAGGAGCATACTACTCATTATTACTTGACAATCTGAAGGCAGAAATTGCAGAAAAACATGTTGAACCAACAAGATAATGTGACATCTTACGCCTCAGTGGTTAACATGGCGAAAATTTACGAATTATGGTTTCAACTGCTTGACCCCCGTACTCATCAGATCTAGCCCCAAGCGACATGTGATTTCCCCTAACCTAAAAGTCGGGCTCGGACGGCAAAGGTTTTCATCGAATAATCAGGCCGTCAGCTTCGTAAACAGCTATTTTGCAAAGAAAACGCCGAATCCTGTTTGGACGGGTTGAAGAGATGGCAGCATCGCTGGGAGAAGTGTATAAACTTACAAGGAGATTATGTAGAGAAATAAAAATCAAATTTGAAGAATAAATGTCTTGTATCTTTGTAAGGTCGGAAATTGTTCAAACGACCCTCATAGGGACGACGAGAACAACAAGAAATGATACATTCTATCGTAATTCTAACATTAAAAATATCTGTAGTAACCATTAATAGCACTATGAGTACTAAGCCAAATGGGAAACTATAACAAAGAGCGATTTTCTATTCGACGGATTTTTTCTAACGTTTTTCAAAGGTTTAGATTACCAGAGTGCATTTTACATATTTGTGAAATAATTAAATCGTGCAATCGACTCTCACAAATATGCCCTAATAACATCAAAACAACCCTGATTTATCATTCTCGTCTTATGTCAGTAATTAACTTCTGTACTTGGTGAGTCAACATCGTAACAGGTGATAAAATTTTAGTTTACAATAGTTAGCTTCAAAGTAAGAGATATTTTTTCACAAAGCTCATCTTCCGACGTCTTTCTGTTTCAGTTTTTGTTTAAATAAAAGATTTTTTGAAGTTGTGTCTGAAACACAGCTACAAATATAAAAACTTAATTTCGAAAGTCCACAATCCACCAGTTTTATTTATGTGAAATTTAACCTTTGCAATAATCAATATTCAGTTTAGTTTGATGTAACATGTGATAACTAAAGTATTTAATTCAGCTGTTAGTTTCATTTTACTAATATTTTTAAATGATTATTTCAGAACTTTAATAGACATGAGCAAAAAAAAATATTTTATAACAAACCACTCGTTAATCTCCAGGCAAAAATTCCTAAGATTCAAAAAATTCATAAGATACATAAGATTCACAGGATTCATAAAATTCAAAAGATTCATAAGATTCTTCTTATTCGTAAGATTCATAAGATTCATAAGATTCGTAAAATTCATATGATTCATATGATTCAAAAGATTTATAAGATGCATAATACTCGTTAGAATAAGATTTAAAACATTTAACACTATAGTTAAGTTAGCAAAGAAGTCAAAACGTAATTATGATGAGAATCAATTTCGCAAATCGGACAACAACCCCAAATATTTGTGGTCTTTTTTGAACGCTTATTGAAATAAACAACAATAAAGTGTCTGATCCAGAAGTAGTCGCCAACAAATTCAACGACTATTTGATAGTAATTCCAACAAGTATTTCCAATCATTTACAATTTCCTTCAGCAAATTGCTTTGATTATATTAAACACAATATTAATGAGCCACTCGATTTGGATCCAACTGACGAAACGGAAGTAATCACTATCATTTCAAACTTAGACAATAATGTAGCAACGGGAGATGATAGCATTTCTGCAAAGTTTTTAAAATTTTCACTTAACTGTTGAGCCAAAACACCACAGCAACTTGTTGCTAAAACTGTTGAACTGAGCTATTAATCGAATCATTGGGCCTTTTGTCTGAGTTCTCAAAATTGGTAAAGTAATCCTGATACATATGTAACTCAGGTAAAATGTTAGATATCAGCAATTTCAGACCTATATCAATTCTTTTATCGTTATCCTGCGCCGTTCAATTCTCGTGTCATGCACACTTTTGGCGCAAAAGTCGGTACTTTTCGTGAACTTGGTGGTAAGTATAATTATAAGATTGCAAGAAAGATATTGCTGTTGTAGTATGTGTGTAAATGTCTGACAATTGTGTTTTTTCATATGTATGTAGCTGTGTGGAGAAGACTGCGCGGAACTCAGTTGATCCGAGAGCTCATAATGGATCCATTAATATCAAACAAAGAAAAACCTCAAATCATTTCCAAGACAGTCTTAAATAAATGATGAATCTTAAAACTAAAAGAAATAATTTTTGGTTTGCTTTTATCGTAATGCTAGTTGATGAACAATGTTTTTGTTGTGCGAGAACAAGCAACATATAATTGACCATGTGTGAAGCACAGACTTTCGAGATCGAACCCACAAATGGACATTTTTTGGTCTTGTGTTTTATTAATAGTCATTGCGAATGCCATGCGAATTGGAAATCGCGGGCGACTGAACGAAATGGGCGAGTCTGAAAAGATTATTGCGATCCGTGGCAGGAGAACCATGCCATTCACGTATCATTGCATAGCTTTGGTGCATTTAAATTCTGAAGGAATAATAGCGTTACCATCGATATTCGTTCACGTAGCCATGAATGATTGATGTAATTAGCGCGCAAATCTAGTAATATACTTACAATCAAAGCATTTTTCGTGACTACCATGTTGCAAAAATTGTCTGGCAATTTGATGCATTGTGTTTTTCCATGCATACGAATTTTTCCATTGTCAATGTAGAAGAATTGTTCGGAGAATGAAATGACAGTGCCAATCGATCGTTTGACAATTGAACACGCGTATGCATGTTAAGGCGTAATGTATTGACATTTCACCATAGTTATAATTGTCTCAAACATGTGTTAATTTCGTACGAATGATATGTAGAGCGTGAAATGAGCGGGAATGTTTATCTGAAATCACCGGACAGCAACAGTAGAGCGCCACTGAAAAGGCTGGTATTGTCGTTGAGATCTTTCATTGTTCTATTGAGAGCTTCAAGTGAATGCTTGTGGTCTATAGTGCATTCATCCCAGATAATAATTTTACATTTTTCTAAAATTTTATCCATCCAAAACATTTATGTTTTTTGGCCCGTCCACCATCAAGCAAAATCGCTATGCCTAAAGAAGCAATTGCCAACACAATATGATTTTGTGAACGAATGCGCGCCAGCATTAATGAGATGAGGAATGTCTTGCCAATGAATCCACCTTGTTCGAACGTATAGGTGTTTTATTTTGTTCAGCAGCTCATTATTTGCAACAAAAGTGGTCAAAGAGACCGCATCTGTTTTTCGCGCCGAACATCGGTGTTAATGATGTCTGCTACTGAGCGGTTAGGCGATGATATACTGAAATGAATGAGTGGCATTTTCGAAATGAGAATGCAAATATCCTCAATCGTTATTAACGCCTATTTATATATCTCCGGCGAAAAATCGATATTGGGATCTTGATCAGCGATCCAAATGCGATGCAGAATGTCGTCACACATTGAATCTTTATATTTGTCCCAGAAAACAGAAGCTTGCAACAGAAAAAGAGGTCGTCAACAATATGGCGAATAATTGGCGAGTTTGATGAGGAGAGGAACTCAGTACTGCATCTGGAAGTGTGTGATCCCAATGGTTGTCATGTACCAGCAAATGCAATTTGCGACACACATCGTGGTGTGTCACACAAAAGACCATTGACTGTTCAGAAGTACTGGAAGGACGTCGGTCCAGGAACGTTAATCAACAACAAACAGAAGCATTCGCGTTGCTTTGAGTGGACTGTGTATAATCGGCCTAATGTATGTATACATATAGAATATCGAAACACAGCGAACAGCAATTGAAATGTCAAAACAACGTCAAGTTCAAATACCATAGAATTCGACATCAGCAGAAGGTTTTGACATTACTCAGAAGGTTTTCACGGTCATTTATTCACGAACTTATGATTTTTTCATTTTATAAAAAATTTTGGGGTGGTTGGGGGGATGAAATTTTTTGAAACATTTAGTTCTGATATGCGAGAAAAAAATAAAAAAGTAATTTTCGACAAAATATAAAAAAAATCCTTGAACCCGATCACAGCGCCACCTACCGAGTCCAATTGGCAATGTTAAAGTACGTAGGATTTCTTTAAAACATCTTTTTCGATTCATGATAGATGGCGCTGTAATAACGATGTTAATTTTTTCGATTTCTCCTACTTTGAACGTCGTTTGAATTAAAATTAACTATTATCGTAACCCAGGAACTCTGCGATTAAATCTGCTTTCAAATAAATGATTTTTTTGTATTTGGCTTTAAAAATATCGATTCAGTTCGAAGATTATTTCGAAACCAAAGGACATGTTTGCGTAAGGCTATTAATACAATACAAAATGGAGCTAAATGCTTGTACAGTTCAATACTCCATTTAAAAAAATGACATTGTCCTGGTTTATGGAAAAGCTGGCCGTAGTCTTCAACAGAAGTGTTCAACCGAAAAAGGGCCTCGTCGAGCAACAGTCACTGAGGAAAGTAATGAAATTGCGGTATTTTGGCGCAGTAACTCATAATCCTCAAATTAGTACACGAAAAGAAGCTAGCGAGTCCGGATTGTCCCAAACCAGTATTTAGAAAATTTTAAAACATCATAAGTGTCACCTGTATCGGCACAACATGCATTACTGGAGTGTTGAAAATCCGCACTGGCTTCGCCAAGTTGAACATCAGCGCCATTGGACTGTCAACGTGTGGTGTGAAATAATTTGCCACAAACTCATCGGCCCCCACATTATTGAAGGCAACTTGAATGGTCAAATGTACCGAGTCATTTTGGAAAAAGAACTGCCAAAATTATTTAAAAACCTGAGCTTATAATTGCACCAGAACATGTCCAGCACACTATTCGTCGGTAACACGTAAAGTACTTGATCGTGATTTCAATGGTCGCGGGATTGGTAATGAGCTGGTCCGTTAAATTGGCCTGCCAGATCACCAGATCTCAAAAACTAAGTATACCAACTACCACTAACAACACGTGAGAATGAGATTGAGCGAATCAGAGATGCTTAAAGATAATGAGGTGAGGGGACCCATGTAAATCAAGCACCATGGTATGTGAGAGGCAAGAGGACTCACAATAATCAAGCAACCGAAGCGAACGGAACACTATTACGTTCATGAATCGAAAAAATATTTCAAAAAAATCCTAAGTGGTTTAAGCCGTAGAATCCGAATATGCAATAAAAAATAGGGGTTCCTATTTTAATTTCAAATTACCACTTACAAGAAGGGGAGGAGAGGTACTAGTTGTAGGACTAATGTATGTCCACCGGAATGATTAAATTTTGATAATGAAGATTTTTTTCGTAAAATGTTGTTTTAGGAGATATTTGAATATTTCAGCTTAAAAAATCACCCGGTAGATAGATTGATCACTTTACTTTTTCTACTGATTAGGTCAAAAACATTGCCAAATTAAGTGTTTGAATATCGATTTCTTTAACAGCAGTATTTCATTTTCTAAAAATCTTAAATCCACCAACATAAACTATTTGCTTGATTGGTAAAATTATTGAGTTTAAATTATCTTTCTTGGCACGATACGATAGTTTAGAAACTGTAAACATATCGTATGATATCAATTGTCGCTTGAACAAATTTTGATGTCGAGATTCTAAAAATAATTTAGAAAAAATTTTATTGGTTAGGTCTACAGAATGTGTTTACTAGATATAACATTACAGAAAAATATGACGTCAATACAATTTTTATTTCAAATATCGAACCATTTGTGTTTATGTAATTTAGTACATTTCGAAAGAAATGATTTTCATTATTCCTATTTTATTGTTCTTAGTAGGGATAAGAATATTACTTGGAAGTATCATTATGGATTAATAAGTATTATTGGCGCTATACTTCTATCCTTTATCATTTCGATTATTCAAATAGCATGGGTATTAAACAGCACAACGAAGTCAACTTAAAATCCATTATATGAGTACAAAGATCATTATACTACTTTATACCCGCAAATATAATTTTTGGTTTCATTACCGTTTCAATAATAAATGACTTAAGCAATTCCGATTAACAGTATCATGACGTATTATGTGAAATGGAAAAATATACAATTATAATAAAATTAACACTAAACCGTTCGTGCTTAACATTTACAAGTTTATGGATAAAACACGTTACAGTTACTGACAAAACTTTATTCTGTTTATTTTTTCTTTCGTACCATAAATTTGTTAAAACGCCAAAAATTATTTTCATTACATTATTTGAAATATTATGGCACGGTATCAAAGATTAATTCCAAACTTAACGATTCATAAAATTAAGAATTTTTAGTTCATTTTTTATTTTACTTTATTTCTTTTTGTGTGTTGAAGTTGCAAATAACGAGAAGTGTTTTTTTTTTAATATCGAAGGAAAAAGCTTTTCGTGATGCTTTTGTAAATATACGTATACCTCGGATGAATTGAAATACAATTTGTTTATATCGTAAATTTTTTATACTGTTGATGGTTTTTATCCGGAAAAAATTTGTGAATAATGGATTTGTCTGATTTTCCGTTTTTTAAAAAGAAATGCGATTGATTTTGTAAAATGTACACTCAAGCAAATATATAGCTATAGGTAACTTCAAATTAAATCAGCAACAAATACAGTGTTGGTATTTAGAGGAAGTATGACTAATTACAGCTTTTTCAAAAAGAGTTTCTCAGAGCGAAATTAAAATAGCAAATTTAAGGAAGTTTCCTTTAACATTGTTTTAGTCACTCCTCAAAAAATTACTTAAAGACATCTAGGTTTAGTATAGACTCGATTCCATATAGCAATGATCTTCTGGTGAGGGAAAAGAAATGAACTAAAAGTATCAAATTATGAAAATTAAGCTATTGGCGAACTAAAGAATATTTTGTTTTAAAATATTAGCACCAGCCGCTGTACCATCGTCCAGCATTTTCCGAGATAAAAATAAACTCTTAATCTGATTGAGTTTGCTAAACGTTGGATATATAAATACCTACAATAGCATTTTAGAGATAATTCGACCGTAGTAGTCGAAGTATTTAGAGGTAGTAATCGTTTCGAAGTAGTAAATAGTTGTTTAACAGTGATTAGGCATTTCTAAGGAAATTAAAAATTGTTTAAAAACCTCCTAACATGATTTCTGGTGTATTATTATTTGATTTAAACAGTACAAATAAACCAACGAACTAATGACATATTGCTAAATACTAATAACTAACTTTGAGATGATAAAATACTTTGCCACACTCTTTAAGGGGTGATTCCACATAAGTTTCGTTTGAAGAAATAAATAACTAGTTCATTTCGTTACTTGTGCAAAGGTGCTTTACGTAGGCTTTAAAACATCAATTACATGTGATTATTTTAACATCAGGGGTGACATGTCATAACATCACATTTCCGATACTCCGTAAACTGAAATTGGCTGGTTCTTTTAGGAATTATTTCTGTTCTTGTTTGTTATCGCAAACGACAAGAATAAGTATGAGCAACAACACCTCTTTCCCAATTTCGATCAAGTATCGAAAACAAATAATTTGATGATAGAAATGAATTATAAATATCACAATTTTTAAATCAGCAGGTTGGAAAATGTTATAAAAAATGAAACATTGGTCCATTTTATTCTAGAGAAGCGAGACACAAACTTCGATAAATTATCGAAAATGTGATGTTATAACATGTCACTCCAAATTTCGTTTCCAACAAAATGAATACCTATTAATATCACCAAAATATAACAATCATAATGTTTCATGAATTCTTAATTATTGTGGTGTGTTGGGTAATAAAATGAGCGATGCATTGATTTGTAAATCTGCGTTTGGGCAATACTGGTCCTAACAGCGTGAGTATACTGGGCTGTTGTCGATCAATGAGGGGCGATAATACATCGAAATAGACCCAATCAAAACAACAACAAAATGGCCGCCGGATTTTGCACTTCGCAGTCCAAGGTGTATTATCTGGACGACCTTGGTCTTCAGCCGTTGAGGTGTTAATCGAACCCTTATACGTATTTAACGAGAAGTTGATCACATATTAATCGAAAAGCCAGTTGCCAAAAACGGTCCCCGACGGATCGAAAAACGGCGATCCCGACAAGTTTCATACAAAAGAAGCTGTTTTTGTGAGCATAGATGGTACCTGTCATATAAATTTGGAAAATGCTACCTCGTTTACAAAATTAATCGACCAGCATTAGTACAACTCGAGTTTTGTTCCAGTCAGATATTTATGATCTTATGTTTGAAAGCAGACGCTAGCGCAAATCGAGTACTAAGAATTAAATCACTTACTTTATCGACCGTTTTCGCTTAGACTTTGCACCATTTAAGTTTCGTCTGTTCCACTCTATGAAATATTTTTTATATCGTATTAGAGATGTTCCTTATAGGCATGTACATTTTTTGACCAAAAAAATTACAGTTTTTTCACCCACGTTGAAGAACATATTATGTTAAATACGAGTAACAAATGTTTAAGAATTATCAAAATTTACGAAACAACCTGTTTATTAGATACAACTGTTTAAGCCCATGAGAATGTTTCAAGAATATTCCCAAAAGCTTCAAATTTACATCAAACTATAGGCTTAGAAAGAATGGTATTTATGTTAAAATATAGCGAAAATAATTTTTCCAAATCACTGTTGGAAATGGCAGATTTGTGGCACTAATATATTTTTTGTTTGATCTCCGACAAATCATTTGAATTTCTCTGCTAATTTCATGCTCAGAACACTCTTGATATGTCCTTAGGTTGTTTCTCAAGATGCGTTCTATCCAAAATCTGTTAAATAGCTGGTCTTAAGCGTTTCTTAGTAAAAAAAGAAAACTTGTGTCTCAATCTCGTTTTGTTTCGTTTGCTTCAAAAGTTATTCGTTTGTTAATTTGCTTGACGAGAAGGTCATTATCAGTCGTTTAAGACATTTGTTTACAAATGAAGTGTTCTTGCACTCTTCTTTGTGTATTTTTACATTTTTTCGATTCTACTGCAGTACTATAATTATATTTACTTATGTATAAGACACATTTAATGGTTTCTTTGGTGATGACTATTGGTGTGCATTTTTGTTTTCATCCCATGACCTTTGTCTTTCTGATGTTGAATTTGAAACCAACTTCTTGTGTCAAATCATGTCACTTTTGAATTTTCTACACCACGTCTGCGTAGTACATTGATTCGATTTATTGAATGAATGATGCCGATTTATTGAGGGACTTTTCGCTTTTGTAGTGTTTGTCACCACCTAACTTCTGCATCGAACTTGATTTTAATCAGATCATTAGACTGATGTTGTTGTTTTAGTTATATTTAGTTACTGCAAAGAAACTTAGATATGTTTGTAAATATCTCGTTTACTCTACGATATATTCACGTCGATTATAACGTCGATTTAGAATCCGCGGGAGCGAATCGATTGCGGATTGAAAATTTCATGTAAAAAAATTTAAATTAGGATATCATATAGAAATTCCTATGGATTTTCGTACAACTAGTAAAGTAAAATTTGTTTTAGATCCGCAACTATTTTTTTGCGTTTGTACGGGGAATCAGAAAAAACGATTTGTATGAAAATCAATACAAATGTTCTTGGCTAGTTTGATTATAGCAATTGTTTTTCATTTTATTTATATGCATTTTCCAATCCGCATTCGATTCGTTTCCGCGGATTCTATAATCGACGTGATTATATACGTCTAAAATACGGAGAATGTCTTTAGTGTATTTTATGCGATCATTCATTATCACACGTACAGGTTTCTTTCATCGTTTGGGAGATTCAGTTAGAGCGTTTTAGTCATAATGTTTCTTGTATTAATATTTACCAAATCTATTGATGTTAAATTTCCTCCGGTCAATTTGCGTACGTTTCACCGTTGATGGTTTGACTTCGATATTTCTATTACTAACTGGTGATAACTTGATATATCAGCTCCTCCTTTTGATGTGACAAAGAATTATTTTTAACCAGTATGTAGTTTGGTGCTTCGGCATCGTCCAAATGAGTTTTCTCTATGGTGATTTTCTATGAAATGTTTTGGTTGTTTAGCAATGACGATATAAACTATTCGTAGAATTTTGTTGTGTATATGATTTTTCATAAGACCTTAGTACTAAATTATTTCTGGTGTTAGTTTCCTGCTGATTATAAACTTTCGTTTAAAACTTTAGTTATGTTAGCAGACGAATTTTGTGTCATACTCGTGTTTGTTTAACGCGCTTACTTGAAAATGTTTACCATTCTTCAATCGGCTTTTATTGGCACCTAGTAATGTTTAGATGTTGTTCCAATTTGATTCTCAATTTGTACTATTTATTTATTTATTTATTTATTTATTTTATTTATTTATTTATTTATTGACAAAAAATTTCGTGAACTCCACACCCTTTTTGAGCATAAAAGCTCATTCATACAGAGTGCGAAGTTCATAATGGCATCTAAAACTTCATCTAGCGATTTTTTCCGTGTATATATATTTTCCTGGCAATCGGCGTTTCCAAATTTGCATCAAATTGCAAACGTTTTCTGACTGTGGTGCATCATTCAACTGGCAAACATCTTTCCATTACAGTATGTCTATTCATAAACGGTGTTACGCGACTCCCAACAAGACCAGTTGAAATTACTTATATTTAAAAATATAATTTGCATTGTTCCATTTGCATGGAAAAAATAGCCGACTGCTTGACACGAAAGTCAAAGCCTTATTAAAACTTTAATAAGACCTCAATGTCTTTGTTAAAGTTCTGTTGATTCAGTACTGACCTAAGTACGATAGTTAATGGTCGATGTTTGTGTGTTTACCCAAATTTGTACTAATCAAATGAATGATTGCTTCACGATGGCGACGAATTATTGCCTTAGTTTATCTATCTCACTTTGCTCTCACCACTCGCCTCTCTAATATCCCGCTTTCAGGTGGATGGCCCTGCAAATTGTAATGTTTTGATTATTTCTTCTTCTGTCCTAAGAAGCAAATTATTTTCTGCTTTCTTTTTAGCACATATTGCTTTGAAGAAAACTGCGGAACAACAAAATCATTGATGATGAAAAAAGCATTAAACCAGATTCAATTTTCAAAACGTTGTTGCAAATGTCACAAAACATTAGTAATTAGTGTAAAGAAAATTAAAACAGACATCGATGTTTCGAGAAGTCACAGAAACGACAGAAAGTCGAGCAATCGGATAATGGTTGGGAGCAGTTGGTGATAATGGATGGTGTAATTATGAAGAACTTGTAATGAGAGGAGGAGGCCACAGGTATGGTAAATCAACTGAACCACCTGGAAGAAGGTTAAAAATTAAACTGGGATATTTCCACACTTTAAGAATCATAAGTAGAACTGCATGGGTTTTAAATGATCAACAGTATGTAGAATCATTGCCTCATCTGAGAGCGGCGATAGCGATAATTTTGAAAATATTGGTTTTGAAGGCAGAGATGTAGATGTCACAGAGAAAATCACACACAAGCAAGCTATCCAAAATTGACGTTAGTAAGTACGGTTTAAAGAAAAATATTCTAACGGAGATACTCAACATAGTTATGCGCGTAGATGAAAATATGTGATACGACCGAGGATAGGATGAACGGAAAGCAGCAGCATATCATTGTAAAGATGGATGACGTCAAGAGCAGAACACTGAAAAAAAATTTAAATGAGTATTGTTATATGGTGCTATAGTTATGACCATTTTAAGTAAGAATAGGCTTAGGCGAGGGGAAAGATAACGATTATTCATATATTGGGAAAATATATGACTCGCTGCAACTGGTTATTTGAACTTTGAAATTAGTGACATCTAGGTTAACTAGTAAAGGGTGTTTTTAAAAGGTTCACAATTTTAAATTAAAATAGAACAAAGAAAAATATTTTGAATATCAGTGAAACTAGGTTTATTGGATGTATAATTTTATACCATTAGTGCTTTAATATGATTGTGACTTAACATATCCCCACACAAATAATCGAATGGGTTTAGATCACACGATCTCGGTGGCTAATAAACAGGACCATTACGAGGAATTAATCCTTCATCAAATGTTTGTTTGAGTAAATTAATTGTATCCCGCACTTTATAGCGTCCTGTTAGAACCATCCTGTTAGAACCCCATATCAGCCAGATTTCAATTGGGGTACAAAAAAGTTAGAAATAATGCCTCTATGTATAACGTTCACCGTAGACACATGGACCATTGGTACCGCCGAATCATAAAGTGATCACCAAACAGTGATTTTATCTGGATATGTAATGGTGTTTCGGCAAATGCTTGTGAATTTTCTTCACTCCGAATCCGACAAATCTGTTTATTAACGTACCCATTTAACCAAAAGTGAGCTTCATCGCTGGACAAACCTTTGTTTGGAAAATCAACATCAATATCAATTTGCGCTTCAGCCTAATGTCCGAATTTCCGGCGTGTGCGATGGTCGGATTGCTTTAATTCCTGTGCAATTTGAATAAGCACGTAAACGAAGATTCTTAAATAAAATGTTTCATAAAGTGGATAGACACATCTTCAGTTGCTGAGAACGACGTCAAATTGATTGATTTGGATCTTCCTCAATGCCTCTTCCTCTATACGCTGAACAGATTGTTTGTTCGGTACGCACTGTTTGATGTCTTACTGGATGCGTATTATCATTTAGCGATATGTGGTGCGAAAACATGCCACAGTTAACCGAATTTCTTACTCTGATGGACAATTATGACGACCGCAAAATGAACATAATGCACGATGTGTTTGGTGAACAGAACCATTATTTTGAAGAAAAATTTCAACAATTTGCAAGCGTTGTTCTGGCGTGAGTCTATTCATTATGAGATCGCAAATCAAACACAAAGCCATTGTCAGCTGTCAAATCGGTTGTCAATAAAACAGTGTTGCCAACTTAAAGATGTGAACCTGTAAAAAAGCACCCTTTATTAAGTGAATATTTGGTACTCACTGTGAAATTATTTACCAAAGTAGCGAGAATATGGTTGAAGTTGTATAAACTAAAAAAATTGTTGCGAAATGAATTAGACAGGGCATCAGATTTGATATCGAATTGTTCATCCAGTGCTGTAGTTTGAAGTTGCTCCCGGAATGGAAACCCGGTTCATATTTACGATCGCATTTTGTTTTCTTGGCTAATTTTAAATTTAAGTGAACAGTTGTATGATCGGATAAACTCAGATTTTTCAATAGAAGTTCAATAGAAAATTGATTGCAAATGGTTTCTAAAAAACACGGTCTACGCAGGGTTATGGTCCAGTCACACATTAAGACGGGACTTCAAACCAAATAAACAACATAATAATAAATAATCATCTTTTGCGCGAATCCTTCAACAAATCAATTCATACCAGCAAGCAGGATTTTACGCATAACGATTTAATGTTTTATATGACTTATCATTCACTATCACTTATCATCACTGTCAAGAATGTGTCAAACGAGCAAAAATTAAATCTTTAGATTAATACGAAATAATCTTTGACATTTCCCAGATAAATATAAATTTTCATAATTTCACCTTATAAAAGACCTACTGTTGAAGTCTCCTAAATTAATGAAAATCTTGCAAAAGTAGCTACACCACTAGATCGGTAAAGATCATTACAATTAGGATAGGATGAATAACCATGTACGAGTATACTACAAGGTGGCTGACACGAAGTGCTGTCAAAACAAAACGCCACAGAATTTTTATTTTTTGATGAATTTTATTGAATCAAAGTAAAAAATTTTCACAAATATTTAAATTTTCGAATTGCATTAGCAGTTTTTGATTTGGCAGCACGAACGTGGCTCTGCGGGAATGAGCCAAAATTCCCGGCGAAGCACTTGCTTGAGATGATCGACATTTTGGTATTTTTTTGTCCCAAACTTGCTCTTCAAAATACCCCAAACCGAGAAATATAGCGGATTTGCATCCGGTGAATTTGGCGGCCAGTGGGCAGTGGAAATGAACCGTGGAACGTTGTTTCTCAGCCAATCTTGATTGACGCGCGCTTTATGACTCGGCGCCGAGTCCTGTTGAAATGTCCTGTTGAAATATCAAGGCTTCAACGCTCCCTCCAACACATGATCCCGATAAATTTGAGCATTTATCTTTATGCCCGGCGGCACAAAACATCACCATCGGCGGAGGCCCCACTTACAAGAAGGGGATGAGGGGTACTAATTCTAGCACTAATATACATTAGTTACACCATTTTTACGTAGAATGCTTATTTTTCGAGATATTTGAAAGTCTCAGCTTAAAAAATTCACCCGGTATTTGATTATATAAAGGGTGTCCTCTAAAAATGGCTTAATATATTTCCAAATTTATGTTTTTGGTTGAAAGTACAATCATCCTGGTGATTTATGAAAATGATTTTATTCAAATGGGAGCCGCGGCTGGACTTGGTGTACTCCATTTGGTCGGTCCAATTTCTGAGCACATTTTGGATTGTATGCTGATCTATTTTCGCAATGGTTGCTTCAATATTGGCTTTCAAATGCTCAATTGTTTGTGGATATCCGTATAACACGTATCCTTCACGGTACCCCACAAATAAAAATCCAAAGGCGTCTAATTACAGTTCCATGCCGATCAATTCACATCACCATTTCGACTGATAATGCGGCAATGCCGTCACGCCACAAGCCGCACCAAACAGCAACACGCAATGGATGCATTGGTTTCTCCACATATCCTTGTGGATTTTTCGATCCCCAAATGCGACAATTTTGTTTGTTTACGAACCCACCGAGATGGAAATGCGTCAACAATTTCGAGTTTGTCGCAGGCCCACACAGCAATTCGATTTCGAAGCGGATGGTCACGGAGCTTTAATTGCTAGACCAATTGAGCTTTAAAGGACCACAAAGTAAGATCTTTAAGCAAAATTTGTTAGATGGAAGACCGGCTGATGTTAATTTCCGATGCACGATGACGAATTGATGTTCTCGGCCGTTGCCGCACATTTTCGGCCACCGCGGCGATATTTTCGGCTGAACGAACGCGACGAGCATGAGTACGCTTTGGATTGTCGACTAGGTAGCCAGTATCACACACTTTATGCACAAACTTCTAGAGGCACTTGAACTCCTTGTTGGGTGTGAGTCGCGTGTTTTGACCAAATTGTGTTCGACATTTTCTTGCGGTTTCGAACCAATTGTCGTTATTGTGGAAGTAAATTTCCAACATTTCCCTATTTTGTTGAAGCGTTAAGCGACTCATTTCGTTAACCAGAAATAATATACTGAGTTTCTAAGAAAGAATAACATTAGTGTTGCCAGAGCCAAAATAACCGATATGTCAAATTTGAACCGGTTATTGTGACACCGGACATGTTTCTACAATGTTTTATATACCACAGAAAGAGACCATTGCCTTCAACTGAAATTTGAAGTCTGATATAAATTAAATTTAAAACAACTAGCAGTGAAATTGCTCAATAAGTAGTAGGGTTAGCCAAATTCCGAGCATAAACGGACCCGAAGTAAATGTAATTATTTTTATCACACCTACGTCGTCAAGATATTCAATTTACTTATTCTGCTAGCATTGACCATGATACTGAGCTATTAAAAATTTTACCACTCCGAACTCTTGGGATACAGTTTCCAAAATCTTAATTCACACTATTTCGCGTTTAATTAAATTTCACGGTATCCAATGGTCTTAAAAGGTATAATCTCTGTAAACTGTGTTCTAACTCATTTGAACAACATACATCATCTTATCACGGTTATTATAAATTGTCATATGTACGAGTAACAGGGAAAATACCATTTAACACCCTCATTTTAATCCAAGTTTTGCAATGGACCATTCTCGCACAACACTAAGTCTTTAAAATTAAAATACAAACGATGCGGGTGAGTTCTCGGGAAACAACCAATATTTACTTCGAGTCAATGTAAATTAAAATATTTTTCAAAAATTCTGATCAACTGATCGGAAATTTTTTTTAAAAATTGATTTCTCCAACAGTAAAGAATTAATCCGACTATCATTCCACCTGTATCCGTTTTTCGCACAGGAATGTAAAAAAAAGTTTTTGTGATCTATGTAAAAATATCACAACAGAAATTTCTACAATTAAATCAGTTTCACTCAGTTTGCAAAAATAAATTAAACATATTTATTAGCACTAGTCAATAGTAAAAATTACATTCCAACATCAAAATGAACTATATTCTATGAATGCACATATAATTTAATATATCTTAGGTTTGCAGATATTTGAAAAACATATTTTCCATAGTACTCGTATGTACATATGTACATATTTGTATTATGTATTGTTGTTGGAGCAAACGCCTTAAGACATACGAGCAAACATTCTTATAAATTTATAACAGTACATTGTCTATATTGGTAAACTATAGTATCCTTATTTATATTTTGTATTTGCAGATGGTGGCAACAGATGAAACCACAACACAAAATTCACCAGAAAATACAGGAACTTTTGTAAAATTAAAACAAACGTTATCGTCATCGCTCCTAACAGCACAAGATAAAGGTAATTGTACAATAAAATAATAGATTCGTTACACAAAATTCTAATGAATATATATTTGATAGTTTTATATAACAAAATAACAATCTGCACATGAAAATTTACTTTACCTTACCCGGTTGTCACGAACTGCCCGCTAGTTAAAATGTTTATATGAATATTTGTCTCGGCGAATGAAAAATTTCAGCGTGATATCAATTAAACTAGCTTTTTCTGTTACAATATTTTAAGTTTAGTTAAAAATTAAACCAGAACTGCCCATTTAAATATTTCTTAGAAACCAGTTTATTAAATTGGCGCATCACTGGCTGAATAGTGGTGCGCCAGTTGAATCATACCACCATTAAAGATAAATCTGCCATTAGTACATCAATAAGTTCATTGCACAGTTCGATATGTTGTTAATATTCAAAAATTAAACTGTGGGTTTTATCGTTCAATTCAAAAAACTGGCGAAACCTCGGACCATCAGAGCGAAGGACCTTAGACTACCACCATGCGTGAGATCGCAAACAAGGTCTGCTGAAGAATCCAAAATATCACCGATTAAGCGATTTCAGCGTCCGCCACATCGTAACGACCACGCGTGTACGTCGCAGATTCAAACTTCACCGCTGCCGCTTTCTTAATAACGCGAACGTCAAATAGCTTGAAAAATCTCACCAAATGATTCGATTAATTTCTGGTGGATGCTTTAAGATAGTGTTTATAAACGGAAAGATTTTCCCATTGCGCTAGTCTTCAATCGAATTTGTCCCAATCGGTACCGATTACTGATGTAAGAATGATACTGCAGCTGCCAAAATTATCACTCGCTAGTTCTGGACATATGTTGTAATAAAAGTATTTGTTGTTTGTATCGATCTTGATCTGATATCAAGTTATATATTTTTATATTTAGGCTGGACCATCTAACTCTATTGGGTGCTACTGCTTTGATTGCCACCCATGACCCTTCGAGTTATGCATTTATTTACGAACACAACATGCACGTTCAAAGTCCACAAAAAAAAGATGCAGTGGTGAATTCCATTCGATGACGGGTGTTATTGATCTGTGCAATTTCGTCCTTATCTGAGGCTAGCATGTTCCTTTTTTAATTTCGAGTTGGTTGTCAGTCAAATTCTATCTAAGACGTTCGTTGCTAATATTTTCTGCTTACGTTGAGGAGGGATATACCTCACCAAGTTTTGTACTTTCTGATTTCCCCTTCTTTGGAATCATTATAGTCAAATTTTCCTTCTATTTTCGAGATAATTTCTCCGTGGTAGTACTTTGCTACTCCTTTACTGCACAAAGAGAGAGCTAAGGGGTGTCCTCAATCGTTTGATTAAATTATTTCTTCTTTCTATGCCTTTAAGCTGAGTACCACTAAGAAAAATACGCCGAAATCGTTTACCTAAATGGTTATCTTTAACTAAATAAGAAAGTGTTCACAAGCAGAAGTTTAATCCTTATTATCAAACATTTTACGAATAAACTGCTAAAACAAGAATTCAATTTTTTTCGCTAATGTTAATTATCTAGTTAGTTAGCTAGTTATAATACTTGAATAATGTATTATTACCTAATTAAATCATTATTAGAATCTTCTTGCTACAAATAGACGAAACACGACATCTTATCGAGTGCCCCCCCCCCCCTTTTTTATTATTTTTTATTCTTTGCAATATTTTCTGGGGCCGATGCACTCCCAACTCTTTCGCGTTCCGCTTATTTACATCCTTCCCTTATTCAGTTGCCTGCCAAATCGAGGACGTACGGACATAGGTCAGATTTTGTCAGCATCTGCACATTACATAGCTCCATGCCAGCCTATACTGGTTCCTGGGTCGGCCCATGAGTTCTGCACTCCGACAGGGAGTCATAGTTGTGTTCCATTTCATCCCAGATCGTAATCTGCTGATGAAAATTCCCTTTGCATCCTGCCCCTATCTGGATTCGGACCCGGTACCTCCCGATCCCAACGCCAAAGCTTTAACCATTAAAGCGGCATTAAACCATTAAACCATTAACCATTAAAGTGGCATTTGCTCGGTGACTTACCTCTTGTTATGAGCATATATGTACTGCTTCAGCGGCCCTTAAAAATTTGCTGAAATATACGAGCATACCAACGGAAAACATAAAATTTTATTTTAAACTGTTCAAGCAGTAAATAATGATTTCACTTACTAAATAGTTGGTAGTGGGACTCGTAGAGTATTTTAAATGGCCGATGTGAAGAACTTAACAAAGTTTGTTATTTTAAAATTTACGTGAGTGTGCATTCAATAATTTAACGGTGTAATTCAACAAAAACTTGAACAGAAATGATTGAAAATCGCATTAAAATTGTTTAAAGTAAACTCATTCAATTTTTTATGTTATTCAATATATTTTACGAGGCCGATTATAGATCGTTCCACGCATTTATATTACATTCATTAAATAGTTTACCTAATAGGCTTATAAAATACAATGTTAAGAGTAAGTACGACGACGCATTCGATTTTTTGTCTATATTAGCACCGGTTTGCTGTTTGTTATAAGAGGCTAATCCTAGAGTTGTCCACGCGGGTTCATTATATACGTTGAATTACATAACTAATAGGCTTTCAAAATATCATGGTAATATTTAGGCCTAGTGAGATGCACTATGAATTAACAAGCGTTCAATGTAAAATCTTAACTTATTTAATTTTTTGTGTTGGCACCGGCTTGCTGTTTGGTATAAGGGCTAATCCTAGAGACTTCTACCCGGTCTCATTATATACGTGATTATATTACCATAATATTTTGAAAGCATATTAGTTGGGTGATTTAACGTATATAATGAAACCGCCTGGAAATCTCTAGGATCGGTCCCGTATATAGAACTACACAACGGAGCCAACACAAAAAAATTAACGGGCTAGTAAAATATATTGAACAACACAAAAAATTGAATCAGTTTACTTTTAACTATTTTAATGCGATTTTCAATCATTTCTGTTCAAGTTTTTATTGAATTAAACTGTTAAAATATTGAACGCATACTCGCATAAATTTTGAAATAACAAATTTTGTTAAGTTCTTCACACCAGTTTCTAACTGTCCAATACAGCAATAACAGTTCACACGTAAAAGTAAAATGCATTATTTACAAGATTATTATAATTTAAATGTTCTCAAGTGGTCCCTACCACTTGATTGAAAATGCGGGAACTCGAACCAGGTCCTGTAATACAAAAAGGAAAGAAAGCAAAAATTATATTTTTAAGAAATGCCAAAATCAGTTTATTTAAAGTACTTTGTGGAGAATTTGACACTGCTTAAAAAAATACTAACAACAAACAAGCAATTATTATTCGGATTAATAAACAACAGAGATATTGAAGCTACCGGGCACCGGTTTGGTACAAAGCACAAAATGAAGTAGCATCCGTTATCTATGTATTAATT
Source organism: Nephrotoma guestfalica (assembly GCA_963691935.1). Lineage (NCBI taxonomy): Eukaryota > Metazoa > Arthropoda > Insecta > Diptera > Tipulidae > Nephrotoma > Nephrotoma guestfalica. Next base: position 140,900,032 of record OY829915.1, on the reverse strand, counting down.
GGATTTTCTAGCTGACAGCGTCTGCTTATGCGATAGCTTTAACGACTAAACATGCAAGTGGGTTATCAGAAAATCCCGAAAGTAAGAAAAAGTAAGTGAAATTTACTAAATTATTGTTGAGTAGAAAATTAATCTACAAAATTATTAATCGCTGTCATTACCCACCCTGCATACCTTATCGAGCATAAAGGTGAATAATTTAATTATTTCAACAGGAGACTATAGAAGCTTCTTCGTGGCAAAGAGCATAATCGACGATCAATTATTTCTCGAGTACTACGGAAACCTTTTCGGGATACAGTTGATGTTTTGTTGTTCCCACTTTTAATACATCATTCTTTTATAAGTGCATCTCTTATATCCGAACGCAACTGTCCTGTTTTGGCTTGTTTGAGAAGAATATCGTAAAATAATCTAGGCCTAACAAATCTTAGTAAAATGATGTTTTCTGTAGGCTTGACTTTCTTTAACTGCCGAATATTTGTTTTACCTTTAACAAACAGAAATTTGGCACAGTTTTGTGTTAGCATTTTTCTTAATGTTGCAAGAGTTCGCCATAGTGTACCATTTGATGTCACTATTAGACCATGGCACAAATTTCGAAGTCAGTATATAGTCAAATTATTAGAATATTTACTCAAATCTTAGTTTGTGGAGCTGTTCCACACTTTAATTTCTCATAATGTTGCCACGAGATGTCTCCATATGGTAAAAGAAATGACAAATAAAACTAAATTTGTACCTGTAAACATAACTAACAAAACAATTAAATGGATACCATATTTGAACTGAACAAATTCCCTGGCCTCTAGAACCAAATCTAATATAAAAAGGACGTGTCATAAAGAAAAAGGATGAGTTAAACCCTAAATACCGAGAAATGGAATGGAGCTCTGATACTCTGGGTAAACGTTACATAGTGAATTGGTGTTTTATCGACTAAGTATCAAAACCTGGATGGAACTACAGTATTCTGTTCTGGGAAAGTAGAACGAAAATTAATGCCAAAATTATTTTACCCTACTGAAGATGACCTAAGTTGCAACTATTGCACCAAGATACATGAGAAACGATGAACTGCATATAGACTTAAGGCTAAATTTCCATAGTGACAAAAAGTAAATATGAGAAAAGGGATTTTCCCGCCTGCACTATCGTCCTTGACCTGTCTCGATCCATCGCTCTCGTCCTCCATTTGGACTTACTATCTGTAGGTCTCGTTCGACATCGTCACGCCAGCGCAGTCGGAGTCTTCCTCTACGACTCATACCGGCTGTTTGTTGATGCAACACTTTATTAATCATTCGTTATTGTGGAGACCTTGCAACGTGGTCGAGCCATCTAACTCGATTGGACTTGATGATTCCGATGATATCGCAACCTCAGAAGTTGCTTTATTTTCTGGCTCATACGAATCATATATTCGTTGTTCGCAACTTTAATTGGACCATAGATTGAACAAATAACCCTTTTTTCGAAGATAGGTAACAATCTACAATCGTTAGACGTCATATGAGGTCTTATGAGTACTTTATAAAGTGCGAGCTGGCACGGCTACGATAAATGTTTAGATCACAATAATTATTAATTGGGCGTAGAAAACTCGTTGTCCGTCAGCAGTTCGGGGTTTTATATCTGTCCGCATATCAATCAACGATGTTATAACTGACCCGAGGCATTTAAAGTTTTCGACGCTATCAAAATTATGGTCACCAATTCCGAGATTTTCCATGGAAATGTTAATGGGTGTTGCTAAAAATTTGGTTTTACTACTGTTCACCTCCAAACCAAGTCTTCCTGCGCAGTGATCGAGCGTTACGAAACTGTCCTTGATATCGCTAGGTCTTCGGCCACGAAGCACGATATCATCCGCACCTCCAGGGATTTCATAGTGCCAAATTGAACAGCACAGGCGCGATTGCATCTCCCTGTCGAATACCAGATGCCATTTCAAAGGAGTATGATACACTTCCTTCAATTACGATTCTACGTATAGACCATACGGCACGAGGTCTTTTTAATTCCACAATATCAGAGTCCACTCTCCTAGATTTGTGTAATTTACCATAAGCTATCACAACGTTCTTTAATAAAAAACATCGTGTTAGTCTTAATGTTTAAAATTATTTTAGTCAGCTATTTTTTACAAACAAATCACGAAGGAGTTTGTACCTGAGCATTTTAAACTAAAATAATTTCCTATTTTACATTCCGCAATCATATTTCTCCCGAAGTTGACCAAGGTATAAAATACAAACAGGTGTTCCATATAAGAAGCCATACGAAATGATTATCTGCGGTTTTTTAGAATATCTTGATTAAAGACCGACCACAATCAATATCAATCGACCTAATGAAACCAGCAGTGCTGAGCGTGTACGCGTTATTACCAATTTTTAAGTGATGTGTGATCACGACAACTCATCGACTACTCATTGACAATATCGACTAAGGATGAATGATCTACATATTTTGAATTTTTTTCTCTAGAGATGTTAAAAACCGATTTTTTGATCAACTTATGTAGGTTACAGGTACTTAACTACAACAACAATTACTTAGATGTTTACCTGCAACTTGCTTGCTAATCTGACTAAAATCGCCAACATGGAGAAACCAGGGTGTAACATCTCAATATTTCAAAACTGGTGGCAAACAATACCGATGCTATCCGAATTACTGTATTCTACAGAATGAAATACTTGGCTGTCTGTTTTCATTAATGCCATATTCCTATTTGTAGCGTAATTGGCTTCTTTTCGGAAAATAAAAACGTTTCATTAGAAGCATCATATTTTAAGTTAGCAGCAAATTAAACTGTCAGTGATTTTTAATGCTGTGAAAGTGATCGATATTGCATTAAAACAAATATCGCAAAATTTTGCACTGTTATTGGCGACAGAAATCTTCCCTCGCAATAAATAAACAGTCTATTTGATAAGCGATGGCGCACAAAGCAAATAATTTGTTGATATATATTTATCAGGGATAACATTGGCATTAAATCAAAGTACTGTTTTTAATCCATGCCATCTTATCTGGAACCGAAGCATTCCCTGCTCTTTCGCGGCTCATTTTCCCGTCTTACTTTACGCAATTACTGCCAAATCAAAGACGTACGGCTATAGGATCGATTTAAGTTACCATCTGCGCATTGCATAGCCCCATGCCAGCCTATATTACTGGACATGGGAGATTGGCTGGCCCATGAGTTTTGCACGCCAATAACGGGTCGTAATTGTGTTTTTTTAACCACAGATCATAATCTGTTGATAAAAATTTTCTTTTGCATCCTGCCCCTATCAGGATTCAAACCCGGTGCCTCCCGATCTAAACGCCAAAGCTTCAACCACTGTGCGCTTTGGTCGGTAAAATTAAAGTACTGAATTTTTTAGAAACAGACTATCGAATCCAATCAAAAAGTACTTTCTGCATCTTTGCCTACTCCACCAATATTTCATCAATTTTACAAGCGAATTTCGAGGCAAAATAATTTAAGTATGATGACACCCACAACCAAATAAATGCTATTTCGCAATTTTAATTAATGCATTCTTGCACAGCAGGATTTAGTCAGCAGTAAGTTAACACAATGGCAAGCAGTGTAATTTTACCTGTTGAGTGTTCCAATAAAAGCGTTGAAACTGTGCTAATCGTAACACACGATTTTACTTGAAGAATTTCGGCAATCTTTTAATTGGATGTGTGTGCTGTTGTAGACCCATATTGCTCGTTGGGTAATTAAACCTTTTTATTTTTTCATGTTAAAGGTCTTATCGAAATCTCAGTAATTATTATTGCTAATTCTGAAATTCATTGTAAGTTCGATGATTTTTCGTGTATTGCTGTTTCTTATTAAATGCATACTTCGCAACCCCGCTGGCTCAAAATAAATGCTAATGATAAATCATAAATCAACTGCCATAATGCAATATCACCTTTTCTGAAACCTGAACCCTGAAATTGCTTCGGCTACAATCGCTGCACGTTAGTTTTCTTCGTTCAAAATCAATTAAATATAATCCATGCCAGTTTTTCTGGGGCCGAAGCACTCCCTCCTCTTTCGCGGTTCATTTTCCCGTCTTACTTTACGAAATTCCTGCCAAATCGAAAACATACGGCTATAGGACCGATTTTGAGATACCATCTGCGCATTGCATAGCTCCATGTCAGCCTTTAGTAGTGGACATCGAAGATGGGTCGGCCCGTGAGTTTTGCACGCCGAATCACAGATCATAATATGTTGAGGAAAATTTATTTTTGCATCCTGCCCCTGTCGGGATTCGAAACTGGTACCTCCCGATTTAATCGCCAAAGCTTTAACCGCTGTGCCATTTGTTTGGTACTTAACCAAATTAATAATAATTATAAACTAAGAAACTTAACTAAATTTTAATTTGACATTAAATCTAAAAACTGCGACTTAATTTAAAAAAAAAAAATCTTCAGGAATTACTGAAAAGAGGAGGGAATTTTGTGGTCCTTCTACGTAATCCTACTGTGCTAGGAAACAAACAGATTAACTTTTTAAGCATAAAACTATGGCTAGAGCAGATATTTTAACGGGTGATTTTTTAAGAGCTTGAGAACTTTTTTTTAAAAAAAAACGCATAAAATTTGCAAAATCTCATCGGTTCTTTATTTGAAACGTTAGATTGGTCCATGACATTTACTTTTTGAAGATAATTTCATTTAAATGTTGACCGCGGCTGCGTCTTAGGTGGTCCATTCGGAAAGTCCAATTTTGGGCAACTTTTTCGAGCATTTCGGCCGGAATAGCCCGAATTTCTTCGGAAATGTTATCTTCCAAAACTGGAATAGTTGCTGGCTTATTTCTGTAGACTTTAGACTTGACGTAGCCCCACAAAAAATAGTCTAAAGGCGTCAAATCGCATGATCTTGGTGCCCAACTTACCGGGCCATTTCTTGAGATGAATTGTTCTCCGAAGTTTTCCCTCAAAATGGCCATAGAATCGCGAGCTGTGTGGCATGTAGCGCCATCTTGTTGAAACCACATGTCAACTAAGTTCAGTTCTTCCATTTTTGGCAACAAAAAGTTTGTTAGCATCGAACGATAGCGATCGCCATTCACCGTAACGTTGCGTCCAACAGCATCTTTGAAAAAATACGGTCCAATGATTCCACCAGCGTACAAACCACACCAAACAGTGCATTTTTCGGGATGCATGGGCAGTTCTTGAACGGCTTCTGGTTGCTCTTCACTCCAAATGCGGCAATTTTGCTTATTTACGTAGCCATTCAACCAGAAATGAGCCTCATCGCTGAACAAAATTTGTCGATAAAAAAGCGGATTTTCTGCCAACTTTTCTAGGGCCCATTCACTGAAAATTCGACGTTGTGGCAGATCGTTCGGCTTCAGTTCTTGCAGGAGCTGTATTTTATACGGTTTTACACCAAGATCTTTGCGTAAAATCTTCCATGTCGTCGAATAACACAAACCCAATTGCTGCGAACGGCGACGAATCGACATTTCACGGTCTTCAGCAACACTCTCAGAAACAGACGCAATATTCTCTTCTGTACGCACTGTACGCATTCGTGTGGTTGGTTTAATGTCCAATAAAGTAAACTGAGTGCGAAACTTGGTCACAATCGCATTAATTGTTTGCTCACTTGGTCGATTATGTAGACCATAAATCGGACGTAAATCGCGAAACACTTTTCGAACCGAACACTGATTTTTGTAATATAATTCAATTATTTGCAAGCGTTGCTCGTTAGTAAGTCTATTCATTATGAAATGTCAAAGCATACTGAGCATCTTTCTCTTTGACACCTTGTCTGAAATCCCGCGTGATCTGTCAAATACTAATGCATGAAAATCCTAACCACAAAAAAATCACCCTTTAGAATACCTCCTTATTCCGACAACAACAATTTTAATGGATAGTTTTTAAGTCTAAATATCTCCTTAAAATGTATGATCAATATTGAGGAATTTTGCTAATTTGAATTGACATTGTAAGTGCTGCCCTATTTACACAGTTAAATTACATTATTTATGGAATAGGCACGTCATTACGTACTCTTCTTTACCCAGAACGTAGTTTTATCATTTGTAGGTTGTCGACGTTGTCTACATTGTTGACGTCAGCGACGTAAAAGATCTCGATGTAATCCACTAAGTAAATTATGTTCGACGACCACGTAGATTACATTATGTAAACCGGTTCACAGAATCCCTGAAAACTGGTTCATAGAATTCTATTCCCCATTAAAAGGTTTTCAGAGCATCAAACACGAAACCCCTGTTTTGCTTCAATCAAAATTGAATTTCATGTAAGTTTGTTTATTTTCTTTTATAATAACTCTTCATTCATTCGCTGCCTGCATTCTAGGTATTGCAGTAAAAATCCTCTTAAAAATATGTTCGTATCAAAAGATATACAATGTATGTATGAATAAATATACGTATAGAAAAGCTTCGTACAAAAGCTCTGAACAACATAAAAAATATAATACGAGCTGAAAAAAAAAACTAAACGATTTTTTGTGCCATTATTGCTGGTACCAATTTCTTTAATGTTTACGTTCAATTCAAATTTAAATACTATAAAGACGAATTAAAGAAACTCAAACAAACATTTTTATGTTCGTAATTTGATTTTTTTGTGTGTTGTACATAGTTATGTAGGTGGTACAATTTCCATTTTGTGCCTCTTTGCCATGATGTTGATGATGATGCTGAATATTATTTGGAAGACAAAAAAGGAATTGGATTTTTCTGGTGTTGTACGATGATAGGCAGAATATGGGTTTTTTTCGTCGACAATTACTTTTATTATTATTATTACGAGTCGTATTTTGTTGCCATTATAACACGCTAAGTCGAAATGAGAATCAACATTCGAAACCATTTTATCCATTTCATTGATTTGTGTTGGGTACATATACGATATGTTGCCGTACATTGAACACACGGGGTGATGATTCAGAATTGATTAGATTTTTGTGTACATTTGCTGTTTGGTTTTGTATTACAAATTTGTTCAAAATGATTTTCTGTTTTTACATGTTGAGGAAATGTGTTGTTCAACTCTCTGTAGTTATCTGATCTGCCAAAATCATATGTGTACGATTCCAAGAGAATCAAGCGTAATAAAATTAACTATGTGTGAAATTTGGTATGTTTTTTGTGCAAGCGTTTGATTCGTGCTTCGATATCAAAATATGGTTTTGAAATCTTAACACGAGGCTTCACATAAACATCATTTTTAATACACGACAAGCGAAAAGGTTAATGTGATAAACCACAAGGTTAAATAACCTTATGGTACGAAAATAAAATGTTATTTTGAAAATGTATCTTGTGTACATCTCATTTGAATATGGGTTTATTATATAAGTAGGGTTACTTATTTAATACTAAAAATATAAAGAATGTGGTCGGATGTGTACATCACATTATGTCGTCTCACGTCTCTTGCATAAATTTAATTAAAAAGTTATTAATAATCCAATTTAGGAACGAGGTCACATATACTCGTGTAATATTGGATATCAAAAGCTGTACAAACCTATAAAATGTGGTACACGTTTATCATTAAATTTATGTATTGTCCCAGCATAACCAATCACGTTTTCGGTATGATAATATTTTGAAAATAAAATTTGTAATCATATTTTATATCGAAAGTTATATTTATTTACTGTAACTATATATAGTTTTGATATACATATAATGATATTTAATCGATAAAATTTGAAAACACGCAGTTTTTCGATTCTCGTAATAATATGCAGTCATCAAATTCAGATTACTTTATTACCAATCCTTTAGTGTTATTAAGTGTTTATGGTTTTTATAGCAAATAAATTTGGTTTATGACATCCATTACACAGTTTAATACTAAAACTTAGTATTCGTAAGTTGTGATGCGATTGAAAGCACCCTAAGGCATTTAAGTATATTAAAATAAAAAGCATCCATAAAATGTTTGATATTCGTTAGATAAGCAATATACGAGAGGTTTTAATAACAATTTTATTAATTTGACTAATTAGGAAATTTCTAATGGATAATAATTGCTAATCAAATGACGCAATGAAATACACAAGGATTTTATGGGGCGTTATTTTATTACAGCATATCGATCCAGTCAAATTTAGAGTCGGGCGAGGCCAAGAAACACGACCGAAACATTTTGAAACTTGGTAAATTAATACTCGTATTTCTCAAATGTCTAACGAACAAATAATTATCAAACAAACTTTCATTTCTGCTAAATAAATTGGAAACTTTTCTTCTAAAAAAACTAACTTTTTTTAGATTAACAAAATCTGACCAGTTTACATTTTATTATACTCGCGTAGTCTCTAGAAACATGGTTGCATTCATTTGCAGAAAACCAACTAGTTCAACCCTTTTTAAAATTTAAACTTTATATTTAAATTTATGGAAAAGATTAAGTATGAAGTTTTACTCCGAATAGACAAACCGCCTGAATGAACTGTAGAGACACCAAATTTTAGTGAAGTAGTTTTTGTTTATCAAAGCTCAATATTTCTGGTAAAATTAATAAAAATTCTCGGGTGAAATTAATGCTTAATGCTATCAAAATAATTACAACAATCGAAAAGGTTTCTATGGAAGCTGCCACTTCCAGCGAACCAATTGCCGCAATACATCACTGGGGGGACATCCCAAATTATGTAAACAACTTAATTATGAAGTTTTAACCCGATCAGTTAAACCGAATGGGCTGTATTCGAAGGCCGAATTTTTGCTGCAAAACAGTGATTTGCAAAAAATCGTCATTTCCGCTTAAATATTGAATAAAACTGAACTGGACTGATATTGCTGCAATTTTAATTTAGAATCTTTTAATTCTTTATCATTTTTTTCATAAACGATGTATAGGGTTATCCAATTCGAGGTTGATAAAGTAGAAATCTGTATACCGACATCTGTCAAAGATAAACGTCAAGTACGCTGTCATTTATTTAGTTGACATTCTGCCATTTAAGAATATGGAGCATTTAACATACGCAAATTGGGTGTTGGAAAAACAGGCCGTCGATGCTGATTTTTCGAACAAAATTTTCTTCAGTGATGAAGCTCATTTTTCTGATGGCTGATGTCAATTGGCCTCCAAGATCCTGTGATTTAACGCCTTTGGATTTCTTTTTGTGGGGCTACGCGAAAGATCGTGTTTACGCAAACAATCCTCAAACTCTTGACGAATTGAAAACTAATATTCGTAAGGTAATGGCCGAGATACCGCCCGAAATGTGCCGAAAAGTCATTGAAAATTACCGCAAAAGAATCAAGGCCTGTAAGAAGTCCCGTGGAGAACATTTGAATGATATCTTGTTTAACTAAAAATGGCAAGGATCAATCTGTAAAATGAAATAAAAATTACAATACATTTCGAATATTTTGTGTGTTTTTTTTAAGTTTACTTTATCAAGCTTGAATTGGATAACCCATTACTACTTGAAATATTTGAAAAAAGCTCATATGGAAGCCATAAATCTGCTATTGAAGCTGCCACTTCCGGTGAATTGAGTTTAGTTAAAAATCACGGAGATCTCCTTATTTATGGAAAAAGCTTAAGTATGAAATTTTTTCCTGATCAGTCACTCCGTCTGGGCTGTATAAAGCGCACGGACATCCGGTATACACGGTACCACCGAAACAAGATAGATTTGTATAAAAATCAATTTTTTATGAAGATGCCACTTTCGGCGCACCAATTGGCCCAATACATCACTGGGACATCCCGATTTATGTAAAAAGTTTAATTATGAAGTTTTTTCCCGATCAGTTAATCCGAGTGGGCTGCATTCGAAGGCCGAATTTTTGCTGCAAAACAGTGGTTTGGAAAAAATAGTCATGTCCGCTTAAATATTGAAAAACTGAACTAGACTGATATTGTTCAATATTTTAATTCTTTATCATTTTTTTTCATAACTGACATTATATATACTACTTGAAATATTTGAAAAAGCTCAAATTGAAGCGAAACAGCTTCTAGAGAAGCTGCCACTTCCGGTGAATTGAGTTCGGTTAAAAATCACTGGGATCTCCTTATTTATGGAAGTATGAAATATGAAATTTCATCTCGATCAGACGCTCCGTCTGGGCTGTAGAAAGCGCACGAACATTTAGAATACACGGTATAACTGAAGCTGCCACTTCCGGCGAACCAATTGCCTCAATACATCACTGGGACAACACAATTTTTGCAAAAAGCTTATAATTATGAAGTTTTATCCCGAACAGTTAATCCGAGTGGGCTGTATTCGAAAGCCGCATTTTTACTGCAAACAGTGATTTGGAAAAAATCGTCATTTCCACTTAAATATTGAAAAACTGAACTAGACTGATATTGCTGCACATTAAAGTTAGAATCTTTAATTCTTTATCGTTTTTTTCATGCAATGAAGTATTACTTGAAATATTTGAAAAAGCTCATATGGGAGCGAAAAAGCTTCTATGGAAGCAGTCACTTCCGGTGAATTGAGTTCAGTTAAAAATCACGGGGTCTCGTTATTAATTTTTTCCGATCAGTCGCTTCGTCTGGGCTGTAGAAAGCGCACGGACATTTAGTCTACATGGTACTACAGAAACATGAAAGAATATTTAAAAATTAATTTTTTTACTTCGTGATATAGCGAATTATCAATCCGCAAAATTCTTAATGTCGAAAATTTTGACTTTTCCTTTTTTTTCTAAGTAAAAGAAAGTAAGATTGTATCTGTCTCCAGTATCAAAGCATAATTTCACTGTTGTACTGTACTGTCTACACTGCGTTGAGAATTAATATTCTACATGTGTAGAAAATGCATGTAGACTATGAAACAGATTCTGTCGAAAATATAGAAAAGGTAGGTAATGCCGAAAATTATTGATCTAGTGTTTTCCAATAAGAGTGATATGATTCGCGATAATTCAATTGTTGCACTTGCTGTATGGCACGTAGCCCCGTCTTGTTGGAACCAAATGTTGTCAAGATCAACTTCTTCCAATTTCGACCATAAAAAGTTGGTTATAATCGATCTATACCGATCTCCATTGACAGTAACGGTGTTACCAGCTTCATTTCGAAAAAAATACGGACTGATGATTCCACCAGACCAAAAACCACACCAAACTGTCAATTTAGGTGAATGTAATGGTTTTCCATGAATACCTTGTGGATTTTCTTCGCACCAGAATCGACAGTTTTGTTTATTTTCCGCACCACTCAGATGAAAGTGAGCCTCATCGGAGAAGATGATTTTCTTAAAAAATCGTTAACGTTTTCAACACAATGAAACAAAAAATGACAGATCATGACATATTACAAATGGCCGAAATGTCACTTAAAAATCATATCATTCTTATTGGAAAACCCCATATTAGCAACCATCAACATTTTATGATTTCTTTGTTAATAGAACCATTTCCATATGCAGAGCTTTATTTTATCCTCACATTTAAACCATTTGGGAATATGTTTTTACCGGTCTTCGGTATTCAAAATGCTTTGAATCCGATCTATATCGGTATTGCTATAAAACATTTCGAAGAGTGAAGCAAAACGTTGGGAATACTATAAACACAGTTTAATTTGTTCTAGTACCTTGTGATAGCAGAAATAATTTATAAACGAAAAGTTATCAATTTCAGATGACCTTCAAAAAGAGACCTAAACATTGATAAAGTATCGAAAAGGTCACCACAGTGATTCACTTTTTCCATCCTCCCATTACCAAAGTCATTAGAATCATTATATCTTCATCGGAATAGTGGTCGCCCTCTTAACTGCTTGCCAGAGTAACTTCTTCAGATTCATATTCTTAAGAGGTTTGGTGATCTATGATGACCATTTTTAAAATATCAGTCATATCAGACAGGGTATCGATTACAGACAGATAAATATACTGTGACTGGTGCAAAATTGGTTCACTACAAGTAACTATAATCGTCCGTATTCGTTCTGAAACCGTTCGTTACCGTTCGAAATCGTTCTGAAACCAACAGCCTCAATCCTTACAAGCAGTTTCTAAGCTTGTACCAACACTTTCGTGGGACTCGGTAGTTGAAATATCTGTAGCTTTGTAAATGTGCTATTAACTTTTGTTTTTCAATCAACAAACGAATAAGTAACCACCGATTTCTAGATAAAATACAACATTTGAGGATTCTCAGACGATTAACTAAAATTTGCTTTAGTAAAACGTATTCCATCAACTTCGATAGGACGCTTAGATGTTAAGCTGAAACAGGTAAAACAAGATCGGGAAGACAGATCTTCTTGTGGATAACTATTAGAAGGTTTGACGGAAACAGAAATGTCAACCAGTTTAAACTCAAATACCAGCGATTTAATAAAGGGTCTTTCAAAAGTCACGCCTAGATGTTAGTAGTATAATTTCTATAGTATAATTATGTAGTTAGTATAATTTCTAAACGCTACCTGTTTTTATATCATCTTTGACATTTGTGAAGTACACAGATGTACAATTTTAACGATGGATACTTATACGTTAGAAGAACGCACTAAAGTTATTCAAACTAATTATGAAAATCATACAAATCATCATCAATGGTCCAAATGAGTCAACAATTCAAAGGTTAGTGAACAAATTTGAAGATACTGGTTCTGTCAAGGATCGGGAAAGATCTGGCAGACCAAAAAGTGGGCGTTCTAGTGAGAATATTGCGGCTGTGGCCGAAAGTCTCGATTTTAAATAAGAAAAGGCTCAGTCCCCTGAAGCTACTTTAAAAAAGTATAATCGTGTTGCTATTCATATAACACTTTCTCTTGACTTCAGAGCAGCAAAATGGTTTTATTTGAATTTTTAGGCTGTAGTGATCATATTACAACTATAGACAAGATTTTACAATGAAAGTTAAAATTGAACCAATTACGTTTATTTAACAAATTTTACTTTACTTTGAAAAGTTCCCGATTAATTAATTTTCTATCACGGCTTGGTTTAAAGTACGATCTTTTAAAATTGAAATGGAATGTGATGCATCTGTGACTAGAGGTCAGAATATTATTAATCATCCTCTAGTTTTAGATAAAATCGAAAATCGAAAACGAATGCAAACTATTATCAATCCAAGGCATACTACAAGGAAATTCTGATACAAGTAATATTCTCAATTTTTAGTAGAGTAAGAGCTAGTAAGATTAGTAGTAGAGCTAGTAAGATTAGAGCAAAATGAGGTTTTCTAGAGGCAATGGAAAATAATAATGCTAAACAAAATCTGATGAGGAAGACGATTAGAGAATTGACTAAAAAATTAAGCAAATATGTTCTGACAATAAACATATGCTCGATCTACTCGTTGCCAGTTTAATAAAACGTTAATAAAATCTAGTCTGGTTTTAATGACACTGTTCGGTAATATTATGCCTGCTTGAAATCTGAATAAAACGCTACAGATACTGATTTTGAAATTCGAGATATGCTGATAGGTCACAAAATAAACAAAGCAATTCTTTAAATGCCACAATTAAATGAATACAAATTACCATAAATTAATTAATTAAACAAATTACCATAAACTGGAATATTTTTTAATATATATTTACTGATATTTTCCACCGGAAATGATAAATTACAGAACAATAATAATTTATCGAAAACGACAATTCATTGAGACTATGTCAAATGAGTCCTTACTCAGGTTTGTATAATATTTCTGTGGAACAAATTTGATTAAAATTTAGAAGAGCCATTCAAGTACTAATATGAGAGAGACTAAATTTATCAAAATTTCGTGTAGGCCATCCCTCTTGTATAGCTACTGATTTTTGCTGGTTTTTATTTTTTTGGACGTGGTAAAAGTTGGTTTAAATTATGGAAATCGAATACTAAAATGATTTTTGGAGGAAGTTCAAGAAGTTCAGGAAGTTTAGCTCCATTTAAATTTGCCGTTTCCTAGAACTACATCGCAACTCATATGCGAATTCAAGTTTTTTCATGTAAACTAACTTTTTCCACGAAACAAAATTAAAAAAAACCCTGGGCTGAGAAAAAAGTGAACTTGTGTACAAACACAGAATTCGCTACATAATTTTCCACTCGGGCACTCAAACTTATACATTTTTAACAAAATTGTTCAAAAACGCATTTTCCGTGTTTACTGTGAATTGTTCTTTTCGGTGAATTGTCTTTTTCGGTGAACCGTCGTTATTAGTGAGTTTTTGTTTTCGATCAACTGTTAATGTAGAACATTTCTTAATCAATCATGATAAAATTTTGTACTCGTATGTATATATATATCTATAGAATAGACTGAAAACGGAATTTTTTAATAATTTTAGGAAAAAATTACGGAATATGACAAACTCGGTCAGAATTAATTTTTTTTAATCAGCCAGGATAAAATTTTGTATTTATGATTGAAATGTGATTCTGAAAAATCAATTTGGTATTAAGTCTGTGTATGATAGTAGAGTTGTAGTAAAGAAGGGTTTTTTTTTAAATAAAAAAGAAAGGATTAACTGTCCAATGGAGTTAATGTCCTTCAAAGGTCAGTTAATACTCCCCTTTTTCATTGACGCACACACCACCCATTCATACAATTACAGTATACCACCTGCATATTGTAAGCTAATGTCAACCTGTACACTGACATGAACGGTGGGTCGGTGCTGAATTCTGCACTCCAACAGATGGTCTTAGTTGTGTTTATTAACAACACCGATCGTAATTGACGACGAAAATTCGCTTTGCCTCCAGCCTCTGGTGGGATTCGAACCCAGTACCTCCCGGTCTAAGGGCCAAGCTTTAACCACTGCACCACTTGTCCAGTAAGGTTATCGCCAGTAAGGTTAAACTGCTCGCTTTCTAGCAAGAATCCTAATAATAAGAAAGCAAACAATTTTAATCACCGCAAACAACTTTCATTCACCGGTGGTCGTAACCGAAATAGTTCTAATAACGAAACATAGGGTTCCAACACAAACAAATCTTTATCACGGTGGAAATTTCAGTAAAATAAAAGTAGTCATTCATGTTGTTGTCATCATCCCACTAGCTCGAAATAGTTTTGAAGTCGAATACGTATCAAAAAATGTTCAAATGGTACAACGTGCCTTTGCTTATATCAAACAGTTCGTGGAAAGATCGGGTGATCAAGCAAAATCATTGAATACCTGTGAAATTTAATTGTTGAGATACACAAATTGTATTCGCCTCGAAACCAATTTGCGGAGGCTTTCAAGTTACAGTAAATCGACAAATTGAGATTTATTTATATCTACATAATACAGTGAAACGAGGAACAATTCCATAGATTATTTATTTATGGGTAATTTGATTGAAAAACTACGAGAAGTTTATCGAAATTTGCCAATTTCATCCAGAATGAGTAGCCCGCTTCCGAAGGAGGAGACAATATTTATTGTAAACCATATTTTGATAATAATGCCAATTATTGTTACAGAACCAAATCATTGCACTGTTAGAAGTTAATATTATTCGACAAAAATACTACACATTTAGCTAAATAAGTTGCCATACATGTCCAACCGGACATGCCAGCAATTCGAAAGGATTTTTTTTCAAGATTTATTTATTTATTTATGTAATACAATTTAGTCACCACACATCCCATTTTGAGCATATAAGCTCAATCATAATGAAATGCGCCATTGAAAAGATAGTTTTTGATCGTTTCTCGCAATTCGGTATTTTTACAGCACAATGGCAGGTATATTTGATGGTGGTTGGTATTTCTCCGTTTTGTCTATGTAGAGTCAGGAAAAAATTTATTCATGCACCTACTGATACCAGCGCTTTAATTTATTAATGATTTCTGCAGTTGATTAGTTCAAGGTCTCAATCGAATAATCTAATTCGATACAGCCCTGGTATAAAATGGAACTTCCTTAGTGAGAATCCATCACAAAATGACTCAAAATGAATTTTGTACATCAATTTAATGAAAATTAAATGTTTTATTTGTAGAAGCGGTACAAAAATAATCAAAACTGTTTGACAATATAGTCAAAGAAAGACTCCAAAGATTGCCGGTCACCGAAAACCTTTGAAAACAGTGCATATAGATCTTGCTGGACCACTTTTCAGCAAAATGTTGTCAATTCGTGTTGGTTAGTTTTCAAAGTATAAGATGGAAATGTTTGACGTTACGTAAACAACAACAATCATGGCTTTACGAAATATTTTTTCAATAAAACCAGTACCTGCAACAGTTGTAGCCGACAACGGACCTCAACCTCTAGTTTTCAGTGTGTATGAAAAAAAAATGTAAACTAAAATAACTAATGTATTTGACAACCGTACTGTTTTATAAAACTATCGAACAGTCCAGTTGAGGATTATGTTAAAACATTCCAAATATTATTATTGAAAATATCCCAAACTCACAAGATTCAACTGACGAATCAAGTTATATTAACATGAAATTTTTCAAAAACTTCGACGAGTTTTGCAGGCCGAATCATCTGAAGACATCGAAACTTAATTTGTTGTACTTCTTTCAACTCGGGTCAATCTAATATTCATGTATGAAGCTTGTACTGACCTGCAAGCATTGCCAAGTAAGTAGTCCAAAAAATACACGCCGAATCCGAGACCATCTTGTTTAACTTCTACTAAATCCACAAACAGTAATGTTTAAAATTTCATCAATTCAGAAATATTTTCGAGCCAAGCCATAGGTTGTAAATTACGAGTACGTAGATGTGGATCGCGAAAAAATTAAAATCATTTAGTTTCAAGCATATTTAAAAACCCGTTCAATTTCAAGCATCTCATGAATGGCTAATTGTTAGTTTCTTGATTTGTTAAGAAAAGAGAGAACTAAACAATTAAAAATCTTTTTTATACTTAAGAAATGTATTTCGCAATTGTCGACATGTCGGTTCACAAATAGTGTAGGCAATTGATGTGAGTGTAGACAATGTCGATAATTGGTATAGTATGTATGTAGAAAACTTGTAGATAATGTAGAATGTCGCTCTTTTTGTTTTATACCAATTGTTTTTTCAGTGCGAGTTTGCCCTATTATAGCTTCTAGTTCAAAATGGGGTTTGCGAAAGTCAAAATTCGATTTGACGTTTATACGTTTAAAATAATCCGTGTTAGTCATTAAGCAAATCTAAGGTATTTTTCTCTTGCCAGAAAACTTAAATTATTGCCACTTGCGTCACATTGATAATTTCTTTTCGAATAATTACGAAAAAATATTCGAACCTGAACTTAAACAGTTCAATTTTTATTTTATTTTTATTTTTTAAAAGTTAATTTTTTGAAATTGTCAAAGCGGTAACTATCATCTGTCAACTACCTCCAGTGATTGAAACAAAAACTTCCATAAACTATTTTTTATGGTTGTATGTTTAATTAAATAAAATTGAGGAGAAATAACAGCTCAACGCCATAACTTATTCTGGCTTAGATCTGTATAAAAATTTGGTCTTATTCGTCCAATACTCCTCATGTTTCGGTTATAATAGTGTGGCACAACTTAAGTATAGCAATCGTTTACTTTCAGTGGAAACACCTGTACTCGATACAGTATGAAATTTTCATAGTATCATTTTATAATAAAATTTGATTACGTCCATCGATTTTGTATCTAGAACAAGGAAATTAATAACACCGCTGCCGGTCACGGTAGCTGCAAACGGATGTCGCCCGACAATTAAAATTATCGGGCGACATCCGTTTGCAGCTACCATGACAATTTGTTGAAAAGCGTTTCCGTTAAATTTCCGGCATCTAATTATTCTCAAAATTCGTGTTCATAAGCCCATGCAGTGATACACAACCTGAAGTTCAGTCTACCGATTCGACCTCGGCCCTTTGGGTAACCGACATTGGGACAACCATAATTCATCGTATTCCCGTTCACATTATTATTTAGTTTTACAAATCCAAAACCTATAATGTAAACTTTTTATCAACATTATTTGTACTAATATATTTTCGCGCACTCGGTGAAGTTTGTTCAAAACTTTTTTTGCGTATTTCTCAAAAAATTTAGCGAATACCGATAGAATCAGAATCTCGCGTAATTTGCATATCATTCTAAAAATTAGCGTACACCACTAGGACTCGTAACTGCAATATTTCCTTAAACGTTATTTGTATCGGTAATACCCATGCATCGGTATAATCCGATAGGATAATAAAGGGTTATCCAATTCAAGCTTGATAAAGTAAATTTAAAAAAACCACACAAAATATTCGGAATGTATTGTAATTTTTATTTCATTTTACAGATTGATCCTTGCCATTTTTAGTTAAGCAATATATCATTCAAATGTCCTCCACGGGACTTCTTACAGGCCTTGATTCTTTTACGGTAATTTTCAATGACTTTTCGGCACATTTCGGGCGGTATCTCGGCCATTACCTTACGAATATTAGTTTTCAATTCGTCATGAGTTTGAGGATTGTTTGCGTAAACACGATCTTTCGCGTAGCCCCACAAAAAGAAATCCAAAGGCGTTAAATCACAGGATCTTGGAGGCCAATTGACATCAGCCAATCGCGAAATCAAACGTCCAGGAAATTTCTCTTGCAAAAGATCTCGATTTGCTCGTGTTACGTGACTGGTTGCTCCATCCTGCTGGAACCACATATCGTCAAGATCATAATCTTCGATTTTCGTAAAAAAATAATCGGTTAACATGCGGCCATAGCGCTCAGAATTGACGGTAACGGTTCGTCCATGGTTGTTCTCAAAAAAATACGGCCCAATCACACCACCAGACCACAATGCGCACCAAACACTGACTATTTCCGGGTGTAATGGCTTCTCTACAATCAATTGTGGATTTTCTGAGCCCCAAATTCTACAGTTTTGCTTATTAACGTATCCACCAAGCGAAAAATGAGCTTCATCACTGAAGAAAATTTTGTTCGAAAAATCAGCATCGACGGCCTGTTTTTCCAACACCAAATTTGCGTATGTTAAATGCTCCATATTCTTAAATGGCAGAATTTCAACTAAATAAATGACAGCGTACTTGACGTTTATCTTTGACAGATGTCGGTATACAGATTTCTACTTTATCAACCTCGAATTGGATAACCCTTTAGAAGCATCATCAACATTTTTTTAATTCATTCAGCGTTGCTACTAGCAGTACAAGCCGAATAATATATATGGGTTTTATCGATTATCATAACATTAACTGTAGGAGACTAAATATGGCTATGAGAAGAATTTTCTGTGCAATACACTGTTTGTCTTTTACATCTTCGGAACTAATACTGTATCCACCCAACACGGGCGGCATGCAAATATGAAGGAAACACGTCTAGGTCTAATGTATATTCAGCTTCCACACAAATACAGGCATTTTTTTAATACCGACGATATCAATTTTCTTCTGGCTAAATGGGATTTACATTTGGCTGAGATTCGCCACTTTTATTTTATTTTTTTCACTGAAGTTATCTTGCCTGAATATTTAGCAAGCCTTTGGTCAAACTTTTGAGTTTATTAGGATTGTGAACTATTTACGCGGTGATGTTCATTGGAGTACCGTTTGACAGCTCTGTGGTTAATTGTCGTGGTTTGCGATTTAATTTTTTTCGAAATTGTCCTAAAATAACCAGTTCGACGTTACTTAGTAAACACTTGGGTTCAAATATTTCCAATGTGTATAGTAAGAATGAAGCTCTCAGTCTTGGAATAAATCAATTATCAAAGAAACCCTAGTATTTGCCGATTGTTAACAGAAACAACAATTTTCAACGTTGTCGACATATTTTCGACATTCTATAGATTGACGACATCATTTTTAAATTCTCTACGTATGTTGGTTATAAATACATGTAGAATATTAATTAACTACACGAGGTAGAGAGCACGGTATAACACTAAGGAACAAACTCCATTGTAACACGCTAAAATATTTCAGGTGGAGACATAGGGTGGGTTATCTATATAGGTTAGTTTTTAAATCATAGATTATATGAACACTTTTTTGAACGATTTGCTTGAAATTTTGAAAGCTCGTCAGTCTGATATTCTGCGTCTCGTCAATCATATTTTAACTTGAGGAGCATTGCGAAATATTGAAAACTTATTCTCAAAGACAGTATTGAGCAGCCGTGTGAATTTTGAAAATAAATATGGGTCGCGAAAGAGCGCTAAGCGGGACCGCTGTAGTGAAACTGGTGAAGAAAGTTTATGAGAAAGGCTTATTATTGGATGGCAAAAACGGTCCTCGAACTCGGACAATTCGCACGCATGAAAATATTGCGGCTGTGACCCATAGTGAAGTACAGAATTTAACTCAACGCCGATCGCAGTAATTAGCCATTAGTCGCACCAGCCTGATGATAATACTGCACAAACATAAGGATTATTCGCCTACAAGGTCCAGATGGCTCAGCAGTTGAAAGCAAATGACCATCCCCTTCGATATCAGTTCTCTGCGTGGGCCATAGACCAGCTTCATAATGACGTCGATTTTGATCGAAAAAAATATATGTTCAGTACTGAACTGTACTTCAGTTCGATCTCAGGGGTTATGTAAACAAGCAGAACTGCCGGATAGGGGGTTCGGAACAGTCACACGTAATCGTAAAGAAACCAACACATCCACCAAGAATAACTGTTTGGTGTGGATTGTGGAATGATCTCATAATTGGCTCATTTTTATTCGAAAGCGCTGATGTAAACGCCGTTACCGTCAAAGCCGACCATTACAGAGCTATGCTCATCAACTTTTTATGACCTTAAATCGACGGTATGAATGTGAACAACCTTTGGATTTAACATGATGGCGCCACATGCCATACAAATGGATAGAAGTTATGCGAATAATTCAGAGACATTTCCAGGTTTAAAACATAACATTGCGACAGTTATTCGCGAAATAGGCGCCAAAATCCTCGAAATAGTTCTTTAAAACTGGACCCACATGATGGCTTATTGTAAGGCCAGCAGAGGGAGCCACCCGAAAAAAATTGTTTTTCATTCTTAAATCGGAGACTCCAACCTGCATAATAAAAAAATGTTTCCGCAAAATGTATACTCATTTTAAAGCGTTTTAAAAACAAACTTTTAAATGACCCATTCTATATATTGGAAAAGGCCCAGTTTTGAGCTTTCGTCTATTAATTTTAGACAAATACCAAAAATTTAAGGATTTGGTATGTTCAAAATGTTTATCGGCCATTTTCTATTCAAACGCATTATAAATTTATCTTAACATAATAATTTATTTAATTTAAAATTGAATAATTTAAATTTAGCTTAATCAAAAAAAGTGCAAAAAATAATTTACCAACAAACAGCGCTTAATAAAATGATTTACATATTTTTGTAGAATTAAAAATTCCGGAAAAAATTTATGCATTTTTTATAGAAAATTTAATTAATTGTGGGTGGCCTCCACCTTTTTTGTTTTGTTTATTTTTAGGATCAAAATTAATGATATAAGACGAGCGGAAATCTGCTGAATATTTAAATTTATAATTCGATTTATTAGGTCGACAATTTAATACGAACTCAATGTATTTTTGAATTATTTGAGAGATGAGTATAAATTTGTAAAAGAATAAATTAATTTCCTTTGCGTAGGAAAATTATTTTGAATGTGTTCCTTACCATTAGATAAACGAGATTATTGATTATAAATATAAGAAATTGTTGAATTTAATATACGTATTGGGAATATGTATATGGATGAAAAAAATCGAATGAAATCCGATAGGTCATGATAATTATTCGAGTTAATTAAATTAAACAACACTCTTTGACTTTAATAGAAATATTATATAAATTTCTTGGCTACTTTCAATCTAATTAGAAATTTAATATGATCAAATTTCGCAATTAAATAAATATATCATTTTTCGAGAAATAATTAAGAGTTCTAGAAGTTTTCATTTTAAGAAATATGGTACCATAATTTAGTTTATCATAACATATTTTTATCGATGGCAATTATATTAATAGAGAACATGTGCCACCACAAAACCCGAACCCCTGCTATAGTTTAAAGTAACTACATAATTGTAATTTGATTTATTCTGGTTAATACTCCACAAAATGTATTATGAGCAGATGGTGCAAAGCATATATTTATGGATTTAACACGTATGCCATTTTTATAATTTTCCCATTTTTGTCATAAATTTTTATTTATGGGCCACTCTATATTTTTAATATAATATTGTGTACCCCAAAATGAAAATCAATATCATACTGGAAATATTATTACATTTCACGAATATTAAAAAATAGAAACCTAATATGATATTATTCTGAAACACAAAAAATACATACGTAAAGCATTTACCAATAAGCAGTGGGATTGATTTCATAATTTATGTATTTAATAATGACTAACCTACACTTCAGTGCATAAATTCGCACATTGATCAATTTTCAACAAAAGTTCAAAAATGTCAAAAAATCCAAAGTTTGTTTAATTTTTTTGAATGCAGATTCAAAGTCTATTTCAACACTCATCCACTCGTACCTTTTTTGTACTTATACTGTACCTGTACATGTTTTTTTTTTAATTTGTAAGCATGAAAATTAGTAGTTCGATGAAAATCAGCAAAATCACACTTTTATTATTAAGAAGTATTCCCTACCCTAGCCCGAATGACAGCTTTCATTCGATGTTTCATTGATTTCACCAAAGTTTTCATCAAATCTTGAGGTATCGTCTCCCATTCCTCTGCAATCGCCTGTTGCAGCTCATTGAGATTCGTTGGAGCAATATCTCTGGTCCGAACTCTTTTTTTCAGCTCGTTCAATAAATGTTCGATGACATTGAGGTGCGGGTTACGAGCTGGCCACTCCATAATAGGCATATCTAGAGTTTCTGCTCGAGAAATCTCATCTCGAGAAGCTCGAGAAAATTTTAAAAAATTTTAATCTCGAAATCTCGAGAAATATACATTTAAAATTTTCGAGATTCCCATTTCTCGATAAATATAAAAAAAATTTTAGCGGCAAGCGGCACCTATTGTCAATATTTTTTATTAAGAACTAAAATAAAAATTACAAAAAGTTTGTTTCTAATGCTCAAGATGAGACGTCACTTAAAACATTAAAATGTTTTTATTGCAAAATTTTCTTTTGTATATGGTTAAACCTAGTCTAACAATTTGCACTCGTCAATCAGTTGTCATTTGTCAATAAATGTTACATGCAAAAAATCTTTCCGATAAAATCATAAAATAAATGTTAATTGTAGTTTTTTAATCAACATAAATAATTTATTTTTACAATCAAATAGTGTTTGTTGATACAGGTATGTTAGCTTTGATTAATAAAATTCTCAGTTTGCTGCTAATTTGGAATAAAAAAACCAATTTTTTAATCCCCAAACTTTACTAATATGACTGAATATTATAGCGAGGATGTTTGGAAACATTTTAAAAGACGCGAGCTTGGTAAAGATAGAGCTACGTGCACCCATTACGCAAACTCACTCACGTGTAAGGCCTCATCAACGACGGGTTTACATCGGCATTTAACAAGAAACTTGAAGAGAAAATTAAAATAATCTTCTACCTGCGCAGTTTCTGAACCGACAACGACAACCAAAGAAATTAAACGCATCGGCGAGTATTTTCCAACTTCTGATAAAAGACTCACAATGGCAAGAATTGTTACTAAACTTGCTACGAAGGATGGAATTTCAATTAATGACATCAGTAAAAGTTAATTTATCCGAAAAACAAATTTACAATTACAAGGTTTTTCATTGCCGAAAAATCCATCAGATGTGATGTATTTATTATTTAAATTTCACGATACTGTCAAAAATCAAATTATTTCCAAGATCAATCAAATGATAGCGTAATCGTCGTTATTTAACATAAAATTTAGGTTTGATGAGAATAGAAGGTTCATTCACTGCTGATAAGGTCATCGAAATGGTTACCAGTAAAATTAGATTGTTTGATTTGAATTACGAAACAGACATTGTTTCTACCACAAGTTTTGAAGCCAGTATAATGCTGAAATATGGTAGGTTGTCGCCGGATTTTCAACGACTGTGCTATTATCACGCAATTCACTTGGCGGTTATGAAAGTTTTCTACGAAAAAAAAGTTTCTTCGTGTAACAACTTAAGCGATCAGGTTGAGAATGAGGATTCAGATAATGATAATTTTGAGTCAGATGATTTAATTGAAAATTAATTTGTTGCAGATAACATTCAAATTAATTGTAGTATGCAGATTAAAAAAACAATAATAAAAATAAGGGGAATTGTAAAATTATTCAAAAACTCTCCGGTCCGAAATAGTATTCTTCAAAGTAATATTCGATCTTGGGCGTCTATGGGATCACAAAGCTGATGATGTCGTGGTCTTAGAGGTATAAAATAGTCTAACGCCAATCTCTTCAGACAAAGAATTCCGAGATAAATCGAAAATTATTAAGTAAAATTAAAAACCAGATTTAATGATTTCACTACTAAAGTTTCTTCAGAATCCTAATTACCTTAATAAGCCTGAAGAAGATGAGTTTTTTCATTGTGCTCAAAAGAAGAAATTATCGAAACTGCTAAAACATTGTCCCGGAGATTATTTCAAAATTTAGAAAAATGTTCAGCCGAAAACATTTCATTTTTTGACCATGATTTCCCTGGTAGTCCATCAACGTCTCAGGATGATTGTATTTCTTATTAGAACAACATTTGGAGGAGAGTATTCGGGAATGTACACAATTGCCAACAAAAATAGACTATGACTTCCGCACTTTGTCTACAGAAATCATGGCTTATGAAGTAACTGGTAAAACAATCAGTAATCTCGAAGACTTAAAGAATACTTCATTGTTAATTAAACCCACATCAACGCAAAACGAAGGAAATTTTTCAGTGTCCGAAAATTTTTGTAAGCGTAGAGTGCGTTTAAATGACAAATTATTAGATAGTTTACTAATTTTAAAACATTACTTTTTAAATAACGATAAATAAAAATAATTAGCTATGTATAATTTTGATATTTTTGAACAATTATCAACTGTGCTTTTTATTATTTTAAATTTTAACAGAATTCATTTATATTATGACGTGATATTAAATATGTTCCTTGAATTATTTAATTATTTATTGCTTTTTAATAAAGAAATTATTTAAATTAATTATTTTAATAAGAAAATATTTTTCATTTCTCGAGGGTAAAATTAATATTCCAATATTATTGAGAAACTCAAGAAAATTTTTTGGAATTCTCGAATTCTCGAGAATTAAAATTGTTGGCAAATTCGAGGTTCTCGAATCTCGAGAACGAAAGAATTTCGAGAAAACAGAAACTCTAGGCACATCCATATCTTGAATGTACTGGTACACTATACCAGCCGTTTACGGTCTCGCATTATCCTGCATGAAAAGGAAGTGTTTACCAATAAACCCGGCAAAAGGTTCGACGTAGTCCTCGAGTACTTCCTCAATGTACCGTTGAGAAGTCAATCCTCTTGATCGACGGTTAATATTCGCTCAGATCTGTCATCACCTCCAGTGGCATGTCTCCCCAGAACATGCACGATCCATCGCCATACGTGACACGTTCTTCAATGTAACATTGTGCAAATCGCTCTCCTAATCTTCGGTGCACTTTTCCTCGTCCATCGTTGACATGTAAACACCTTGCACTCGTCAGAGAACAGGACTATACCTCATTTTTCTTCTGTCAAATCCAAATGTTCTCGAGCGAACTGAGGACGGGCTGGTCAGTTGGTAATTTCGGTCTATGCGGAATCAGATCACCTCCTTGAAGTCATCTGCTAACTGTCCATCGGCTGACTTCAACTTCACGAACTTCTTGGAGCCGCTTTCCCAGTTGAACCGCAATCATACGACGATTTTGCATCGAATTCGTCACAAGAAAGTGGTTATCACGCTTTGTGGTAACGCGAGGTCAGCCCAGTTTCTTGCTATCTTTGTCACACTCGACGAACGGAGAATACATTCAAATTGAGTGGTTGATCCACTTCACTTTGGTTCTGCCCCGCATCAATAAGTGAAACCACTTGAACGGCTACCTTTGTTGTGGCACTTAGTTTCTTGTTCCAGATGAAGACTTAATTGAAAGAAAACCGATGAGGACAGTTCCCTTAAAACGTACCCTTATAACTGACACGAGCGTTTTCGGGTTGTTGTGTTCTATTGTTGTTAATGTCCTGGTTTTGAACAGCTAATACACACACGTGGTATCATTGGATAGATGATGAACTGATTCTTAACTACGTTAAGAACGACATACGTTGATTAAAAAAAACATTTCGATTCGCGAGAAAATTAAAGAAAAAAGAATAAAATGCAACTGGGGGATGTTTTCTGCTCTCACGTGTATAATTAAATGTCTATAATTTAATTTAATTAAAAATGAAACCAAATAATTTGCATACACGTATCAGATTGCAAATTTGTAAAAATTATTATATCATAATTTTTACTGTTAATAATTTATAATGCGTCATAATAGTTATGTTGCATAATAAATCAAAAATATTGTAAATGTTACATAACAGAATGTGGATAAGTTGTTAAACGAGAAACTTCCTAGAACCGGCTATTAATGGTTTGCCAACACGATTTTCGGAGATATGTACGTCGCCGATCACTGAAAGCCTTTAAAAAGAATGCATAAAGATTTTGCTGAACCACTTTTCAACAAAATGTTGTCAATTTGTGTGGGATCATTTTCAAAGAATACTTTAGAAATGCGTGAAACAAAAATAAGCATGGCTTTACAAGACGGCTTTTCGATGGAAGCGTTACCTGAAACAATTGTATCCGACAGCGGACCTCAATAATTTATTTGACAACCGTATAATTTTACAGAAGTAGTAAACGGTCTAGTTGCAGGTCAGGGTTTGTTAAAACATTCGAAAGGGCATTTTAAAAAATATCAAAAACCTACTCTCAGTAATGCTACCGCATGAACACAATTAATTCATTAGGGATACGCAGAATTGTACCGTATTTTCTACACTACGTAGTTAATTAAGAGTGTACACGTGTAAACAATGTATATAGACAATACAAAAAAATTGATAATAATACCTAGAGTACATATAAAGTTTTTCAAATATCAGCCGCGGCTTTGCTTGTTGGCACGTAGTCGGGAGGTTCAATTTTTTTTTATTTTTGTTATTTTGACTTTGAAGGTATTAAATCGCATCCAACTTGGTGGTCAGTTCGCGTCGCTACCACGCGAGATAACTATGTCCTCAAATCGTTCGTGCAGAATGTTTATCGTGGTATGTGCTGTGCGGCACGTAGCGCCGTCCTGTTGGAACGACATGTTGACGACTATGATAATACCAGTTTATTATGCCCATCAGTGATGTTTTCGCAGACCTTGTGTTTTGGTAACGTACGGGAGCTGGCTAATTGTTTATTGAGCCGATTGGATCGAATTTGGTCACCAAACGTCGAATTGTCGACTCGGTTGGACGGTTGTGGCGAGGATAAAAAGTTATCACCACAACAGTGGATTGCGTACTAAAGCACAACAAATTTACAATTTCATTGTTATGTAATGATTATGACATTATTATTCTTACCAAAACATGGTTGAACGATGATTTCATATCTGAAGATTAGTTCCCTCCATGTTATTCCATGTTTTGTCATGATCGAGCGCCTTAAATATTGTATCAATGTCGGTGGAGGAGTAATTATCCGGTAAATAACAACCTTAAATTAGATCAAACCAATCTTCACTGCACTTGTGGTGAGTCTATTAGATATATTCAAGGTAAAATGCGGCTTGTTTTGGCTATTTATTATTGGAGTTAACATACGTTATGCAAGTACCACTGACGTTTATCAGGGTTTGATTCAATTAGTTACCAATACAGTTTTACCTTTATGTGAGGAAGGTGTTGGTTGCTGGCGATTTAAATCTATCTAAAATTTTATGGGTCTGAATAAAAGATGACTTTGGGAGAAGTTGAAATGAAGTTGAATTTCGTCCGGAATAGCTGACACTCTAGTACATACCACACACCAAATTATTAAAATTTATTCATAGCAAGGCCATCATAAAAAGCCATATTTATATATGGAACTGTTGTCTTCTATAAAACAAAATATTTTATTTTGCAACAACTATTGCAATTATTGCTTGTTATTCATGTGCCTGAACCAAGGGACGGACTATCTGAGTTTTTTATACTTAAGCCTATGTCATGTCCATAAAATTGGTAACCAAATGTTATTTTGTAGTTCTGAATTTGTCCTATTTTAACCACGCAACAATTGTTGCACGAATGTTCTATCTAATTATAGACGTTTAGTTCGGTATCGTATATTCGCACACATGTGGACTACACATGTGTTGTTATTTGGTAGAAATTTGACTTCGATCAAAAATATCGAGTAATGGGAACACAACTGGACAATGTATTTGTAGAAATCAAATATTTTTTGGCAGTAAATATATTTACTCAATTGAACGAAGAAATCAAACAAACAGTACCAACACAATTCCTTATTCAAAAGCTTTTAATCTCTTTTAAACGAAAATATAGCACTCATTGCCAACGTCGAAGGAAATCTTCTCTAAACTATTCAATAAAAAGCGTGCAAAAATATCGACCTTGCTGACGCGATTTGGCAGGAAGAAATGAGTAACGTATCAAGAAAGTGATGATGATCAACACACAATTTTGATTTACTATGTGACTCCTGGCATTTCCCAGTAATTAAACAAAATTGAGTAAGTGTTAAGGGCTTAAGTTCATGAAGTGTTTGTATAGCCATAAAAAATTAAAGTAATATGGCTACTACACACACAATCTCAAAAAATCAATACACCCAAGCAAATTATCGAGCCGAAAAAAGTTTAACAATGGAAGTATTAATAGTTGCCCTTACATTTCGGAAAATTGTAATGACGTAATTTTCGATTGAAAACCAATCCACAAGGATATGTTTGAAAAAGTTATGAACGCACAAAAAATATGATTTGACATGTGTCTGTTCATGTGTCTAAATCTATAGGTTTTCATAGCTAAATAATTTAATGTTTAAATGTTTGAGCGTTGAACTACTTTTTAAGATTAATTTTCATTGAAAATATCAAAAAAAAAATGTCAAAAATATATTTCAATAGATCCAGCCCCTTTAATTATTATAGACGTAAATGTATTCGGATTAGCGAGAAAATGGTTACCATGATCACGAATTCGGGGAAATTAAAAAGCAGAAAAGTTTATTTTTATCTCAATGCAAAAGCATGTACGATTTTGTACACCAGGTAGGTATGTGTCCAGT
Organism: Nephrotoma guestfalica; assembly: GCA_963691935.1. NCBI lineage: Eukaryota > Metazoa > Arthropoda > Insecta > Diptera > Tipulidae > Nephrotoma > Nephrotoma guestfalica. The sequence continues at coordinate 140,870,825 of OY829915.1, read as the reverse complement.
GTACACAGCGATAATGTTATGATGGATACCTATAAAGTAACCAACTCGGTATAAAATGATATTAACAATTGTATTCTCAAATGTATTTCTAAACAGAAATTGTTTTATGTTGTTTAATGTTTTTTCAACCATTAGTTTGTGTGGGGGGTTTTTATTCCATTTTGTGGAATTCCCATAAAACTTTTTGTTACGAACTTTTTTCTATGGTTTGCTTTATGCGTATATTTATTATTGTATTTTCGGAAAGCTTACAAATTTGGTAGAAGACTAGATTTTCTGCGTTCTCGGTTTACATCAATTAAATTTTTATGAATAGTCAACCCTACGTATGGTTAAAGCTCTACCGATAGCTATTTAAAAAAAATTTGTTACGGTAATTTAAATTGCCGAGGTAAATTTTTCGCTATTGTTAATCTAAATTTTGGAAAATGAATATGTTATTTAAATTGTTATTTATCTAATTGGTATATAGGTACGTATAGCTTTGCAGACTACAACGAGTAGTTATTGTTATAAAAATAATGTGAACATAAAATACAAATTTGTGATCCTATTTAATTTCGGTTATTATAATATTTACACTACTAAAATCGATAAAAGCATTAATATTTAGTATCTATAGCATATTTTATATTTTGAATGGATACACATGCTAGTAATTATATGGCTGTGTGGTTTTAGGGTATGATGTAGAATAATTTAGTTCGGTTTATTATTATTTTATATTCAAATATATTATCTCTACTCAGATGTTACGTTGGGTATCCATATGTAAATCGTACAAATTTGGTAATTAATTTGAATTGTTATACAGTGTATTAGGGTGGTATCGTTTTTATCACTCTAATACTAATTCCAACATATTGAATTGAGAAACATTATTTTATTGTACCCCGACAAATAATAATTTATTTTTTAATTAGCATTTCATAACAGTACACGAATTGTAAACTCACGCACCCCACACAAAATATCAGAATGAATTTACGCGACTGAACTTTTTAATAAATCTTACTAATTTGTGTTAATGCAAATTTTTATTCGTAGATCATGACGCGATCTTGGTTGTATATGCCATAACGGTAGAAAAATCAAAGTGATTATCCTAAAACTCGGCACTCATGATGTCAACACAATCAGTTAGGGCTGGTTGCAAAATCTTTTATAATTTTTTTCGTAACCATAAACTTTTAGTTACTACGCGGTTGGAGTTGTACAAGTCATAAGGCAGGCAAAATCCAAAACTTATCACACATGATGTTGACCTTGCACTTGGCTAACGTTTTGGCATGCAAAACTTAGGTTGCTCGTAATAGCTTAAAGTTTATGAACATCGACAAAATTAAAAAGATTTTTTAATCAGCCCACAATCTCACTACAATTTTCTGTTAGTCCATTGAGTCAACATCATATGTTCTGAGTTTTAAGATATCCCCGGATTTTGCTATCACAGCATGTACAAATATGACCACATGTTAAATAAAATTTTATAACCTACGAACAAATTGGAGTGGTGAATATGTTGTTGCCAAAACCCGCCCTTCTTTTGCAACAAATGTACATACAGCCTCGGGCAAAAGTATTGAGCACCCTATAAATTTCGGGCGTACACGATAAGTATAGCAGAAAACGAACCCTATTGTCCATTGACTATTTTTTCGACATCTAAAAAGGGTTAAAAATAATGACGCACACCGCAGGTGTGGCAATAAATCATCTGGTGCAATAAACATGTTCATTTTTCCATTTTGTATTTATTCATTAGTTCGCAACTTGCACAAATTCAGCTGCTTTACCAACAACCATAATATTTATTGTAAGTTGAGAATTTGGGTATTGGTCGTTGGTCTCACTAAAATGTTCGGACCTTCGGACTAATTAGGTTCTATTTTTTACGAGTAAGAAATTTTAGGAGGTTGCGGCATGGACCTCATACCGAGGATGGCATATATTCAGCCACTTTACGAACAACCATAATATTTAATGGAAGTTGAGATTTTCGGTGTTGGTCATCGATCTCACTAAGATTTTCGGGCAAATCTGGTTCTAGCTTTCACGAGTTAGAAATTTCAGGAGGTTGTGATGGGGCCTTCATATCGAAAATGCCTATATTCAGCCGCTGTACGAACAACCAAAATATTTAGTGGACGGTGAGAGTTTAAATATTGGTAATTGGTCTCATTAAGCTTTTCGGCCAGATTTGGTTCTATCCTTTACGAGAAAAAAATTTCAGGAAGTTGTGATGGGGTCCTCATACCGAGAATGGCCGATATTCAGCCTCTTTACGAACAACCATAATACTTAGTGGAAGTTAAGATTTTCGGTGTTGGTCATCGATCTTACTAAGATTTTCGGCTAGATCTGGTTCTAGCCTTTACAAATAAGAAATTTCAGGAGATAGTGGTGGGGCCCGCATACCAAAATTGGCCTATATTGAGCCGGTTTACGAACAACCTTAATATATAGTGGAAGTTGAGGTTTTCGGTATTGGTCATCGATCTCACTAAGATTTTCGAACAGATCTGGTTCTAGCCTTTACGTGTAAGAAGTTTCAGGAGGTTGTTATGGGGTACCCATACCGAGAATGGCCTATATTTAGCCGCTTTACGAACAACCATAATATTTATTGCAAAGTTGAGATTCATCGGTCTCACTAAGATTTTCGGACAGATCTGGTTCTAGGCTTCACGAGTAAGAAGTTTCAGGAAGTTGTGATGGGGTCCTCATACCAAGAAAGGTCAGGAACGAATTAGATGAACCCAATTTTCGAGCACTTTTTCCACTAAATCAAGTCGTATGTCATGAATACGTTCAATATTGACTTGTAAAGCTTGAATAGAGTTTGGTTTATTGCTAAAGACCAATGACTTCAAATAGTCCTACAAGAAATAGTCTAATGGTGTTAAATCACAACTTCTTGGAGGCCATTCAATTTCACAATTTCTTGAAATAATCGAATTTCCAAACTTTTCTTGCAATAATTCAATTGTTGCACTTGCTGTGTGGCACGTAGCCCCGTCTTGTTAGAACCAAATGTTGTCAAGATCAATTTCCTCCAATTTCGGCCATAAAAAGTTGGTTATCATCGATCTATACCAATCTCCATTGACAGTAACGGTGTTACCAGCTTCATTTCGAAAAAATACGGACCGATGATTCCACCAGACCAAAAACCACACCAAACTGTCAATTTAGGTGAATGTAATGGTTTTTCAGGAATAATTTGAAGATTTTCTTCGCACCACATTCGACAGTTTTGTTTATTTACCGCACCACGATGATTTTCTTAAAAAAAATCGTTATCGATTTCAAGTTGTTCCAAGGCAAAATCAGCAAATTCACGACGTTTACGGTGGTCCAATGGCTTTAGTTCTTGAGTGAGAACAATTTTATACGGATGCAAATCTTTTCTCAAAATCCGCCAGGTTGTGGTTTGAAACAGTCCCAATTCTTGAGAACGTCTTGGAATCGACAAATTGCGGTCTTCAGCAATACTTGCCTGAATGGCAGCAATATTTGCATTACTTCGAGCGAATCTTTGTCTTATTGGCACTTCAACATTATGTAAAGAAAATGTACGCTCAAAATTGTCAACAATTCCACGAATAGCGAGCACACTTGGACGATTATTACGACTATAAAACGGCAAAAGCGCACGAAAAGTTGCAATTGGAGAACGATTATTTTTATAATAAAGCTGAATAATTTGTAAACGTTGTTCTTGTAATCTCACCATGAAATTGTAAACATACTGAGTGCAATGAAACAAAAAATGACAGATCATGACATATTACAAATGGCCGAAACGTCTCTTAAAAATCATATCATTCCTATCGGAAAACCCTATATTTAGCCGCTTTACGAAAATCCTTAATATTTAGTCTAAGCTGAGAGTTTCGGTGTTGGCCATCGGACTTGCTATGAGTTTTGGACAGATCTGGTTCTAGCGTTTACGAGCAAAATATTTCAAGAGGTTTTAATGGGATTATCATACTATATTCAGCATATATTCAGCCTCTTTACGAACAAAAGTAATATTTAGTGCAAGGTGAGTTTTTCGGTGTTGGTCATCGGTTTCAATAAGATTTTCGGACATATCTGGTTCTAGCCTTTACGAGTAAGAAGTTTCAGGAGGTTGTGATGGGGCCCTCATACCGAGATTATTCATCCGCTTTACGAACAATCATAATATTCAGTGGACGTTGAGATTTTCGGTGTTGGTCATTGATCTCACTAAGATTTTCGGACCGATGTGGTTCTACCTTTTTATAATGAGAGGCTTCAGAAGGTTGTGATGGTGTCCTTATACCGAGAATGGCCTATATTCAGCCGCTTTACAAACAACCATAATATTTAGTGGAAGTTAAGATTTTTGGTGTTGATCATCGGTATCACTAAGATTTTCGGACAGATCTGGTTCTAGCCTTTGCGAGTAAGACGCTTTAGGAGGTTGTGATGGGGCTCTCATAAGATTTTCGATAAGCAACATTACTTAATTGCTTTCTACTCTGTTTTCAAATGGAAAAAATGCTACTCAAAGCTATACAATTGATTAATTCGACTTGAGTGAACATTCTAATTCTAAATTAAATTTTCAACAATACCTGCCTATATCGGTTTTCAAAAATTTAAGCGGAAAGATACCTCTTATTGCCCAAAAAACTACTTTTCATCAACAATTTGGCCTATTACTGCCTAGACGAAATGGTTGAATGGGACGAAACCTCATTGTTAAACTTCTCTCACAAATTTCTAATTCCCAGTGAATTTTGGTTGAATTCGGTCTACCTGAAGAGACAACTTCCATACTAAAGTTTGAAGATTCATTTTGAGCAGTCAATCCGCCTGAACTATAGAAAACAGAATAACCCACAAACACATATACGGCGATATAACGAATGGTAAATCTGGGAAAATTTTGATGCCAAAATGTTTCATGATTACAACGTAAAAGAAAGTAAACATAACTTTTCAGCCCACAATCTAATCGCGATTTTCTGTTAGTCCATTAAATCAACATCATGTGTGCTGACTTTTGAAAAGCCCTATGGATCTTGTTACCCTTATGACTTGTACAAATAAGATTGCGAAGGAACTAAAGCTGGATCGCGTGGTAACTAACTAGAAGTTAACAGACCATCATTATGCCTAAATAAATTAAAAAGTAAATTAAAGTATTTCAGCTCCTGAATACAATACGAAATCTAGAATACTGGATTCCTGTTCGTATTATTGCCGGCTTAGTAAGTAGAGTGCTTGCTCTTCGGATCCCGGGTTCGATTCCTGGTGGTGACCAGTAAATAAAAGTTGTGACTGGGTGTTTTTGACGTGTAATATGTTATTTATACATATATGTACGTCCATTTTCGATTTTCTTATTTACAGCCATATTAGTTAGGGCTTTATGCTTAATATTTCATTCAATTTTAAATAAAAACCGTACGAATCTGATTCAATCCAAATGCGAATCTAGTACTCTAGCTTTCGTTTCGTATTCAGAAATGGGGCCCCCTGCAGCTGCTCGTTTCTGGCTTTCCTATAGAAAAATGGAATTAGGAAAAATATTTAGATTGCATTTTTGTCAAAAATATCATTTTTTGGCCTACTGAGAAATAATGTTTGATCTAAATTTTTATAATTTAGGAAATATTTGTTCCGTTTCGAAATTGGATAGGAAAAATATTCCCAATTTAATTTTGTTTTTAAAAAATTTACACCAACTGTTTATCACAGCATGCCAGAAAAAAAATATTTTCAGACAAAAATTAGCAGCCGTTGTGTCTCATTTTAGATATGAAACCTATGCTGCGATTTTGCTTTAGATTATACCTTTATATTCACCATTCAGACTTGAACTATTGGCGTTCGATCTGAGATGGATGGACCTAAATTTTCAGCAAATAATCTCGAGGTGGATATCTCCTGGATTTCAGCAATTAAATTTTTAATTTAACCGATTTTTCATATAAAATGGAAAAGTTCAATGAAACCATAGTAACACATGGATAAAGATAAGGCTCTAATAATGAATATTGGGAAATGGATTACGTTTATTTTGAACACAAAGGATGCTAACTTTTAGACCCAATTTTCGATGGATGTTTATATGGTTTTTGTAATCGCTATATGCAACTAATTCGATTTTCTGCCAATGTAACACAATTTTTTAAATATTACAATTATTACCAATTTGGTAACTTTTCGGGATAATTTTGGCTTTCTTATATTAATTAATACAAATTTCGTAGACCCATAGGTGAGCAAATTATTTCGGTATTAGATATGCGCTTTTCATATAATTATGATATTTTTTCGGGATGGTATTGATTAGCAAAGAAATACACCAATTGAAAAGGTGTTTTTCGGGCAAGCTTCACATACATCAAAAATATAATCATAAAATTATTTTAAATATTCTAATTCTTTGTCATGTTTTGGATAAGGTAAACTTTTCAAAGTCATTGCAAAAATTGAAAAGTTCTCATGGGATCTGTCACTTCCGATTCACATATTTCCACCAAATTTTGCTAGAATCTCCAATTTGATGGAGAAAGGTAAAATATCAAGTTTTGGAATAAAACAGTAGTTTAAACTATTTTCGTATCATTTTTGTCTAAATTGTATATTTCAGGCCTACTGAGGGCCTTCGAAATAATGTTAAATATATTTCCCTATAAAAATTTTGTGGAATAAAAGTTTCCCAATTAACTTTGTTTTCAAAATTGTTGCACTAAACCTATTTCTTATGTAGTTTTGGCGAATTTCCGTATCCGGTAGAAATTAAAAATGATCTGCCCTACTATTTATGTTTGAAATTTAATTTACAATATATTTTCCAAAATATTTACAAAAAACGAAAAAGCTTATATGGAAGCTGCCACTTCCGGTAAACCAACGCCAGTCAAAAATTACAGAGATCTCCATACAAATTAATTAAAGAAAACTTAAAAAAGTAACCTTTAACTTATAAAGTTTCATCCCGATCAATCAATCCATCTATAGGGATTGAACCGTATAGGGTTTGATTCGTTGTTAAAAAACGGTTTTCTGACAAAATTTTCATTTTGTGGCAAAATTAAATTAGAACTTTGCAGTTTATTATAATTATTAATAAAATTTTTGCAAATGATATACTTTTTAAAATATTTGCAAAAAACGGAAAAGCCTCTATGGAACTGTCACTTGCGGTGAACAGATTTTGGCCAAAATTCACTATTCTTCCAATTTGCGGAAAAAAACTTTGAAAAAGTTTGAAAGAAAGTTTGAATTTTTGGTAAGCAAACAGTTTTTTAAATCAAAAATCGTCATTTCCGCTAAAATTAATCACTTTTAATACTATGCGCCGTAGGTCCTTGGTGAAACACATTAACACTTAATAAACACATTAAACACTTGTTTAATTATTTCGCAAAAACAAAAATTATTTTTTAAATTTGTTCAAAATGTTTGAAAAATTACTCGATCGATTTCGAGTTGTTAGGTCATCATCACGAGTATCTACTGATTTGTGAAAATAAAAATTTAGTTATATATAGTAGAAATAAGCAAAAGGTAATAAAGAAGGAGTGACAAAAAATAGGCAATAAAAATTAGCCTATTGATCGTTTCAACCATCTGTTGCTTACATGGAAAAATTACTAATAAAAAAGGGTGGAATAGCAGGTAAGCAAATTAGTCATCGGCTGAGTAACCAATTTAGAACACCATTAATTTAGAATCTTTACATAACTTTAATTTAGAATTTAGTGCATAATCATTTTCCCTGCAAATGATACACGTACACGCACACACACAAGCATACAACCACAAACAGGGATTTTTTTACTTCGACGTTATAGCGAATGGTTAATCTTCAAAAATCTTGGAGTCAAAATTGTTCATGATTGCTATAATTTATTTTACTATGTTAAGAAAGCAAAAATAGTAAAATAAAATAAAATGTTAAGGCTTGTTCGATTTATTCGGCAGTGAAAAACTATTTGCTATAAAATCTCATATTTTCTAATCTACTAGAGGAAGGATAAAGGCTTAATAGGTTTAATGGATAATGATGGTATTGGTCTTCAACAATTGCTTCTCTAAATCAGCAACATGAGAACAAAATATTATTATTACACGTACATCTGGAAATTTCCTGAAATTTAATTCTGCATTAATAATTTCCGGCTTCCTAAACAAAATTGATTGATTGAATCGGCCCGGTTACAGATAGTTAGTAACACAATGACAACATGTATATATTAACATAGAAATATTTTCAAAAATTTAAATTATTTATTAAATTAAGTAGCTTTGGGGATATGATCTGAAAATCAAAAATTGAGTAAACATAAATTTTCTTTCACACTAATTCAGCAGTTTACTGTAGAGAAGGCTTTCATTCCATCATACACACATACTTTCTAATCAGTAGCTCGGGCACGGATGCTTTTCATAAAAACAAAAAAACTTGATAATGGCTGGTCAAACTCTTTCACTTACTGAATGAGGCAACAGTTTCCACGAAACGTGCACTGATATAAACGGCACCTTGGATGATTAGTTCTGTGAAAGGTTGTGTTAATCAAAAAATCGTCATTTCGACATCAGAAAGCATACAACGGCAATTCTTGTTAAAAATTTGACCAAATTAACCTAATTTATTATAATTATATTTACAAACAATTAAAGAACCTCATACTGAAGCTGCCACTTCCGGTACACTAATTTCTCAAAATTTCACTAAACTTTCCCAATTTATGGTAAAAACTTACATTGGAAAGATCATTACGATTAGTCAATCTGCCTAACCATAAGTAAGAAAAAGTTTTGCTGAAAAAAAATGTTTATCATAAAACAATTTCGCCTAAATTTTGTAAAATTGTTTTGGCCAATTCTGTTGCTAATTAATATAGGATAAATAAACAATTTCGCATAAACACTACTTTTCAAAATATTGGCAAAAAAAGAAAAAGCTCCTATGAAAGCTTCCACTACAAGTTTGGCCATTTCCGCAAAATTTCACTAAAGGATGTTGATGTGACCTTCCAATTGGAACTTATAAATAAAAAACGTTAGGAAAAACCTTAAATACGACGGTTTATCTCGATCGATCAATCCGCCTGGACTGTATTTGAGGTCGAATTTAGGTAGAACACCAGTTCTCAAAAATCGCAATTTCTATTTTAATTTTGGAAACTGGTGTTATGTTGTTGCTTATTTATTTATAGAATATTTTTCTGTGTATAGTTGTTATTCGCATAAATGATTCCTGTATACCGATTTTAATGAAAAGTTCATGGAATTAAAATTTCCCAATATAGCTTTATTGAATTTGAATTGTTTTTTGTAAAACACTTGTAAAAAAATTTCCTTAGAGTGACAATATTTATTGATTTTATTATTAGGAAGATAGATTTCGAAAATGTATTTCTTCTTCAGTTCCTTTTTTACAACTAATATATCAACTAATAGCACAAATACAGCTTAAGTTTAAAGTTTCATACTGACCAGTCCGTCTGTAGAGAGGTTTTAAAAATCCAGTCTGCACGGCACCACAGATAGAACCATACACACAGAACTTGATACAATGACTAATAAATGTGTAAAATTATCGATGATTAAAATTTTCGTAATTACTATATTCCATTTTACAACGTAAATGAAAGTATGTAAAAGGGAAATTAGTTAATTAGCAACAAATTATTTTTGGTCCTGTGTCTCCGAAAGAAGTCCTGCTTCCATTTGAATCAAGAGAACGAATCCCAACAAATCACCGTTCACATAAAAAAAGCGAATCAATACAAATATCGCGGGAAGGCAAACACACAATGCAAAAAGGTGAAAAGCTTATAAGTGCCTGGTATCTTTGAGAATATCGGCTTTCAGCCTTAACATTAAAAAATCTTAAGTCTCGCAATATTCCGCGAATCTAAATATCTATAACGCTGACAAGACATCTACTTAGCGGTTGCTTTTGCTTGCGAGTATTATTCTTTAATGGGACAGTTAAGAGCATGCTGTGTATAAGCGGAGATTGGTTCGTACAATCTCGGCTCTATTAAATAAAGAACAATGACAACAACATATATGGATTCCAAGCTCAGAAATGCTCTCGATAATAGTAGTATAATTGGAGCAATTAGGTTAATAAGGTTAAGGGAACCACTGACTTTTATTAGTATAGTCAATAGTTCGGCTTTTGCAGCTATTGACACTTAAGAATGATCAAATAGGTCCTGAAGTCGGTAGCAATAAATTCAGGAACTCGCGTGAGACACTCTATTCGAAGAATAAAAGAAGTTCAACGTGAGCTTCACACACTGATTATCGTGTCCGATCTCTGAGCTAACTTGTTAGGACCAGCAAACCGTACTCTAAAGACAAAATGTTAAATACAAATGAAGCGAGAGAGACTGTAAAAATGGCCTTCGGATTTCGTCAAATTAATATATACAGGGTGGCTGAGACCAAATGTTACTGACTTCACTCTGCTGTCATTTGTGTAGTTTTCATTTTCGCGCGTCAATTTTTTGACAGATTAAAGTTTGGTTAGTTGTTTACATGTGGTCAACAAATAATTGTTCTAAATTAATATCTTCATAAAAAAATCGTAATGGAATTCAAACGTAATAGTGTAATTGCACTGTATTTGGGTGTAAATTCACAAACAGCAATAGTTCGTCAGCTCCAGCATTTGAATGTGAATAAAATGTTTGTGTATCGAACCATAACTCGATACATCGGAACTAGTAGCATCGCTAAACGCAACAGAGGCGGTCCTAAAAAGACAGCAACATCAAAAGAAATGATACGAAATGTGAAGAAACGAATCCAACGAAATCCTCGTCAAAGTGACAATCAATTAGCCGCACGTCTTCATGTTTCACGATACAGCATTCAAACCATATTGAAAAATGAACTACACTTGAAGCCCTACAAGATACAAAAAGTTCAAGATATTACGGAGGCACAAAAAAAAGTTAGGCTTGAGAGAACACGAGCATCGAAGGCCTTGGCCGAACGTGATGAGATTCCAAAAATTGTCTTTTCTGATGAGAAAATTTTCACCATTCAACAGTATGTGAATAAACAAAATGATCGTGTTTGGTTAGACACAAGTTCAACGATAATTTGGACACAAGAGTTGTCATGCGCAAGCAATCATCAGCATATATTATGGTTTGGGCTGTAGTGACTACAGATGGACGCACTCCTCTGGTTTTCATCGAACATGGAGTCAAAGTAAACCAAGAGGTGTACCGCCAAAAGATCCTAAACGATGCTTTGCTACCTCGGGCACGTAAACACTTTAGTACGAACCGTTGGACATTCCAACAGGACTCGGCACCGTCACACAAAGCTCGAGCGACACAGCAATTTTTACAAAATTGCGTTCCGCGGCTGATTTCGTCGAAAGAATGGCCACCATATTCACCAGACTTGAATCCCATGGATTTCTCCATATGGTCCATTTTGGAGAGTAAGGTATCCACTAAAAAATACGAAAGTGTTGATGCATTGAAGTCAGCTCTTGTTCGAGAATGGAATAAAATTCCGCAAGCTCACGTTCGGTCAGCATGCAATGCTTTCTATGGAAGACTGAATCAAATATTCAGAGCCAAAGGAGGTCATATCGAGCAGTAACATGTTTTTCATAAAATGTAATATGTTTTCCACATGTTCCACGAAATTTCAATAAAAAATAATGAAAATTAAAAAAATTACTGCGTTTTCATTTGGTAACACTTGGTCTTAGCCACCCTGTAATATAAGTAACTTTTCTTTGTAACAGCCTATTTCCACATATTGATCGATTTTCATCTCTAAGGTATGAAAAATAAATTATTATGTACAGAATCATCTATTGCAAGTTAATTGAGCATGAATTGTTGAAGTATTTTCTAAAATCTAGCAACCATTATTTAATTTGTTTGTAATTCAGAACTTATGCTAAAAGATATCGCATGGTGTTGATTACGTTAGTTTGATAGTTTTCAAAGTGGAAGGCATGCCGTTTCGATAACTTGCAAAGCAAACTCATTTAAAACTATCCTTAAGCCACTCCGCCGCGACATGGCTGTTATCTTGGAGGGATTTTATAAGGTTTTGTTTATTTATATTTTTTTCAGTAAGAAAAAAATAAATGAAGAAAACTTGGTTTAGATTTTATTGTAGTGTTTATGGTATGAGAATTGTAGAATTACCTTTAATCGACTAAAACGTCCAGTCTTGAATGTTTCATCTTATTGTTGCCCGCGTTAAATATAGTTGAATCTGATAGCCACCGGCAATTTTTTCGTAAAAGTATTAAATCGAAAAAGTCTACCAACGTTACCCGAAACATAAATTATTTTGATCGAAAACCAAGTTGCTTACGACAATACACTTTTCAAACTGTTTACTTAATTTCTTCGCATACAGTTCTGTCTTGAAATAAAAGGAAAATATTGTCAAAGCATGTCTACAAACACTAAAAAATTCTTCTGTTGGCATATTTAGGGTGTTTTCCAAACACCGTCTTATTGCAGACGTATTGGCTTATTTGGCGCCATCTTAAATAAGTCGGTCAAGTCATTCCAATCCATTGTACCGACTTATTTGTGACGTAATAACAAAAAAACAACACGCAATTTCTGTTATATGGAATAAAAACAAATTCTTGACATGTTGGCCGTTGTCACTAGATTTGAACGATCAGAATGGAAATCTACAATGTTCTCAAATTTTCCGAGTTCTAAATTTTCGGAACGATGTTTATTTAGCACTGTACGAACTACGACCACTTTACAAATATAAATTTAAAAAAATGTGGAAAACCAGTTACAATAAAATGACAATACAATTATAAGCAATTGATAATGTTTTCATAAACGGAAATATTTACATAAAAAATGCTGTCGGAAGTTGTTGGTATTGTCACTTAAATAAAAATCTATCGTACTTTATCGTATACTCGAAGTGTTTTTTTGTTGTTGAAACTTATAAAATAGTAATTGGCGAGATTATTTAATTAAATTTATTATATTTTCGCGCTAGGTAGCTCTTTATTATTTTGTTAGTGTTTCCCGACGTTTCCGTTTACTATGGAGAGAAAAATATGTAAAACTTTTAAGTTTTTAGTTTTTTTGTTGAAGTTTTCCATTGAAATGATTCTAACGATATTTATTGTGCTCTACTATTATATAATATAAAAAGAATGACAAAAGCGTTAACGAATACGAAGGAAATTCAATTACAGAAAATAGAGGATGAGTAGAGACCAATCTAAAGTTATATTACGTATTTATCAAGCAAATTTTTATTTTTAATTTGAAATGCAAAGTAAGTCACACACATGTAAATGAGAACATCCTCTGTAGTGTACAAAATTAAGAGTAGGGACATCTCCATGACACTCTATAATTGAAAAAATTTCAAAATTTGTGTCCTTCCATTTAACAACATCATCTTACAATGCTTTAATCGTGTTTTTACATTTTACAAATACGATAATTAGGATGTCTAAATTTGATTTGATCATTTTAACCACATGATTTCGTACGTTTGTGATTTTATTACAAATTACAAATTACAAAAACGAAAAATTACAATTTTACTTTACAGGTATATTTTATTTCAATGCTATGAGTATTCCAAACTATTCGTTTTGCACGAAAAAAAATGAAAACTCAGTCAACCGTGTTTTGGGTGATAAAATTGTTAACTAAAACTTTGTGATTTATTGGTATCTACCAAGCATTGCCATTATTCGGATCACGTTTACCTTTTTCGGTTTATTTTTATATCTTTCAACAGTTTAAAAATAGGCTCCAAAAATTTACTAAACAGATTTTGGCATGCTGCACCGCAAAGCTTTACTGTTTTAAGAATGAATTTGAATGGCTCCAACCACATATAAAATGTCGACTTAATTATTTTCATATCGACGTCGAAATTTATTAATATTGATTCAACAGGCAAAATTTTCCATTTTATCATCAAATATACAGAACTTTTGTAGTCCGTCAATCGTTCATTGTATTTGGTACTGTGTCTAGACAAGAAAATAAAAAACGATCTGATGTCGTGTCAATCAAACATTACGTTGCTAAAAATTTTTGAATTATTTTTTGTGTAGTTGAGCGAGATAAAATTTTGTCATGATTCAAACTATTATAACTATATGACTAAATACAAATAATAGTTTACTCTGTTGTATAGGTATGCTATAAATGGATAATCATACCTCGGATGAGAAATTACTATAGTATACCACTCAGATAAACAGCGCATATAATAAATAAAAGCTTTTAACAAATTAAAATAAAAACAAAAATATTTTAGCCGTAAACACACGTATTTTAATAGATTTTCATGCAATTCGACAAACAAAGCACGTACTATAGCGGCACCAAAGTAATTTAATTTTTTCGTTTAATTTCAACAAAACATTTCATATCAGCTGTGTCGTTTGTTGATGTTGACAAAATATGTAATGCATCTGTATACGTTTTCACGTATGTGTGGGTTTTTTGTTGTATAAAAACCAAAAGCTTATGGGAAAATAGAGGCATATATTTATGGATGGGGATTTCGTGATGGGAATTACACATATTTTTTGTACGTTAAAGTTCCAGTATTAAATAATGAAATTGTGGTAGGTAGTAAATATAATAATACAGGTAGATACATTTCGAGAATTGTGGATGGCGGTGATCTGTAAAATGCTAAAAATTTTAAACCTCAATTTTTAAATTTGTATTCAAATATTTGTTTTAAATAAAAATTATGAAATGTTGGTAAAATTATTACGTTTAAATGGCCGAGTGAGGACCTTTGATCTTACCAGTAAGATGGAACTCATCATTTAATAATTATATAGTTGGCTGTTTTGGATGGGTTTGATGTGGGTAAGTAAATTTTGACTTATTCAATAATTCGATATTTTAAGATGTTTTGCATTGGGTTGGAAATTATTCTATCTGAAGCAAAATCCAATAGCTGGTACGAATTAAATTTTTTGCCAACCGGCTGCATGTAGCATCCTCTCTGTTTAATTCTTGAGGTTTGAAGAAGATTAAAAGGAGCTGTGCTCTTGTGCGCACGGTTGAAGCGAAACTTTCACTTGTGATTTCAACTATAATAAAGCTGATAAAATGGAAAAATACGAACATGGCCATCATGACATGTCACTTTCCTGAGAATTGACTGAGTTAATGATGTTGAAATTGTTTATTGATTATCAGCTATTTGAAATACTTATCGTATGTGGATTAGTAGATTAATAACGGTAGTCAATTTTAATTAAGCTCTAAAATGATTCGAGAATAATAAAAATAAATAATTTTGCGAATAAAATGTAGCTTAGCGGATTATTTTAATTAAAATTATTAATTCTAACCTAATTCTAAATAAGCTTTTATTACGAAAATATGTTCATTGCAATTAGGATTCTAAACTAAATGTTGGTCGTACTTCTAAGTAGTTACTAATTAGCCTACCAATTTGATAAAATTATATAGGTTTGAGTAAATTTAAAGCATCAGTTATTAATTTGGTTATACTAGGATACTTCATTTCATTTTCAGGTAATCACCTTTAGTCATTTTGCGACTATCATCTCAATTTTCATCTTTTGGGGTCATCTCATCACATGCTGCTTATTAAATTATTTTCTTTTATCGGAAATTAGGCTAATACTCGAATCTTCCGATTCATATAAGTTTTAGCATATGAACTTGTACTTCCCGAGTGTACAATTTACTAATTAATTATTAAATATTAAATATTAACTGGTAACTACTAATAAAATTTGTAATAAGTCATTTACAATGAGTAATATGTAATCTAGACAAGGTAACATTTAATATGTAATATGGAATCTGTAATATGTAAAGTAAGTAATTAGTACCAAGCAATTTGGCTGTTTTCGAAACGAAATATTCATTTATAGAAACGTACTCAATCAAAAAAGTACCCTCGCAAGGCCACTTATCGGACTAAGTAAGTCTCTCGTCAATGTGTCTCGACTAAAGGCAATTTTCGAATAGAGTGCCATCAAGTGGTACACGATTGATTTCTTTTTGTTTTGGTATTTTCAGCAAATCAATACATATTTTGTGTAAGGGTTGGTTTACTTGTTGGTGACTCACGAGTAGAAGCTCGAACGTTTAGCAAGAAACCAATTTGGTAGATGAAAAACAAACACTTCGATCAATTTTTACAATCAAAAATCGGGATAACAAACTTGCTTGCTAATTGTAGTATTTTCTTATGATACGAATAAATCCATATTCCACTTGTCATCTTTTAGGTTAACTTGCTTTCGAAAGGCTCCATGTTTATTTGTATTGGTGACGGAGTGAGCTTCTTCCTTTTGTTGAGAATCTACAAATAACCTACACCTAAACCCTATAAACTCAAATTCTCAATAAATTGATGATAAAATCTCCCAATTGTGTTCCATTTCAGTTTCTTCGTCAGTTTTTCTTCTTATAACTGGAGAGCAATAGGTGCCAGAATGAAACATCTCCCTTAAGTTGATATTTTGTGATTTCACGATTTTACTGATAACAATTTTAGTCAAACATTTCAATAAAATATAATTAAACTTTTATTTTAAAATTTTTCAAAGTATCTGTTTTCGACTAGCAAATTGCTTGTTGATCTCCGTTCAAGCATTTACACCTTAGTAGCCGTTTCAAAAACGTTCTTTGTAATGTGTGATTAGTAATAGGTGTATTACTATTTACTCTTTACTATTTGCTTTTTACTCCTTACTCTCTACTTGTTACTATTTACTCTTTACTATTTACACTTTACACTTTACTGATTACTTATTATTATTACTCTTTGCCCTGTACCTCTGTAAATCTATACCTATTTCGTTATGTAAATCTGGCTTGGACATCTTAATTTTCTTCATTTGGGGTCATCTCATCACATGCTGGTTTAAACCATTGTTGTTTCTATTTATCCAACCGGAGATATTTTTATATTATTTAATTCGTTAAGATTTTTATTTTTAATTAACTCCGCGTATTTAGCTACAAAACTCTAAACATATAATTCTATTGCTTCCTTATCTATCTTAGAGCACGAATACATCACTAGCAACAATAAATTCAAGAGTCCATCGATCAAACATTAAATGGCAAAAATTATATAATCCACATTTTTAGTATGTAAAGATAAGTTTATACCACAGTTACAAAATAAAGAAACAATATTATCAGGGGTGTCGCCAAATAACGGCGATTTATGCATGATTTGCTAGCGCAAAAATAAAATTTAATAATCGTCGGGTATTCACTCCAATATGAATTGGCATTATATTTTTTCAGGTTGAAATTCAAACCCAGACTTACCACCTATTTTAATTGTTTTGTAAAATTAAAAATAGTTTTTAAAAGTTAACTGGTGCTTAGTATTTTTATTTGTAACTAGTAAATATTAACGGGCGTTTGGCCAACGGAAAAGTGTTTAAGAACTCCGCTGCAATTTGCTCTTTTTCATGATGAACAACCAATTTATGAAATAAATAATTAGTAATTTCATAATTAATCGAAATGTTTAGAAAATGTTTGATGCATATGTGGAAGCGATAATGTATGAATGTATTAAAGTTTAATTAAAATTTTATTAGAACATGCCGGAGTCAGTTTTAAGTAAATTTCGTAGTATACATATAAATTTTTGATATAATAAATTTTCTTAAAATATCGTCACGAAATCTTTGGTAAAAGCTATGACGAGATACGATTGTGTTTCTTGTTAAATTGTCCGCTGTTTTCGGATATGGATTAGTAGATCGTTCTGGTATTTTCGAGTGACTAATTTGAAAGAATTAGCTTAATTGTGGGTGACTTACAAGTAACTTGAACGTCTAGCAAGTAAGCAATTTGGTAGATGGCAAACAACCCCTTCGAACAATTTTTACAATGAAAAATTTTGTTTAAATTTTTTTTAATTTTCTAGCTAACTTTTTAATTTTCTTATGGTACATTCGACCTCATTGTTAAATCAACTGCATTATCCGGATTCCATTTATCATTTTACATATTAAATTGCAAGCTCCATGTTCATTTGGATTGGCGATGCTGTTTGAGATTTTTCCTCTTGTTGAGAACCTACAATACAACCTATATCTAAATCCTATAGCCTGCTGTATTTTAAATTTTCACTTAGTATATGAAAGATTAAATCTTCCAATCATGCTCTAGTTTAGTTCTTTCGCCGGATAGATTTCCTCCGTAGCTGGAGAGCAATATAAGTAACAATAAAACATCTTTGTTGAGATACTATTTTGAGATTTAATGGTTTATCACAAAATTAACTATTTTAATCTAACCTAAATAATTATAATTTAAAAATAAAAACGTTCATTGTAAAATTGACTAGAGTTCTGTTTTTGTCCAACATAGTTATTGCATGCTTGCTAGTATTAACTGCTATCTGCATCTACACCTGATAAGCCATTACAAAAACATCCTTTGTAATGTGTAATTAGTAATTAGCAACGGGTGTCTTACCTTACTAATTACTCTCCACTATTTGTTTTCTATTAAATACTCTTTGATTGTTACTTTTGACTCTTTCCACTTTACATTTTACACATTACTTGCTGTTACCATATTATGGTAATAAAATAATAATTGGTGATTAGTCATTTAATTTGTAATTAGTCATTTACAATGGGTAATTAGTAATCGAGTATAAGGTAACATTTAATATCAAATTTGTATAGTAAATAATAAGCAATTTGGCTATTTTAGAAATTAAATATTAATTTATTAGTAAATCCACTCAAATAATAACCTAGCCGGCCACTTATCGAAATAAGTAATTCTCAATGCATCTAGGCTAAAGGTAAATAGAGCGCAGTAAGTTGTATATATAAGAGTGATTTTGTGGTTTAGGTATTTTTGTGAAAATTAAAATTATTTGGGGGGCTGGTATATTTCTGGAAAAAAAATTTGAGTGAAATTTAATTATTATTTAGACAAAACCTCAAATTTATAAATTTTGTATTTGCTCTTAGCATGATTTATTGATAGAACAATGGGTTTGCCAACAAAAAATTTAAAACAATTATTGAAATTAAAATTGATATAAATTTATTAATTAATTTCATTCAGAAAACAAACAAAGCAACAAGCA
The DNA here is from genome assembly GCA_963691935.1 of Nephrotoma guestfalica. Taxonomy (NCBI): domain Eukaryota; kingdom Metazoa; phylum Arthropoda; class Insecta; order Diptera; family Tipulidae; genus Nephrotoma; species Nephrotoma guestfalica. The sequence goes on along the minus strand of OY829915.1, from coordinate 140,851,706 downwards.
GAAACAGTATTTTTAATTTTTCTAATTTCGAAAGGATCCTGCATGATGCATAGCAAAGTGTTTATCATTTCACCAACTTAGAGTTGTTGTACCGGACTATTCTACTTTGCTCGGGAATAGCGAATTGACTCAATTATTTTCATACCATTTTTGGCAAAATTTTATTTTTCTAACTTCCTGATGAGATTAGTTTGGTGTAAATATGTATGAAACAAAGTTGGTCCGGAAACTTTAGTTCCACATAATTTCTATAGGGAAAATAACCAGATTTACCTTGATTTCAAAAATATTTGCAACAAACTAATTCCATTAGTAGAACAGAAACACAAATTTTTGACAAAAATGCTATAAAATATCACTCATAAAATAAAATGATGTTTTATTTGAGTAGGCTGATATCGCAATAGAAACAACGCATGCGAATGCGATATTGTTATCGCCACTTCTAATTTTACTTTTTATTGTAGTTTCTTTGAGTGTGATCAAGTAGGAACAAATTGCAAAAACATTTTATGATATTTTCGAAAATAAACAACCATAAAAAATTGAGGTGAGCCGCTCAAGTGCGCACGTACCAAGTTTTCATTTCTGATTTCAGCTATATTGGCGCAATGTGATAGAGATTATGGAGAGTAATCAGTGAAGTAAAATAAATGACTGAAGGATATAATTTTAAAATTTTTGAATCATACGCGATTTTTACATCATGAAATGTGCTTGAGAACCAATTGATTTCCTATAAAGATGTTGAAATGGTTTAATTTAGAAATTATCTACCTTAGCTAGTTACCATAGTAATTATCAGCCAAGCTCTACAATATTTCGGGAATGATGAAATTATTCTCTTTGCCTACAGGCCTCTGTAAATCTACACCTATTTCGCAATGTTAATCTAACATGGGCATCTTAATTTTCATCATTTGGGGTCATCTCTTCATATGCTATTTATAAAGTTGTTTCCATCTCTCCCATTCCAACATGATCCAGTCGGAGATATTCTTTTATAATTCGTCAGGATTGTTTTACTTATGATATCTTAATAAACTTCAAGTTCAAAAAACACAAACAAAACAAAATATTAAATTGAATTTACATTGTCTATAAATAACCTACGAGTGTTTAGCTACACTATGATATACATTAAATTTCTTGATTCCCTATCTTAGAGCACGAAAGGCTATTACAATGACTAATGCATCATTAGTAACAATAAAATCTAGAGTCCATCGATCGAACATGTTGTAAATATTCCTTTACAGACGAATCAATACCCACAATTACAGAATGAAGAAATAATATTATCTGGGGTGCGAAAAAGGCGATTCATGCATGATTTGTGAGCGCTGATAAAATTTAATAATTGTCAGATGTTCACTCCTCTAGCAATTGTCACTGGAGTTACCACCGGTTTTCATTGTCGTATGATTACACTACACATTAATTACAAGATAATTAACACTAGAAACTAGACACTTGACACTAGACATTTGACACTAGTTACTTGACACTAGACACTTAAAATTTAACTCTTGACACTTGGAACTAGACACTAGATACTAGCCACTAGAAACTAGACATCACGCACTAGATATTAGACACTGGAAAATAAACACTAGACAAATACACTAGAGGCTGGACAGTATAGACAATAGACACTTAATGCTTTAGCACCTTATTTGGGACATTAGTATATGTTTGCATACTAATGGTATATTAGTAACATGCAAGAATTTATATGTTTTCATTAGGTATTATATACTAGATACTTGTTACTTGACGATTGACACTTGAAACTAGACACTAGAAACTAAATACGTGGCACTTGACACTTTACTCTTGAAACTTACATCAGTCACTTTAAATAATTAATACAAGAAATTTTACGCACTTCAGACACGTTACACATTAGAAGTCACACTCGCAAATAAATATTGCAGACACTAGAAACTAGTCACTTAAAACACGATCTGTTATGGGTTCGAAGCACTTCAAACTCTTTTTGGTTCGCTTTTTATGCTCTACCTTACGCAGTTGCTAGCCAAATCGAATACGAACTGCTATAGGTTCGATGCACGTAAAACCATATGCACATTACATATCTGGATGCCAGCCATTAGTATTAGCTTGGGAGGTGGGTCGGCAAATTGCACTCCGAGAGGGGGTCATAGTTATGTTCACTTTGTTCGTTAGGCACTACAGAGTAGACAGATAGATATCTTATGTCGATAAGATATTAGTCCTATGAAGTCTAAGCAATAAGACATAAGACTTGCATATACAATAGACACTAGACCATTGACACTTGACTCTGAACAATTGACACTTGAAACAAAACACTAGATAGAATACACTTAAACTAGACACTCGACACTAGGTACTTGACACTAGACACCAGACACTAGATACTTGACACTAGAAACTAGACACTTAACACTAGACTTTAGAAACTAGACACTAAATGCAAGACGTTAGAAAATAGACCCGAAACACAAGTCAATAGACACTAGAAACTGAACACTTTAGACACTTAATGAAACACTTCATTTGAGCCAATAGTTTAAGAATTTGTATGTTTTCACTAGGTTCTAGACACTTAACACTTACACACTTAATACTAGAAACTAGCCACTTGAAACTAGACACTTGCTACTAGATACTAGAAAATAAATACATGACACTTTTCAGTTACATATAACACTTTACACATATTATAACGCTAGACATTTTACGCACTTCAGTCACTTTACATACTAGAAGTTAGACACTTGCTACTTTAGACACTAGGAAACTTTAGACACACACATATTTTAGACACGAGAAACTAGTCACTAAAAAACTTGTAACTACACACTTGACTTTAGCACTCCGAGAGGGGATTATAGTTATATTCATTATGTTCGTTAGGCACTACAGATTAGACAGCGACATAAGATATTAGTCCTATGAAGTCTTAGAAGTAAGATATAAGACATTTTGTCGAGGATCGAGACTGCATATAAGTATGCAACTGTCTTAACCACTATGCTACGAACGACATTGTATAACTAAAGATATTTATGTACAGGTAAACCTCCTACAACGCGATATTTCTACAACACGATTTGGCAACAACGCGGTTCTAAAAATCCGACAATTTTTATTCAACGGTGTACGGCTACAACGTACAAATACACGAGTTGTTCTTAAAACTTGTTAATAATTTTCATTTATTATTAGGAAATTTTTAGATCCACATTAAAATGCCTACTGAAACTAAACCTGTTGTCCAAAAGGAAATGTATCTCTTATAACTAAAATATAAATGTTGTCGTCTTAAAAACCAAGAAAGAACATCAGATGTTGCTAGGTTTTTAAAATTAAATGAGTATACGGTTCGAACACTCAAATTAAATGAAGAAAGAATTCGAAAGTTTGTTGAATCAAGTAAGTCTGTTCTGACCAAAACTACTGTTCGATTAAGACAAACCATAATTGAGAAGATGGAAAAGGTTTTTGTTGTTTGGATTGGAGACATGATAAAAATTGAATAAAAACGTCATTAAACAAAATTCGTTAAACATATTAAACCAGTTGACAGAAACTTCATAATCGTCTGTAGATGAAAGTAACCATCGGTTTAAGAACCTCATTGTCTTCATAATGTAAAAATCCAGAGAGAGAAGGCATCCGCTGATACAGAGGCAGCTGAGACATATTTTCCATACATGTTCCAGACATATTTTTTTTTGTATTGTGGTAGAAGAAAATCTCAAACCTATATTTCAAAAAATTAAAAAAATGTTCCAGGATTTAAAGCTACCAAAGATTGGGTAACATTGCTTTTATGCAGTAATGTTTTCGGAGACTTTCTAACTAAGCCTATGTTAATTAATCGCTACTTAAACCCGAAGAGCGATGAAAGACCCGAAGAGTGATGATAGAGTGTACTACAAATAATTTTGCTGTGAGTTGGAGAACTAACAAAAAGGTATGGATCACCGCTGTTGCTGTTCTGTCTTGTAGAAGCCTACATGTAAAATATGACACATTCAATCAATTTAAGTTATTAAATGTTCAAATTGAATTTTTACCGCCCAACACCACATTAATTTTACAACCACTCGACTCGACCAACGTATTATTGCGACATTCAATTCCTACTACATTCACAGATCTTTCGAATTAATTGTGTAAAAAATTGACTTAAACGAAAATATTTCGTTTGCTGAAACGCATTATTGCCAGACTTGGTGAGTCAGTTAGACGAAGTTCAACCAATTCAGGATCAATATAATACAATATTTAACTAAGCGCATAAAGTTGGTCAAGAAGCATTCGATGACAGATCAATTGGTGACAACAGAATAAATAGAAGAAATCGAAATGAATAAAGCAGATTTAGTTACTGTTCGATCCTTTACTTCAATCAGAAAAAGATAGCTGCTTAGCCTCATCCGATGAAGAAGTAAAAAACATAACACTGACAAATAGTAAAGAACGTTTAGACATGGCGTAGAAATTCGAAGATTTATTTTTAGAAACAGCAGACCATATAGCGGAGAAAGCAGAACTAAACTGCGCCAAATTAAAATCGGAATAGAAATGTTTTTCGAAAAAATACCCAAATTTGAACGCTTGTATCTTGGTGAACAAACACTTTTCAAAAAAATAATTTTGCTTCGTTTCGTTCGTTGAACGATAAATTTCACTTTGATTTGGAAAAGTAAATAGAATTTCATATTAGAACCACTGCTCGTACAAAAAAATTAAAGTTAATAATTTCGTTTTGTTGTTGTTTTTCGATTCGATCCCGTTAATATTGGAATTTTTTACACAGAGTTAACGCGACCTAAGGAATTTTTTGGATTGAGTCGAATTAACTACAAGTTAATTCTTACCCTTATATTCGACGTGACCGACGTGACTAAGTAAAAAGAAAAAGTTAAAGTATGAGAATTGATACTAAAGAAATTATTCTCGACGCGACTCAGACGTGATACAATAAAAGATAATTTAACTTTATCTTTTTGTTGTTGTTTAGTTCTAAAGTGACATTTTACAGAAATGTTATGAAATAATTACCAATTTTTCTTTTATTTACGCTACCATTGTGACATTTGAAAAGGTCAATCGCGCGTTGTTCTTCAAATTACACATTTTTATATTTTAAATTTTTATTATTTCATAAAAAATTAAAGAAATACAAAAAATAAAAAGAAAGTTAAAGTTAAAGAAATGTCAAAAACTTGAATTCGTAACTCAGCTTATCTTGAGTATACTCGAAAGCACGTTTTTGACATTTTGAAGCTTCTCAGTAACGTCGAGTATATCTCCAGCATTACTGTTTACATTGAAGGTTCAACAATCAACCTAGCTTCAAACATTATATTCTAATCAAAATGCTTTTGTATATTATGAACCAATTCCATTGGTTCATTAGAGCGGTAAAAATGAAACAAGGAATAATATTTCCGGCCAAAAAAAAATTTTCAACGTAGTCGCCTTTTAGCTCGATCCACTTAGTCCAACGCTTTTCCAATTTTTCAATCCCTTCCGAATAATAGGATTTCTCCAACCCTTCAAAATAGGCGTTTGTTGCATCGATGATCTTCTAATTAGAGCCGAATCTCTTTCTGTCGAGCCGATCCTTCTAATTCGGAAACAGGAAATAGTCGCAAGGGGCTAAGTCTGGAAAATAAGGCGGATGTGGAAACAATTCAAAGTGTAATTCATGGATTTTGGTCATAGCAACTACATTCGTGTGTACCCGTGCATTGTCTTGATAGAGGAGAACTGTTTCTTCGCTAAATGCGGTCGTTTTTCTTTCAAAACGTCGTTTCCTTCAAACGTCTGAACAAGCAATTTCGGCGCCCTGAACGTTCGGCATCAGTTTTACTTGCACGACCATAACGAAAATCAGTAAACCACTTGTGAATCATTTTAATCGATGGTGAAGAGTCCTCATAATATTTATCAAGCTTTGTTTTGGTTTGCGTAATGGGTTTTCCACGCAAAAACTAATGTTTAATTAACACACGAAATTCACTTTTTTCCATGTTTGCAAAAAAACAATGGGTTGGTTGTCTGCTTTCAATGGCTGTCAAAACTGAACTAAATGGCAGATCTGTCTGAAAATTTTAATTTGGTCTAGTGACAGATGGTATTGACACATGACATCTGAGATTTGCTATTGACGCCCCTCTGTTGCAATTTTACCAAACCTCTCACTACGCCATACAAGAAGGAGATTTCAATGCGAAAATTTGAACAGATAACACCGATCTGACAACAACATGGGTAAACAAGAAGTACACACTAAAATATACAAAAATACATATGGACATCACCTGATGGCAGAACAGCGACCAAATAAATCACATAATGATCAAAAAGAAATTTCACTCGTCATTGCAAAATGTCAGGGCAATGAGTGGTGCAGATAATATAACATTTCAAAATTAAGCCTGCCGCTGTAAAACGGATCAAGAAAAACAATTTAACACCGACAGATTAAAAATTCCGACACAAGAAACACATTATGCGAAGCGTTCCTAGTCAGCCTCTAAACCAGTGAATATGCAGCCATCAGTGTAGAGCAACAGTAGAAACAAATCGATGGAGCCTATATCGGAACAGCTACCAACACATTCGAGTGAGCACTAGTAATTCAGATGCAAATTCCGGTTCAATGATAAAATTTGGAAAAAATTGAAGAATGCCGGCAACAAAAGTTCCAAATGTGCTAACAAAATATGTTGACGTGGAAACGTCAATCGAAGGCCATGATAAATCAAAAAAATGGCAGGTAGTACCCGTAGGTAATACACTGAAGACATTCTCAAGACAGCAAAAGAAGCTGCAGCCACCCGTAACATGGGCGCACTACATCAAAGCGTACGACGAGTAGCTGAAAAATTTAGCAATATATCATAAATAAGGGATGCAGCATCTGGTCAAACCTTAACTGCGGATGAAGAATTAAAGAGATTGAATAAATATTTCGGATAGAACATCACCAACAATACACAAATCTTCGAATTAACAACTGATGCTAATAACGTAACTTTTAACGCCCATCTACCAACGGAGCGAGAGGTTAGCGGTGTCATAACTAAAATCAAGAATAACAAATCCTCTGGAACGGACTCAAAAGATACGAATCAGAAACTGCAACAGCTCTAATACCAGTAATAACAGAGATGTGGAATTACGGTATAATACCGCGAAATAAAGATATAGCAATGATCATCCTATATTGAATTATACCGTCAATCAACCCGAAAATAAGAAAGCAATAACCTGGCTTCAGACCATGGAGAAGTTACACCGAGCATATCTTATTAACACCACACGCATCATCATTGAGCAGTCTAACGAATGGAATTCACCACTGGAAATACTGTTCATGGAATCGGAAAATTAATTCGACATATTATGCAGGCACGCACTTTGCAAGGTACTTTGTGAAATCAATGGGAAATTTGAAAACGCTTTTGTTTTGGACAACCCTTAAATCATAACAAACGTACAATACAAATTGAAAACGCAGCAAGATGATTATTTAATGAGTCATAAACGACAATACGAATAGTAGCGGAATTTTGGATAGGTCATTTCTCTTTCAGCGCTCAAAATAGCCCGCCCCGAATATCAAATAAAAAACCACAGCAAGTAACAACGATGAAACGATAAATTCTTCTCGCGCAAAATTTGATCTTATATTGGGATGCGAATCACATTAGTGCATTACTCCTTACTTTATTAAATATTACATTATTTATCGTATAATAATCACGTGATTATAGAATCCGCGGTTGCGAATCGATTGCGGATTGAAAACTGCATGTAAAAAAACCATAAAATAAAATTTTAAATCAGGATATCATAGAAATTCCTATAGATTTTCGTACAATTAGTAAAGTAAAATTTGTTTTAGATCAGCAACTATTTTTTGCGTTTGTACGGGGAATCATGTAAAAAACGATTTGTATGAAAATCAATACAAATTGTCTTGGCTAATTGTCTATAATCGACGTGAATATATAAAAATTTAGTTAACGTATAAATCTTAAAGTTTAATAATCTTAATTATGAAAACTCATACATATCTTGGTATACAAATCAGGAAATAATTCTTAAAAACATATTTCATGTTTAATCTGATCAAAGTATCACCAAGGTACATTTATTAATTATTCTGCAAGAAAATAATTGGCAACGATCTGCGCAAGTTATTCGACATTATAACGAGTTTTGAAGGCTCGAATGACCATAATGCCATACGAATATCTCAAACTTCCTCATTGAGGAAAACACGTTCCAATTATTTTATTGTAAAAGTGAGTTAAATTAACCAATTTATTAACACATTAAGATTTGCATCGTAAACATTGTTACACTAATCAGCTTTAAACGAATAAAACAAATGACACTGTAACAACATTTAAAAAGATGGAAAAATGATCCGATCATTTCTACTCAGTGGTAAGATATGCATAGTCATATGCATAATTGTTATCGCCGCATATTTTAGTCAAAGTCATTAATAAAATATTTAATATTTTCGTCATAATCATAAATCATTAATAAAAATTATTAATGTAAACATGTAAATACAATTTTACCAAAATCGATCATTCCTTTTTCACTTAAAATGTTTACACCAAAATGATATTGGGGCCAAAAACACTTGAAATCTTATTGGTACCAATGATAGTACAAGTTCTAAAATTACAAGCTTTATTTAACTGGCCAGCTTCATTTAGATGGCCAGCAAATTTTGAACAGATGACGAAAAGTTCAGAGGACAAGAAGTAATCAAAAATAATATTTAAACCGATGACCGAATCGTAAATTCTCATCTTTCACGAAATAAATAAGATTTTGATTTAATAAAGTTTAGGACTTGGGCCTTTTGAAAATCATGACTAGTGAAATATGAGAAATAAACAAACCCCAGATAGGATATTAACATTCCCATCACGTCATTTGGAAAATTTCAGCTATCAGCTTTGATAGCTATTTGTGTCATCAAGTAAATATTTGTGTCCATTAAATAGCATTGGATATGGAATACCGAAAATTATTTGTATCTAAAAAATAATAACGGAACTTTATAATGGCATCTTCAACTGATATCAAGGTCGATAAAGGCCGTATTGCGGGCAATAGAATACCTTCCATATTTTAAAAATTATACGATCCATATTTCGAAACATATGTATTTGGAAAATTTTTAGAACATAATTGTCATTTGTAAATAAAATTAAATTGCCAAAACATATTATTAACAAATTCCACTAACCTCGAATTATATAGATTTTCGGATGCATTATCCAAAGCACCTGGTGCATGTAATTGTTTATGAACCATTGATCAATATTTACACATTAGTGGCAAGAATTATTTTTTTTAAAGCTTCCATTAATTGTTCAAGAAGTAAATTCATTAAAAAATTGCTTTGTTCACAGATTCTCAAATAGGTTTACTTTGGATAATAGCTCCACTCCTACACACACTAAAAACTTTTATACCACAAAGAGTTATTGAAACACACGAAATTAGTACAAATTTTAACTGGTTACACTTGGTGATTGACTGGAGTCTAATTTCCTTTGGCGGAACGAACCAACACTTTTAAATGAAATTTTTAACACTTGAATACAAACTTTTCATATAATTAACATGATATGCAAAAAAAGACAACAAAAAAAATTCACTGTCAAAAAAAATGTTTCCTTCATTTTATCTGTTTAGTTCAAAACATAGCAGCCAGGGTTTGGTTGTTTAGCACAAAAGAATCAAGTGTCACTAAAAACTTTTATAGCACATAGTTATTAAAACACGCAAATTTTAACTCGTTACACTTGCCTAGTAAAAGGTCTTATGCCCAATGAACTTAAGTTTATTTTACTTTTGCGAAATGTATCAAAATTTTTAAATGAAATTTTTAACTTTTAACACAATACAATTCATATATCGAAAATAATATCAAGAAATAAAACAACAAAACGATTCACTGTCAATTAAAATTTTGATTTTTAAAACTGCTTACTAGATTCAGTTCATTTATCCAGTTCAAATAGTAACTGCATACCTACTACGATTTGCATATAATTGTCGTAATAGACACTCTCGTAAAGTAGATATTCTAAGAACAGAAATGCATCGAATTTATTACAAACAATAATTAGAATAGTTCAAAACATAGCTTTAAGCGAGAGTTCGATTGTTTATCACAAAATAGTCAACTGTCAATCATAAAAAAATCATTAGATTAGTTAAAAAACTCCGAAATGTTTAAAAAAAAACTCCGATTATAGGTGTGACATGAACGCCAGATTGAACGGAAGAATTCCATATGATTCATTCGTTTATTCGATTACAAGGAAAACAATTAGCTGAATAAGTTTTTTTCGAATGCAGTGTGTTTTAAATCAAAACCAGTCATATATCAGCATACTTTGGGTAATTCAATAAAAGAAAGAATTACTCCAAGTAAACCGTTCACAGTAACAGAAATTAAATTTTGTGCACCATTCAGAATTGGAAACAAATACCAAAGAAATTCATCAAGCAACCTACGTTTGTATTTTCTTTTTTTTTTTGTAACAAAAACTGCTCATTTAGAATTTGCCTTAGATTTATAATCAGAATCCTTCATAGCTTGCCATTAAATATTCCTGTCTTGAAGAGGTACTTGCTCAATTATTTAGAGCGACACTGCGAAAAACCTTTCTAACGATGAAATTCCTAAACATTATCAACAGTTAGAAAAATATGAAAACATTTATAAATATTGTTCCAATAAACAAGTTACCTGGAAAATTATTCCACCCTATATTGGAGGACTTTGGAATCATGCGTTAAATCTATAAAGACCCATTTCAAAACGGTAGCGTCTAACGTCTTTTTAACATATGACGTTTTTTGAAGTTAGACCTTAACTAGTCCTAAATCACCAAAAACCAATGAAAGTGTGTTTGCATTGGTAAAAATTAAATAAAAATGAAATCTAGGCAAATTGGCGTATTTAGATAAATACTTTAATAATGTTTTCCATCCAAAGAAAATAGGATATTCTTAAAAAAATTTAATATCTCGAGAATTAATATGTTTATCACCTATTTCTTTATGATTTTCTGAAAGGATAAGATTGGGACTTTCAAACTTCTAAACCATTAAAAAATCTAATGGGATTCACGTGGTCAAATAAATTCTTTTTTAACTTGAAAGCACAGGCTAGAAAAGTATTTATTTGACCACGTTAATCCCATTAACTTTTCAAATGGTTGGGAAGGTTTGTAGTTCTAACCTGTAATTTTCAGAAAATCAATCAGGCCTTGGTGATATATAAGTTAAATCTTAAGATAATTAATTTTCTAGTTAAGGCCTTCCGTTTAATGTTAGTGAAGTGTATGGCGCTAATGAATTTTTTCCAAAACACTAACAAATTGATTTAAATGTTTTAAAAATTTGTCGTTATTTTATTTTTAACAATACATTCTCATCGTTTTTATATTTGTTTGTTTAGGATTAATTTAGTAGTTAGTATTATTTAGTATTATTATTTAGTAACTTCAAAAGCGTGCACACGTCAGAAATTTGTGCTAAACTATTCCTGAAATTAGTTTACTCTTGTTAGGTCTAACATCACTTGCATAACCTATAGACAATTAAATACTCTTATGATTCAAATTGAAGGTATAATAAAATGTAGATAATTGATTCCACTTAAAGTGATAGTCACTTAAATAAAGAGGGCCTATTGTTGCCATACCTGAACCATTAGAAGAAAACATATTCTCTGTAATATTTGTATAATTTAGAACAACGTAGCAAATGGAAAGAAATTAGTTTCAGAGTTTCTAAAATATATAACTTTTCCTCTGCTGTTTCGTGACACATTTTACAACATTTAATCCCTCCGCTAACTGCAATCGTTCTGACGGCTTCAAATTATCTAGCTTCCGTCTCATGTTGATGCAAGAGTTTAAGATAAAATCTTTTAAACTCCTTGATACTAACAGTATAATCCGTTTAATTACTTTATTTCCAACATTTTGCCGCTCCTCTCAGAAAGTATTTCTGTCGTCTCAAACTTAGTGGACGGGGATTGCCAAGTATTTCCACTGGTTTGCATCTCGATCATTTTGGTTGAGTTTAGTATCTCTTGAAGTGCGCGGTATGCGGTAAACAGTATTTCTTCTAAACAAATGCAAATGTTCTACTCTTCTTGATGATATAGCTTTGATTATGCATTGGAAAACTAATAATTTGGCAAATACCTTCAGGTGCGACGTAGTGCGAATCCACATACATTAAACATTAATCGTAATTATTTTTTCCAGATACCGAAATTTTAGCACAATCATATTCTTTAATGTGGCACATATTTCAACGTTGATTTGTCAGTTATATTTTAGACAAAGGTATGGACTGCATGACGCCACCGATCTGTTTTAAAGGAGACAGCCGGGAAAAACGTATATTTCTGTTGTCTCTTTTCTTTTGTACTTGGAATATCTGTTGACATTTCCCAATGGATTTCCCAATTTTCAATGACATTTCCCTCTGGTCATTTTTCTTGAACCATGCATGGACTGTTTAGATCACGGTTACCTTATGGTGTATATGAATCATATTTCTCATGGTCAGGAATTTTAGCATTTCTAAGCTTGTTGATGTTTTCCGCCATTCGAAATTTTGATTCATCAGCTAGAATGATTATTTCTCAGCATGTGGCAATCGTCACTATTGAAATTATATTACATAAATTATTTCCTTCACAATTCCAAAAAACACACACTTTTTCACAATGTCCGATACCAAATTATTTAACTTTAGCCGAAAAACTCTAGCTAAGAAGTCTGGCGGATGATCCATGGTTTTTTATTATTTATTTCCATTTAGGTTTGTAGTTCTGACAAAACAATTCGGTTTTCAATACTGTATAACAATTGCCATTACATCCTGGTAATGCTGTTACATACTGCTACCCTTCAGAGCCTGCGTGAAGATTGAAGATCGTTTGACTCTGCGCGAACAAAAACATCAACTATGTACTACTGGGTTAAACGTCTCGCGTCCATAACTGGGAAAACTTCTCTCTAATTGACAAACGATAAGCAAAATATGCATTCATAGATTCTCGTAATCATTTTTTTGCCTGTTCTTTTTAAACCGACAAATTTTGTGTTCCATCCTTTTTGACTCGGTGGTAAAAAAGTTATTGCATTTAAAGGAGGATAGCGAATGTCAATCCGTTTAAATTTTAGTTTGTCAGGCTTATCAGGACGTAAATGCATCACAATATCCTGATAAAAATGTGATTCTCCATCTTTGTTTGTAATTGACAACTACAAACTTATTAAAGCTCAGTGCTGCTTCGATACAGTAGTATGTTGTCCAAGCCGAACAACGAAACTGGTGCGGACGAACAAACAGACAGACAAAAATTAGAGAAATTTTTTATTAGGATATCTTATCTCGTCATTTATTGCAAAACTATAAACGTAAAAGGACGACGCATGTAACGATTCAATTTTCGATCATTTTCGCGCTTCTAATAGTTGAGGCCATGCCAGATGACAAAAATATCGATGAGGACCTGTTAAATTAATTGTATTATATTTTAATATTTGAATATTTGTTTATATACGAGTATATTAGTACTTTAGATTATAAAAATGTTCAATAAATTAAAAAAATTAAATTGAAGTCTTGGATTTTGTCGCCAACTTTGAATTACGTGGTATTTAAAAAAATCGTGCTCATACTGAAAAACCCAAAAAAAAAATTCTGGCAGAAAATTTCGACGAATTTTTTATAGTGCCAATTTAACCTTATATATCATTGTTTTAGGTACATTCTTTTTTCGGTTAAAGTGATTAATTAGCCTTTGTACATAGTAGTACACATAATTACCAACTAGGTTGGTAAATATGATAAATTTGAAGAAATTTATTATTTTCATGCCTGAAAAAAATGGTTTATGATTTGTTGTGCTTTTATGTGGTAGGTTATAAGAAAAAATTAAAAATAATGAACATATTAAAAATAATTATGGAGGGTGTAGCAACATCTTTAGTGTTGCTAAACCCAATGTAATTTTGTATATAAAATCGAATTAGCTGACCTTTTGGAAAAGCGGAATTGTAAAGCTCTCACGGGAACGCTGGAGGTCGCTGCGATCCCCTTCCCGCTTATTTCTCAGAGATGATTAAGAAAAACTATCCCAGAGGACAAAGAAGCGGGGTTCTATAAACTTGTCGAGAATATGGGAGCTGGTGACACCATTAATAGAGAGCAAGTGATAAAAATACTTAAGCGGATCAATAGTCAAACATTTTTCAAAAATGCGTTCATTGATTATACATAGAAAAACGAGCCATTATTTTAATTCAATTTCTTCGTTTAACATTAACAAACCTTCAATAGTTGACCAAATATTTCAAATGCATAAAACGAAACACGGGCGTAGCAATACAAACCAAAATTAATTAATCAAACCACTTTTACCAACTATGTTTGGTGATTATGACCAGCAAAAATGATAAATTAGAAGAAAATCAGTGATATTTATCAAATTTATGGGCTTTATCACTTTAACCGTGACATACTCGTATATACATTCTTAATCTATAGTGTACATGTTACGGTTAAGTGCTAAATCGGTGCACGTCCGAATAAATATTGGAAACAACTGTTTTACTGTTGCGAAAACTATGAAATGGAGTCCTATATTTCCGAAATGATTCACGCCCAGTCCCCCCCCCCCCTCCTTAGGATTACTTTTTATTGCACTAGTGTAAAGCAATTTGAAACAGTTTTGGCTAAGGGCTTTATTAACCCTTACGGACTCGCCTTAGCTAATTCCGCTCCTTATGTCACTTAGCCCTCTGAAGGGGGAATAATTGAAATTAATAGGATGTATAAAGGGGAAGGTCAGTAAATATTTCGTTAGCACCATACAACCGGTTTTTAATCGTATAAACGAATTTAAAAAACAAAAATTTCGAACAATTACAGATTTCGGACTGTAATCGTGACATACATAAGGGTTATTTATAATTTTTGTTAACAATTAATTTTATGTACAATTTGGTGCAAAAATTTCGCACATCGATCAATTTTTAACAAAAGTTCAATATACAAAAATGTAATGTTTGTTTAATTTTCTTGAATGCAGATGCAAAGTCTAATTTAGCGGTCTATTTGATGGAAATCAGCAAAAACGTTTTTATGAAAAAGAAGTATTTCTCCCTAATTTCACAAAAGTTTTCACCAATTCTTGAGGAAACGCCCTCCCCAACGTCCCTCCTGGAGACTCATTCGAGCAATATCTCGGGTTCGAATTCCTTTTTTCAGCTCGTTTCATAAATGTTCGATGGGATTGAGGTCCGAGCTTCGAACTGGCCACTCCATAACAGGAACATCTACCTCTTGAAGATACTGGTACACGGTAGCAGCCGTATGCGGTCTCGCATTATCCAACATGAAAAGGAAGTTTTCACCAATAAACCAGGCAAAAGATACGACGTCCAAGAGTACTTCCTTAATTTATTGCTAAGAAGTCAATCTTCTTGTTCGACGGCCAGTATTTGCTCTGGAGATGAACACAAGATCCGTCCTCGCCTCCAGTGGCGTACTTCCACTGCCGAATATGTACGATCCACCGCCATATGAGACACCTTCTTCAATACAACATTGTGTAAATCGTACCTTCTGTACATTCTTCCCTTCCCACCGTTGCCATGTAAACACATCCTACACTCGTCAGAGAACAGGAATTATTATTATTATTATTATTATCTTTATTTCAAATTACAAAAGGTAATAAAAAGTGAAAAATATAAATATACAATTTAAAATTTGAACTAAAGTACAGCTCCTTTAGACATTATGTCTGTAGTGGAGCAAAGAGAATTTATAATTGACATAAAAATAATATTTATTATTTATAATACAATTTCCACATATACCATATACAAGCTCAGTTTAGATTTGTTATTATTCTAAGTTTACTCTACGAATCATTTGGATATCATATAAACAGTTAATTTCTTTACTAAAAATATTGCTCGATATCATCGATGCCAAGCAGCCAAATCCGAATTTCTCTCAGAAATTTGTGTTTCCGCTCCAATGGAAGCATTTTAATGTGATTCGGTAAGAGATGGAACCAATACGGTGCCATGTATAAATAAAATCTTCGAAATTTTTCATTATTACAACGAAGCCCGACAAAATTGTTTGGATTTCTCGTATTATACGCGTGATATATGCGACTATGGTAACTATTGCTGCGAAGAAAAAACATTTTCAATACTTTAAACACATATAGATACCTCAGAGGCAACAAATTCAACTCACGAAAAAGCGGAATTGTGGGTGTAACTGTCGGACGAGCGTAAATTAATTTAACAATTCTTTTTTGCGCTATAAAAAGATCGACAATATTAGCAAAGTAAATTCCACCCCAACTAGTAATCCCATACATTATGATTGATTCTACAAGAGCATGATATAACCTTCGCAAAACATAAGAAGGACACAAAGGTCGAAGATTATAAAATTTATACACGGCAGTAATCACAATTTTCCTGATATTATTTAGGTGGGACGTCCAATTAAGCTGAGAATCAATTGTAACACCTAGATATTTAAACTCATTCACGCAAAGTAGATCAAAGCACTGCTCAGAACATAGGTTCTTATCACATGAGTGTACATGATACTTGATAAAGATTTGATCAAATGTTGTGTCAGGACGCCTAAAATGCATAACTCTAGCCTTATCACTAGCTACAAGTCGGTGATAAAAAAACCATTTACGTAGAACGCATAAGTCACTTTCAATAAAACGTTGAATTTCAATGTAATCGTTGGACGCATAGGTTAATGCCAAATCATCTGCGAACGCTGTAGCGCAGCCAGTAAGATTAATTTCAAAAACGGAATTAAAATAAATTAAAAACAACAAAGGTCCCAGAACTGAGCCTTGAGGAACACCACATTTAAGATGGCCTGGACAGCTATTCACCTTATTAACTCTAACAATTTGACTTCGGTTACGGAGGTAGCTGGTAAACCAATCTAACAACTTGCCTCTTATTCCGATACTTGATAATTTTGTAAGTAGTATGTCGTGGTTAACAGTGTCAAATGCTTTCGAAATGTCCATAAAAACAGCTGAGCATTTCTTAGAGTCGTTAATAGCTAGGTATATATTACTAAGGAAATGCAGGAGAGCTTCTTCAGTCGATTGTCCAGCTGTAAAACCAAATTGGTGGTCATTGAGAAATTTAATTTTACCAAGATACGAAACCAATCTTCGTTTTATTAATTTTTCAAATAATTTGGAAAATGGACTCAATAGCGAAATTGGCCTGTAATTATTAAGTTGTAAAGCATCACCCTTTTTAAAAACTGGAATAACAACAGCTGTTTTTAAAGTATCTGGAAAAATTCCGCTCTTGAAACTTAAATTAAAAAGGAACATCAATACGTCAACCAGATACCAAGTACAATTTTTAATAATCACATTGTCGATACCGTCGAAACCTTTAGAGTATTTGTTTTTTAATTTCTTAATTTCGAGTAGAATCTCAAAAGAATTGATTTCGTCGAAGTAGCAAGAAGTGCAATAGTTATCCCGGTTTCCCAAAATATGCCGTTTGTACTCTTCACTGTTATAAGTACTATTTTGAATAAGATCGGAAGTTAATTCAGTTGAGACATTGATAAAAAAATTATTAAATTCATCACAAATGAGTCGCTTATCCGAGAGAACATGGTCAGATTTATTTTTATAAATTTGCGTTAATTGGTTCGTGTATGAATTTCTGCCCAAAATGATATCGATTTCCTTCCACATAAGCTTAGAATTGTTTCCTACTGATTCAAACTTATCTTTGTAATATAACCTTTTAACCCGTTTAACATTATTATTCACGTATTTAGAAAGTTTTGCGACTTAATTAGCTAACCGAGCGTTATTTGGATGCATTCTTAGTTTCTTAGAAAATTTTTTAAGTTTATTGATTTGGCCTAGAAGATATGAATTCATCCAAGGTTTTAATTTCTTGTTATTTTGAGAAGTAATTCTATCTTTGCAGAAATCAATATGAGAATTGAAAATTTTGAAGAAATTGTTGAATGCTATGTTACAATCCTTTTCACTATAAACAAGGTCCCAGTTTTCAGCTAAGAGGCGATCCCTAAGCTTGCCATAATTTACTTTCGAGAAATACTCACTATTGCATTTTACTTGGCTATTTGAAGCCGCCCAGATAAATAGTGTAATTAAATTATGATCCGAAAATTGAATTGGTAAGTTATCAGTCGTAAAATTGTATGTATTACTGGATTTAACAAACACATGATCTAGACATGATAAATTCCTGGTTGGATTATTAGAAATACTGACGAATCCATATGATGCAAGCAATGTTTGGTAGTTAAAACTGCTAACATTGAACAAGTTGATATTGAGATCACCCAAGATAACTATATTGTTATTGTTGATTGTTTCGAGCAAGTTATCCAAGTCGTTACAAAAAACATTAACGTCGCTATTACAAAAACGGTAGAAACATAGAAAAGTCCAAACAGTTTTATCTAGTTGAATTTCCAACCGAAGAACATCAGCTGAACTCCAATTACAATTATAACATGATCCAGTTATTAGATTTTTATTTATAAATACACCAACACCACCAGCACGGTAATTATCGTTACAGCATGCATTAAAATTGTAATTAGGCAAATAGAATTCGGTACTTTCATTAGAATAAATCCAAATTTCCGAAACAAAAATTAAATCTGGTTGTGTTTTCAGACTGGCTATAAACGTACTAAATAAATCAAAGTTTGCTCTTAAACTTCGAATGTTTTGATGTAATATACTATACCGAATTAACATTGTAATGTTATGGAATGTTCTTCATTGTTTTTCTGTCCAATCCAAATGCTCTCGGGCGAACTGAAAGTGAGCTCGTCGGTCGGCTGGGATTAATTTCGGCCCGTTTGCAGGTCTGTGTGCAATCAGGCCACCTTCTCGATGTCGTCCACTGATCTACTTCGACTTCACGAATTTCTTGGAACCGCTTGAACACACAGTTCCGCAATCAATGCTACCTAGAACGAGCGTTTTCGGGTCGTTGTGTTCTATTGTGTCCTGGTTTTGAACAGACAATAAACACACGTGGTATAATTGGATAGGTGATGAAATGATCTTTAACCTGACATATTTTGGTTCAAAAAACCATTTCAATTTGCGAGCAAGTTAAAAAAGAAAGCAAAATGTAACTGTGTGATTTTCTGCTCTCAATTGTATTAAAGCCGCACATAACCAAATATACTCGTATAACATATGTATAACATAATGGCGGAATTCGTCCGACGACCAACATCTTTAAGAGCAATATATATTCTGTCTTACACCAACGAATATTCCAATCATCAAAATATTTTTCAAACCAATCTTCCGGAATCGACTTCAGTTACCGCCGCAAATTCTCTTTTATGTCTTCTATCGACTAGAAAGGGGTGCCTTGAAGTGATAATTTAAGTTTTGGAAGGAAAAAAATCAGCCGGATCCATATCAAGTGAATACGGCGCTTGTTCGAAGATAATTGATGATTTTTTGCCAGCAATTCGTTCACACTGATAGATTTGTGAGATGGTGCGTTGTCATGGTGAAAATTCATTAGTTTTCTTTCGAAGAACCTGGCTTTTTTAGACGAATTTGCTCTCTCAAACGCCGCATAATATTCTTTATTTATCGTCTGACCTTCTGGCAAGAATTTCGAGTGCATAACACCGCGATAATCAAAGAAAACGTTCAACATTGCCTTGACTTTTGATCGACTTTGACGTGAATTTTCGGTTTCGGCTAAGTTGGAAGGCGCCATTCCAAAGCTTGTAGATTGGTTTTTATGTCAAACTCGTAAACCCATGCCTCGATTTGTTTCGTGAGACACAGAAAGTTCAACGGCTATCTCTCTTAAACCTATGGTAAATTACGATTTTCTGACACCATTTCTTTCACTTTATTGATGTTAACTTCAGTTGAAGACGCTGATGACCAACCAGAGCGAGGCTAATCTTCCATCACATCTCGGCCACTTTTGAATGGACTGTACCACCCATATGCACGTGTTTTTGATTAAGTCGATTCACCGTAAATCTTTTAAGATTGCACCTACATTTTCAGCAATTCAGCACACGAAATTTCATTTGTAATTCACTATAAAAATCACAAAACATACTTGAGATGAACTGACAAAATAGGGCACTGTAAACAAACTAAATGACAGATCGCGTTCAAACTACACTTCAAGATAAAGGACATGTATGACCGGATTGATGATTTCAAAATTGTCAAAAGTATCCCGAAAATGCCGGTATAACCAGATTTGCGTAGACATCTCTAGAATTATGTACCAACGCATCGAAAATGTCGATTTGAGTAGATATCTCTAGCATCACGTGTAAATGGCCATTTAATATAGACGAAGCCGTGTGTATAGTTCTCTAATGTTCAATGAATAAAAACCAATTATGCTTAGTTTTAATTGTATAATTGTTTTTCATTTTCTTGTAAAAATCGGGTTTTAATTGAAAAATTGAAAATTCAACCCTGCCATATGTTTTGTGTGTATAGCTACATCTTTTATCTTATTGTATCTTTGTAACTACACTTTTGTTATTTGGTAATTTGTGTTGCTACACTTTTGTTAAATACTTCACACCGGTACATTTGTGCCAACTAACCGACAACAAAAATTTTACAATAAAAGGGCAAGTGGGTTTTTTAAATGACCAATTTCTGTTTTGTTTTGACCAGTAATTTTTTTTGACAGGATGTACTTATTGCATGTATTACTGTCCATTTTATGTATCGTGACCTAATAATAAATAATAATAGTATAATAATAGCTAAAACATACAAATTATTTAATAATATTACTAAAGAAACTTTTTTCTTTACTTGCAGGTAAATTATCAACCAAAGGATATATTTAGCTAAAAATGTGGTAAGAAACTATAAGTGAACATTCCATTTTGCTATGTGATATTAAAATACAAAATATATACGCAAAATGTTAACAAGGTGTGTGTGATTCCATTTAAACTATAAACACCTTTCAAATGAGTTGAAAAGCTCTGGTTAAAGATCTTTATTAGAAGTTAAGGGCTTTTGAACCAAACTACTAAGCAAATTGACTGTGAAGACACTAATTTGGAATTTTATAAATACATTCGTTTTCTATAACCTCGGGATCATTTTAGTTTAATAATAACCTACAAAAAATAACTAGTATTTCAAACCAACCTAGAGAACTCTAGTGGGAAGCCAATTGCCTTTAGATTAAGCGTAATGAATTCGTGTGAAACCCTTTCGAAACCGTTGCTGAAATATGTTGTGACAACATCGTCCTCCTTTTCCGGCTTCCAAGTACCATTAGAAAAACTGCTAAATTCATTATCAGATATTAGAGAGGAATTCTAAAGATTAATATCATGAAACTTGGTTATTCTTAACCGATTACGATCAGTAATAAAATTGCGTGGATTGAATGAAAATGGGTTTCTAAAATGTTTTTTAGGGAAGTTCTGAATATATTTCAACGTTTAATCTTTGAATATAAGTCAGAAAGATAACAATCATTAGATACGACAGTTGATATTCTAAAATTACTTAAGAGTTTTATTTCTAAATATTTACAACAACACTCAACCTTAAGTAAAAATTACATTTGTCCGACAACACTTCAGGTGTAGTACATGTATGTGTAAATCCATACTTTCCCAACAGATCACGTTCTTGTCATCTTACTTCAAAAATGCTAATCATTATCAAAATAAAATTAAAATTTGCTGCGTTACACTGTAAATATTTTAATTATTTAAGTGCCACCGAGTTATTCCATTTTTCCCAATCAATACTTTTCATATACCAATTCGTTATAAATACATTCAGTAACATAATGGTATATTTAAAAGAAAACAGTTATAATATTAGGTTATTTTGCAGGATCTCAACTTTCCGCAAAGTTGACCAAAGTTATTGAACGTGCAACAGTACATAAAAATTGCTAAAAAAGTTATAGTGAGAACGGAGTTAAATGAGGCCAGAAATGGCCATAAATGAGCTTACCATACAATTTTACCAGTTTACTCGAAAAATAATTCCGAGCAGACTAAATATCTGTTAAAACTGGCAAAACAGCAAATTAATTTTTGAACTTAAATGACAACAGTACGATTTGCCCTGCTTCGTTGATTACTAATAATTAAATGCACACGTTGTCTTCTGTTAGTAATCCTAATATGAGTACCGTTCTATTAATATCATCCAAATGACGACGTTTGAGCAAAAAGGAAATATTTGACTAAGAATCATTTGGTTGATTATTTTAGTATTCGTCAAATTTCATGATCCAAATAATTTTATTAGCCGTTTTCTAAATTTGGTTCATCTTTGTTATTGTTAAAGGTTAAACGTATACGAGTAGATTTTGTGTAGTATATTCTGCATTGATTAGACATATAGGGTTACTAATCCAAAAATAATATCAGTATTTGTTTTATTTATTTTTTATTTTATTTGATAAAAAATATCTATCTGTATTGTACTGTATCCAGATTTGATACGCAGAGAGACTTTTAGATAATATTTATTTTTAGTTTGTTCTAGTTGCCATCGTTATTACCAGTGGATAAAATATCGATTCGTAATCTCTCTATAAATAAAAAAACGTGTGTGTTTGTAACATTAAAACTCAAAAACTGCTGCAATGATTTTGGTTAAAATTTGTATATATGTACTATGGGTCATGAGCCGTATTTTAACCTGAGTGTTTTTACCGGTTTGCAGCTTCCAACTCAAGAACTACTGCGCCGATTTAAAAAAAATGTTCATGTATGTGCTATGGGTCGTGAGAAGTGATTCTGTAATTTTTAGCCGAAAACGGTCCACCGGAAGTGGTAGCTTCCATAAGAGCTTTTTCGATTTTTGCAATTATATTGGAAATTATAGTATATCATTTACAAGAGAAAGAGCTAAGCACAAAAAATTCTAAATTAGTTTTGCAACGATACCGGTTCAAATCGGGTTTTCAAAATTTAAGCGGAAATTACGATTTTTGACATAAAACTGTTTTTCAACAAAAATCGGCCCGTGATTTTGGTTTTCCCTAATGATGTCAATTTCGTGGTTTTCGGGAGTGCTAATTAAGGATATGTCATATGTTTCAAGATCCGAGATGGAGAAATTTTGTTTTATGCAGGGCGAGATGGAGGCGGTGTCATTTTTATACCTATACTAATATCTACACCTGTAATGCCGTTATGTGTATCATTTTCGGGGTTTCCGGGGTACAAATTACGTTACTGACTTCGCAAGTCGTGATGAGGGGGGCGGGGCGACCGTCTTGTTTTAGTACCTAACTACTATCTACACCGATAATGCCGATATGAGTGTCATTTTTGGGGTTTTCGCGGTACTGATTACGTTATCGACGTTCCTTAACTCGAGATGAGGAACGGTATCGTTTTTTGTGCCCACTTATACTATCAAAGCCAATATGGGTAAAACGAGTTTCAAATATTGGATTCTGCTTCACAACATGAATTAAGAAATGAATCAATACGATTTGGAAATTGACATGCAAGAACAAGCACATCAAATTCAAATAGATTAATACCAAATAAACTTGCTTTTCGTTATGATCATACAATTGATTTTAGCTTAAATACAATTGTAACTATAAGTGGTAAGAATAACATTTGTGTTATTTGTAAAGCTTTAAAATTCAAAAATGAAACTCATGGCTTATGTTGTGCAAAAGGTAAAGTAAGTATGTCAGTTTAAAATGGACCACCAAAGCCATTCCTAACATTAATTTCGGCAGCAACACCACAATCAAAGCATTTTTTATCAAAAATAAAATCAACTTTTTTCAAATGACTTCTTTTGGTGCTACAAATATCATTACTAATAATTGTATGACAACATTCAAAGTTCAGGGCCAAATTTAACACTCTTGGAAATTCTGAAGATTAATTTAATGTACGTTGTGAAATAAATTCTGGAACAATAAAAGAATTAATAGAATCATTACAAAAAAATGTTCATCAACACAATGAATTATTGAAACCTTCTAACCATTTCCTAGGCAAACTGCAGATGAAAACATAACAACAAGTAACAAAATTGATGACCATAAATATACTATCTGGAACATTACAGGAACTAAAAGGTGATATCAAGTACAATTTAAATGCGAGAAAAGCTCCAGATTATGATTTAATTACTGGCCAAATCGCAAAAGCCATTCCCGAGAAGGGATTACGAAAATTGGTCCCAATAATACATGCTGCCTTCTAACTAAAATATGTCCCACGACAGTGGAAGGTTGCTGAAGTAATTATGATTCCTAAATCAGGCAAACCAGCACACGACAAAATGTCGTACAGGCCGAGTTCACTACATCCTGTCATTTCAAAATTATTTGAAAAATGACTGCTCAAGAGGACGAAATTTAATTCCACCACACCAATATGGATTTGGAGAAAATCACTCTACGATAGAACAAGTTCACAGAATAACGGACATAGTAGAAGACGCACTTGAGAAGAGAGAAGAGATAAAAGAAAAAAAAATGCTTCCAGTATCTTCTTAGTTGTAGTACAAGCTTACGGCAAAGTTTGGTACCAAGGACTTGAATTCAAATTGCATCGAGATCTACTTAAGCAGTTTTATTAAATTCTTAAACCTTACATTGCAGGTCGGCATTTCCGTGTAAAATATAATGGAGAGTACTCTGAACTAAAAAGAATAGCAACAGGCATACCACAACGTAGCGTACTAGATCCTATATTGTATATTCTGTACACCAGACATATGCCAATACAGGAGGTGTTACCATAGCTATATTTGCAGACGATAGAACTATTCGGGCAACTGGAATGAGTACATCAGAAACAACGACAAAACTTCAACAAGCAACCAACTCAGTGAGCAGCTGGGCAAAGAATTGGCGCATAAGCCTAAATGAAGCAAAATTGGTTCACGTAAACAAACCACAAACCAGAAAAATAACTGGATTCCAGTGGAACTTAATTCAAGGCAGGTTCCAAATTGAAATACAGCCAAAAATCTTGGCACGACTTTCGATTGCAAGCTTAGATGGAACGAGCACGTTAAAAAGAAAAAAGAAAAATTCAACATTAAACATAGGAAAATGTATTGGCTAATAGGTTTCTGAGCTTACAATACACAAATTAATTCTGAGCTTACAATACACAATAAATTGCTATTATGTCATTATATTATCATGCAACTTGTCAAATCAAGTAAAAGCAACAATTTTGTCATTAAAGCTTTAGTTGATAAATCCAAAGTTTTGGTGCTGGTATCTGTTTATTGATTTCAACGAATTACCCATTCGTTGATATATCCTCGTGGCATATTTTTTTAAGATTTTGAACAAAGGAAACTTGTTTTATCAACGATTTATTTCACAAATTCACCGTTTTGGCGCTAGTCACAAATTATTAGTTTAGCATAGAGTATTTACGTATCTCATGCAATTGAAAACGATCTTGAAGAATGTTTCAAAATAAGTTGAAGGACATTGGTGCTCAAAACCTCCGTTATGACGCCGAAAGCAGTTACATTTAGTTTATTGCAATAAAATCATGCTACATCTAAATCGAATTTATTTGTTGACTGTGTGCGGTTCTCACATCGAAATCTACATAACCGACATTTTATGGCTGAGCAATCTTGAATAGCTTTAACATTATAATCATGTGTCATAAATCCTGTAACGGTGGATTTGTGAATTAAATTACTACAAAATGACTACACATTTCATTTCGCTTGAATTATTTTAAACGATATGCAACGTGATTATACATATATGCATAAGGACAAAGGCATTTGCTATCAGTACCAAACGGTAGTTTGGAGTAAAAGATGCTTCAGTTAGAAATCAAATAACATTCATCAAAACATTTTCTTGGTAAGTGACAGTAATATGTTCAAAAATAAAGAAAAATTAACTGTTATCAATAAAACGTAAATTTATGAACTACAAGGCAATTAACAAAATTGTTGGTATATTCATACCTTTGTGAGATTGCTCAAAAATGTTCAGTGTTAATTCGATATATTCTAAAATTTAGGAATAATTGAAACGGTAAATTTTTTTTTTTTTTTTTTATTTGGCACTAGCTCCAAAAATTTGGTGCCATAAGGCCCGTTTCAAAATTTACAATTTTTAATTTTTTACATTTTTTACCATAATAATAATAATTTTATTTTTAGTTCTTTTCATTCACCTAGCACACATCGATCCCCTTTCACACTTCTATCTGACTTGTTCTAATAAATTCATACATATTCTTATATACGTTCATTCCCATTCGTAATAATTCAGTTAAACTACTTGCACTCAATAGAACATCGAACATTTGTCTGCTCTGGTTAAATGCAGAACATTTCAGAATCAAATGTTCGATGTCCTCCACAACCAAACAGCATTCACATAATTCACACACAACCAAATTGCGTTTCTTCAAACATTCTTTCCAATTTCCATGATTCAATCTCACTCGTTCCATAGTTCGTAACATTCTAGTATCTCCTTTGAGCACCTTAAAGAACGGTTGCCTCAAAGGAGACCTAACCAACTCAAAGTACTTCTTACCTTTCACCTGACATTTTTCAACAAACTCTCTCTTCCATTTTCATTTACGCGATCATCATTTACACTAGCATCTGTATACACTTCCACATGTGCAACATAATTCATTCGCATTTTGCAAAATTCGCTCTTAACCGATAACTCATTCATCATTGCTTTTGTTGTGTCACCAAACTTCAACCGCACTATTAGATTGCTCGGAGGGACTTTCGGATTTGCCGGACGAATCTTGGAGAATATGTTAATATTTTCCAAGATTACCAGTGATCTTGTTGTCTTTTTGTAAACCGTCCCTCTTTGCAATCTCTCTTTCATTTCATTCACTAATTTATTGTTCTTAGTTAACATTCGAACAGTCTCTCGCATGGTGATCCATTCCCTCTTAAAATTAAGAGGCGAATCACCCAACCTTGGACCCATCACCATATATACTCATTCCATACGCGATTTTAGTTGACACTAGCGCCTTTCGTAACATATCAGTCACACCCGGATGAGCTCCCCATTTTGGTTTGCTCACCCTATTAATCACGTTCAATCTACTCTTACAATTATCGGACAATTTTTCCATATGCACTTTGAAACTTATTCTTCTGTCAATCCAGATTCCCAAATACCTAATCAATTTCACACACTCAATTCTCTCATTATATATTCGCACATCAACCATCCGATTCGTTCTAAAAGCCATACTACAATATTTACTCGAATTTACTCTCAAATTCAGTTCACTCAAACATTCGGATACCTGATTCACACATTCTTGAGCCCGACTCAAGGCCTCCTCGATGGTACTCCCCTTGTCCATCAGGACAAAGTCATCTGCAAATTGCAAAATGACTTTGCCCGAGGAGTTACACCTATGTATCGAGCTCGTATACAGGTTGAAGAGAATCGGTGATATTTTACTGCCTTGGGGGAGGCCGATAGTCACCGCTCCTTCCAACCTATACCCTCTACCACATAAAACTAACTTTCTCTCATTCATGAACTCATACACCCATTTGCAAATTTTCCAAGGAAACCCCAAGTCCATAAGGATCTGATAAAGTTTCCCTGGAACCACGTAATCATATGCCCTTTCTATATCCAAAAATACCGCCACAACATACTTATTTTCCTTTTGTATTTCCCACACAAACTTTTCTACACATTCATTAGCAGAGTGGTTGTGACGAAACCCAAAGGTGGTTTCCGGCAACAAATTTCCCTCATTTACAAATTTATCTATACGACCTTTCATCATACCATTCACAATTTTAACAAATACATTCACCATACATATTCCCCTGTAATTTGTTGCCAGATTCCTATCCCGATCCCTTTTAGGAATAGGTACCACTCTGCTTTCCTTCCATTTTTCCGGTATCTGAATACTCATCCATACTTGATTGAGAATTCGAAGCAAGGCCGCCTTGGCTTCGAATTCACTCTGTTGGTTCCGGGGGTAGTAGATTTGGATGTTTCTAAAACCCCTCGGAACTCTTCCCATTCAAACTCCTTACACATATCGTTCCTAAATTCATTTTCATTATCAGGTAGCAAAACTTCATACCTATCACTCAAATTGTTACGTACGTCCGTAATCATTTGTAAAAAGACACCTCCATTCTCTCTGTCATCTAACACTGCATTTCTGCCTTGCGCTCTATATCCTCTCACTATATTAAATTTATCCCATACATCCTTAGTTGTGGTTCTATGTGTCATTTTTGATACATAGTCCCGCCAACTTTTCCTTTTCGCTCTACGGATAGCCTTTTTCAATTTTGCATTCATTCTTCCATAATTTATTCTGCATTCATGACATATACACCTACTGAACTCTCTCAATGCTATCCGTTTCCTTTCATACCAATACTGGATTTCATTGTTCCACCAACCATTCACCTTGTATTCATTCCCTCTGATATTTATAGTGCACATTTAATTCACTCTCTCTATTTCATCCTCAAGTTGGTTAACCTCATTTACTTCTTTCATTATGAGAGTCTCATTCATACGTTCGACCCATTTCTTACCATTCATAATGACCTTACGGTATATGTCAACATTTATACCACCTAAGCATGCCCTGATCAAATAATGATCACTACCCAAATTCTCATCTGTGACATTCCAAGTGACCTGGCCCGCCAGCCCGCTAGATATTAAAGTTAAATCTATCGCGCTGGCTGTCGACCCTACTCTCGGCATTCTAGTCGACCCACCATCATTCAGGACTACGAGATCGGAATCCAGAATGAGGCGAGTCAACCAGTTACCTCTAGCATCAGTTCTTTCCCTCTCCCATATTCTCGAATGCGCATTCATATTACCCGCTACAATCACGTCACTTTTGCCTTCCATCCATTCAAACAAAATTTGAAAATCTCGTTGGCTTCTCTCTCTGTCAGACGTAGACAACACTGGAGTTGCATAGATACTAACAAATAACAAATTTCTGTCCAGATTCCGAGTTTTGGCCGCGATGACTTCAATGTGCTCGAAACGCGGTATGTCACAAAGGACCAGGCTGATATTGGCACGTGCCAATATCGCCACCCCGCCGAAGCCATCAGCCCTCGGTCTGGACAGATAATTGTATCCTTTCACCCGAAACGTCTTACCCTCACGCTCCCAAGTTTCACACAAAATCATCACATTCACATCATTATTGGTCAGATAATTCCGCAACATATCGCCATTGGCATATATACTGCGAATATTTATCTGACCAATTTTCATGCATTCATTGGATCTCAGCATTCGCTCTACCATTCAAAGAAATGAAGAAAGGACAGGGCATTTATAAATGCAAATGCGTTCTCTCTCCTCCTTCCCTCATTCATCATCAATCATACTTACATGGTTATTTCCAAATAGTGTTAATTCTTTTGGAGTTAAATTAGAATGTCTCATTGCTAGCCATGCTTCATTTTTTTTTATTGTCTCCATGTCCATTGCTGTATTACAAGTTGTTTGTTGATTTGATTGCGGTTGTTGTTGTAATCTTTCTTGTTGTCGTTGTACTTGCTGTATTTGTTGTTGTAGTTTGTTCGTTTCTAGTAGTTGTTTTAGTTGTTGCGGCTGTTGTTGGTTTTGTTGTTGTTGTACTTGATCTTTTTGTTGCTGTTGTTGTTGTGGTTGGTTAATTTGTGTCTGTTGTTGCCTTGAAGTTGAAATGGTTTTTGGATATGATTGTGGTTTTGTCTGTTCTAGTTGGTTTTCTTTGTTTTGCGGCTTTTGTGGTGTGTTTGGTGGGTTAAAGGAGGTTTTTAGTGTATCTGCATATGTTGTCTGGTTAGCTGGTGTGGTGTTTGCATATAATCGAAAATATTTGGCTTTCGCCTCGGGAAATGTTAATCTATCTACAGTTTTAATTTTCACTATTTCTACTTCTCGTTTATATACTCGACATTCCTTACTGTTGCTGGTGTGTGCGTCCACACAATTTATGCATTTTAGTGTAGTGCACGGCTGGTTGTGTGGTGTTACTTCACTACATTTGTAGCACTTAGGATCACTTGTGCATCTCTTTTTGGTGTGACCAAATTTGTGGCATTCAGTGCACTTCAACGGATTTGGAATGTACAATCGAATGCTTAGTTGTATAAAGCCTGCCCTCACATATTCCGGTAATATTGGTGAATTAAAAGTCAGGATAATTGCTGCTGTGTCCGTTAATTTATTTTCCACCCATTTCTTTATTTTGTATACCTCTATGACGCCTTGGTCCTTAAGCCCTTCTTTGATTTCCTCCTCAGTTAAACTTTTTACAAATTACGTTACTGACTTCGCAAGTCGTGATGAGGGGGGCGGGGCGACCGTCTTGTTTTAGTACCTAACTACTATCTACACCGATAATGCCGATATGAGTGTCATTTTTGGGGTTTTCGCGGTACTGATTACGTTATCGACGTTCCTTAACTCGAGATGAGGAACGGTATCGTTTTTTGTGCCCACTTATACTATCAAAGCCAATATGGGTAAAACGAGTTTCAAATATTGGATTCTGCTTCACAACATGAATTAAGAAATGAATCAATACGATTTGGAAATTGACATGCAAGAACAAGCACATCAAATTCAAATAGATTAATACCAAATAAACTTGCTTTTCGTTATGATCATACAATTGATTTTAGCTTAAATACAATTGTAACTATAAGTGGTAAGAATAACATTTGTGTTATTTGTAAAGCTTTAAAATTCAAAAATGAAACTCATGGCTTATGTTGTGCAAAAGGTAAAGTAAGTATGTCAGTTTAAAATGGACCACCAAAGCCATTCCTAACATTAATTTCGGCAGCAACACCACAATCAAAGCATTTTTTATCAAAAATAAAATCAACTTTTTTCAAATGACTTCTTTTGGTGCTACAAATATCATTACTAATAATTGTATGACAACATTCAAAGTTCAGGGCCAAATTTAACACTCTTGGAAATTCTGAAGATTAATTTAATGTACGTTGTGAAATAAATTCTGGAACAATAAAAGAATTAATAGAATCATTACAAAAAAATGTTCATCAACACAATGAATTATTGAAACCTTCTAACCATTTCCTAGGCAAACTGCAGATGAAAACATAACAACAAGTAACAAAATTGATGACCATAAATATACTATCTGGAACATTACAGGAACTAAAAGGTGATATCAAGTACAATTTAAATGCGAGAAAAGCTCCAGATTATGATTTAATTACTGGCCAAATCGCAAAAGCCATTCCCGAGAAGGGATTACGAAAATTGGTCCCAATAATACATGCTGCCTTCTAACTAAAATATGTCCCACGACAGTGGAAGGTTGCTGAAGTAATTATGATTCCTAAATCAGGCAAACCAGCACACGACAAAATGTCGTACAGGCCGAGTTCACTACATCCTGTCATTTCAAAATTATTTGAAAAATGACTGCTCAAGAGGACGAAATTTAATTCCACCACACCAATATGGATTTGGAGAAAATCACTCTACGATAGAACAAGTTCACAGAATAACGGACATAGTAGAAGACGCACTTGAGAAGAGAGAAGAGATAAAAGAAAAAAAAATGCTTCCAGTATCTTCTTAGTTGTAGTACAAGCTTACGGCAAAGTTTGGTACCAAGGACTTGAATTCAAATTGCATCGAGATCTACTTAAGCAGTTTTATTAAATTCTTA
Organism: Nephrotoma guestfalica; assembly: GCA_963691935.1. Classification (NCBI taxonomy): domain Eukaryota; kingdom Metazoa; phylum Arthropoda; class Insecta; order Diptera; family Tipulidae; genus Nephrotoma; species Nephrotoma guestfalica. The sequence goes on along the minus strand of OY829915.1, from coordinate 140,819,855 downwards.
AACCTTACATTGCAGGTCGGCATTTCCGTGTAAAATATAATGGAGAGTACTCTGAACTAAAAAGAATAGCAACAGGCATACCACAACGTAGCGTACTAGATCCTATATTGTATATTCTGTACACCAGACATATGCCAATACAGGAGGTGTTACCATAGCTATATTTGCAGACGATAGAACTATTCGGGCAACTGGAATGAGTACATCAGAAACAACGACAAAACTTCAACAAGCAACCAACTCAGTGAGCAGCTGGGCAAAGAATTGGCGCATAAGCCTAAATGAAGCAAAATTGGTTCACGTAAACAAACCACAAACCAGAAAAATAACTGGATTCCAGTGGAACTTAATTCAAGGCAGGTTCCAAATTGAAATACAGCCAAAAATCTTGGCACGACTTTCGATTGCAAGCTTAGATGGAACGAGCACGTTAAAAAGAAAAAAGAAAAATTCAACATTAAACATAGGAAAATGTATTGGCTAATAGGTTTCTGAGCTTACAATACACAAATTAATTCTGAGCTTACAATACACAATAAATTGCTATTATGTCATTATATTATCATGCAACTTGTCAAATCAAGTAAAAGCAACAATTTTGTCATTAAAGCTTTAGTTGATAAATCCAAAGTTTTGGTGCTGGTATCTGTTTATTGATTTCAACGAATTACCCATTCGTTGATATATCCTCGTGGCATATTTTTTTAAGATTTTGAACAAAGGAAACTTGTTTTATCAACGATTTATTTCACAAATTCACCGTTTTGGCGCTAGTCACAAATTATTAGTTTAGCATAGAGTATTTACGTATCTCATGCAATTGAAAACGATCTTGAAGAATGTTTCAAAATAAGTTGAAGGACATTGGTGCTCAAAACCTCCGTTATGACGCCGAAAGCAGTTACATTTAGTTTATTGCAATAAAATCATGCTACATCTAAATCGAATTTATTTGTTGACTGTGTGCGGTTCTCACATCGAAATCTACATAACCGACATTTTATGGCTGAGCAATCTTGAATAGCTTTAACATTATAATCATGTGTCATAAATCCTGTAACGGTGGATTTGTGAATTAAATTACTACAAAATGACTACACATTTCATTTCGCTTGAATTATTTTAAACGATATGCAACGTGATTATACATATATGCATAAGGACAAAGGCATTTGCTATCAGTACCAAACGGTAGTTTGGAGTAAAAGATGCTTCAGTTAGAAATCAAATAACATTCATCAAAACATTTTCTTGGTAAGTGACAGTAATATGTTCAAAAATAAAGAAAAATTAACTGTTATCAATAAAACGTAAATTTATGAACTACAAGGCAATTAACAAAATTGTTGGTATATTCATACCTTTGTGAGATTGCTCAAAAATGTTCAGTGTTAATTCGATATATTCTAAAATTTAGGAATAATTGAAACGGTAAATTTTTTTTTTTTTTTTTTATTTGGCACTAGCTCCAAAAATTTGGTGCCATAAGGCCCGTTTCAAAATTTACAATTTTTAATTTTTTACATTTTTTACCATAATAATAATAATTTTATTTTTAGTTCTTTTCATTCACCTAGCACACATCGATCCCCTTTCACACTTCTATCTGACTTGTTCTAATAAATTCATACATATTCTTATATACGTTCATTCCCATTCGTAATAATTCAGTTAAACTACTTGCACTCAATAGAACATCGAACATTTGTCTGCTCTGGTTAAATGCAGAACATTTCAGAATCAAATGTTCGATGTCCTCCACAACCAAACAGCATTCACATAATTCACACACAACCAAATTGCGTTTCTTCAAACATTCTTTCCAATTTCCATGATTCAATCTCACTCGTTCCATAGTTCGTAACATTCTAGTATCTCCTTTGAGCACCTTAAAGAACGGTTGCCTCAAAGGAGACCTAACCAACTCAAAGTACTTCTTACCTTTCACCTGACATTTTTCAACAAACTCTCTCTTCCATTTTCATTTACGCGATCATCATTTACACTAGCATCTGTATACACTTCCACATGTGCAACATAATTCATTCGCATTTTGCAAAATTCGCTCTTAACCGATAACTCATTCATCATTGCTTTTGTTGTGTCACCAAACTTCAACCGCACTATTAGATTGCTCGGAGGGACTTTCGGATTTGCCGGACGAATCTTGGAGAATATGTTAATATTTTCCAAGATTACCAGTGATCTTGTTGTCTTTTTGTAAACCGTCCCTCTTTGCAATCTCTCTTTCATTTCATTCACTAATTTATTGTTCTTAGTTAACATTCGAACAGTCTCTCGCATGGTGATCCATTCCCTCTTAAAATTAAGAGGCGAATCACCCAACCTTGGACCCATCACCATATATACTCATTCCATACGCGATTTTAGTTGACACTAGCGCCTTTCGTAACATATCAGTCACACCCGGATGAGCTCCCCATTTTGGTTTGCTCACCCTATTAATCACGTTCAATCTACTCTTACAATTATCGGACAATTTTTCCATATGCACTTTGAAACTTATTCTTCTGTCAATCCAGATTCCCAAATACCTAATCAATTTCACACACTCAATTCTCTCATTATATATTCGCACATCAACCATCCGATTCGTTCTAAAAGCCATACTACAATATTTACTCGAATTTACTCTCAAATTCAGTTCACTCAAACATTCGGATACCTGATTCACACATTCTTGAGCCCGACTCAAGGCCTCCTCGATGGTACTCCCCTTGTCCATCAGGACAAAGTCATCTGCAAATTGCAAAATGACTTTGCCCGAGGAGTTACACCTATGTATCGAGCTCGTATACAGGTTGAAGAGAATCGGTGATATTTTACTGCCTTGGGGGAGGCCGATAGTCACCGCTCCTTCCAACCTATACCCTCTACCACATAAAACTAACTTTCTCTCATTCATGAACTCATACACCCATTTGCAAATTTTCCAAGGAAACCCCAAGTCCATAAGGATCTGATAAAGTTTCCCTGGAACCACGTAATCATATGCCCTTTCTATATCCAAAAATACCGCCACAACATACTTATTTTCCTTTTGTATTTCCCACACAAACTTTTCTACACATTCATTAGCAGAGTGGTTGTGACGAAACCCAAAGGTGGTTTCCGGCAACAAATTTCCCTCATTTACAAATTTATCTATACGACCTTTCATCATACCATTCACAATTTTAACAAATACATTCACCATACATATTCCCCTGTAATTTGTTGCCAGATTCCTATCCCGATCCCTTTTAGGAATAGGTACCACTCTGCTTTCCTTCCATTTTTCCGGTATCTGAATACTCATCCATACTTGATTGAGAATTCGAAGCAAGGCCGCCTTGGCTTCGAATTCACTCTGTTGGTTCCGGGGGTAGTAGATTTGGATGTTTCTAAAACCCCTCGGAACTCTTCCCATTCAAACTCCTTACACATATCGTTCCTAAATTCATTTTCATTATCAGGTAGCAAAACTTCATACCTATCACTCAAATTGTTACGTACGTCCGTAATCATTTGTAAAAAGACACCTCCATTCTCTCTGTCATCTAACACTGCATTTCTGCCTTGCGCTCTATATCCTCTCACTATATTAAATTTATCCCATACATCCTTAGTTGTGGTTCTATGTGTCATTTTTGATACATAGTCCCGCCAACTTTTCCTTTTCGCTCTACGGATAGCCTTTTTCAATTTTGCATTCATTCTTCCATAATTTATTCTGCATTCATGACATATACACCTACTGAACTCTCTCAATGCTATCCGTTTCCTTTCATACCAATACTGGATTTCATTGTTCCACCAACCATTCACCTTGTATTCATTCCCTCTGATATTTATAGTGCACATTTAATTCACTCTCTCTATTTCATCCTCAAGTTGGTTAACCTCATTTACTTCTTTCATTATGAGAGTCTCATTCATACGTTCGACCCATTTCTTACCATTCATAATGACCTTACGGTATATGTCAACATTTATACCACCTAAGCATGCCCTGATCAAATAATGATCACTACCCAAATTCTCATCTGTGACATTCCAAGTGACCTGGCCCGCCAGCCCGCTAGATATTAAAGTTAAATCTATCGCGCTGGCTGTCGACCCTACTCTCGGCATTCTAGTCGACCCACCATCATTCAGGACTACGAGATCGGAATCCAGAATGAGGCGAGTCAACCAGTTACCTCTAGCATCAGTTCTTTCCCTCTCCCATATTCTCGAATGCGCATTCATATTACCCGCTACAATCACGTCACTTTTGCCTTCCATCCATTCAAACAAAATTTGAAAATCTCGTTGGCTTCTCTCTCTGTCAGACGTAGACAACACTGGAGTTGCATAGATACTAACAAATAACAAATTTCTGTCCAGATTCCGAGTTTTGGCCGCGATGACTTCAATGTGCTCGAAACGCGGTATGTCACAAAGGACCAGGCTGATATTGGCACGTGCCAATATCGCCACCCCGCCGAAGCCATCAGCCCTCGGTCTGGACAGATAATTGTATCCTTTCACCCGAAACGTCTTACCCTCACGCTCCCAAGTTTCACACAAAATCATCACATTCACATCATTATTGGTCAGATAATTCCGCAACATATCGCCATTGGCATATATACTGCGAATATTTATCTGACCAATTTTCATGCATTCATTGGATCTCAGCATTCGCTCTACCATTCAAAGAAATGAAGAAAGGACAGGGCATTTATAAATGCAAATGCGTTCTCTCTCCTCCTTCCCTCATTCATCATCAATCATACTTACATGGTTATTTCCAAATAGTGTTAATTCTTTTGGAGTTAAATTAGAATGTCTCATTGCTAGCCATGCTTCATTTTTTTTTATTGTCTCCATGTCCATTGCTGTATTACAAGTTGTTTGTTGATTTGATTGCGGTTGTTGTTGTAATCTTTCTTGTTGTCGTTGTACTTGCTGTATTTGTTGTTGTAGTTTGTTCGTTTCTAGTAGTTGTTTTAGTTGTTGCGGCTGTTGTTGGTTTTGTTGTTGTTGTACTTGATCTTTTTGTTGCTGTTGTTGTTGTGGTTGGTTAATTTGTGTCTGTTGTTGCCTTGAAGTTGAAATGGTTTTTGGATATGATTGTGGTTTTGTCTGTTCTAGTTGGTTTTCTTTGTTTTGCGGCTTTTGTGGTGTGTTTGGTGGGTTAAAGGAGGTTTTTAGTGTATCTGCATATGTTGTCTGGTTAGCTGGTGTGGTGTTTGCATATAATCGAAAATATTTGGCTTTCGCCTCGGGAAATGTTAATCTATCTACAGTTTTAATTTTCACTATTTCTACTTCTCGTTTATATACTCGACATTCCTTACTGTTGCTGGTGTGTGCGTCCACACAATTTATGCATTTTAGTGTAGTGCACGGCTGGTTGTGTGGTGTTACTTCACTACATTTGTAGCACTTAGGATCACTTGTGCATCTCTTTTTGGTGTGACCAAATTTGTGGCATTCAGTGCACTTCAACGGATTTGGAATGTACAATCGAATGCTTAGTTGTATAAAGCCTGCCCTCACATATTCCGGTAATATTGGTGAATTAAAAGTCAGGATAATTGCTGCTGTGTCCGTTAATTTATTTTCCACCCATTTCTTTATTTTGTATACCTCTATGACGCCTTGGTCCTTAAGCCCTTCTTTGATTTCCTCCTCAGTTAAACTTTTTAGGTCGTGGCAGAAAATGATACCTTTGGAACTGTTTAATATGGGCTGTTCCGTCACTTTTATGTTGGCCAATTGTTCCAGAGATGTTGCCTTTAGTAATGCATCCGTCGCTGCCTGATTTTTTGTCAGAACCAAGAGTTCTCCAGCTCTCGAACGTTGCGTTTTAATGATACCTTTGGTTATCATATCCAGCGCTTTTTGTATTCCAAAAGGTGAAAAATTTGACAGGTTTTGTCCCTCCTGCTCGTGCTTGATTATTAGATATTTTTCATTTACTCCATTGCAATCCATTATATCTGCACCGCCACCGAATCCTAATCTCTTTGTTCGAATTTCTTCGATCTTTTTCCTTTTGGAGGGTTGGGTATTATTTCCCAACATCCTCAACGGTGCGAATCTATTTGGGCTTTCAAACATCGCCCCTTTTAAGGGCCGAAACCCTCCTTTTGTCCACACCTGACTTTACTTACTGTCTAAAAACACGCCGCTTAAATATAAACAAACACTTGTTGTTGTTGCCACCAAATAATAATCCACTTAAACACTATATATTTGCGTCCACCACCTTTTTAATATTATAAAATTGTTCGTACACCACTATAAAACTATTTTAACTTAATGAAAAACTAAAACCACTTTAATTAACTATTTATTAAATGAAAACTAAATTTTACACCGAGCTGTCAATTTTTATATGTACGCTTGATGTCGATTCACAAGGTACCCGGATCATGAAAGTGGAAACGGTGGATTTATGAAATAAAGTGCTGATATTAAAATGGTCGTTTTTCCTAAAACTAAGAAGCTTTGTTTCTGATAAATTTAAAGTGATAAATTGATGAATTTCAATATCTTTTTCTTCTATAGCAAACAAATTATTGGCCGGTGAATAGTAGTTGTATTATTGCTGAAAATAAACTCTGGACATATGGAATATAAAAGTTATTTAGTTCTAGGTAAAATCAAACATTTAGATAACGTCTCACAAATATGGTATATAATATTTTCTGGAGCAACACAAGTAAAATAATATCCAAACAAAGTTATGTCCAAAAATCACAATACAAAATGTTTAAAATAAAATTTATTGATCTTTATAAAAATATAAGGATAAAATATTTATTTATTTTTTCATCATGAGCTTTTTATATACCTACTAAACATAAAAGTTGGACACCATATAACGGACAACTGTTGGCTGTGTACAATAATGTAAAAGTTTTTATTTTATTTTTGTTGTTGTATTTTTTAATGGAACCAACTAAATTTATTCATAATAATAAAATAAAACAGCAACAAAGTCCGTACATAAAGCAACGGTTTTTATGTATTCGTATATTCCAGTTTATATAACCTCAACGTTCTGCTATAAATAAAATTTGTCTTAATGATTAAAATTTATGTTACGTACATTAAATATTTTATATTTTTTTCTATATTTCAAGAGTTTTTCAGTGGAGGATACGGCGTTTGTCGTAATTCGTACTAATCGAATTAAATATTTTGTGATTCTATGTGAAGTTATTTTTATGTGCTTTTGACCCTCCCACATATACATCCACGGTTATATTCGGACAGTTATATGGGAGTTTAAATCAATAAAACCCTAGAAATTTAGATCGATATAAAATCGAACGTTTTTCTACTATACATAAATTACTAAAGCTTCAATCAAAATTAATTAATTAACAAACAAACATCCATCAAAATCAACAAATTCATTGAAACGGAAAATGAAATGAAATCATAAAATTTTTATTAACTTTTCCACCACCTTTTGTGCTCGATACTACCATTCTTGCTATGTACACAATACGTACAAAAAAAATAGGCATAATAGCCATACGTTATCAAACAATTTATATTTTTAATTTAATTAATTTAATATTTTATCAACACAATCACATTAGAAACGGCCAATGTTGCTCCACCTTCTTTCAATACCAAAAGCATATTCAACAGTCTCAGTTCTTTTCTATAAACTATCGAACTATCTAATCTGAGAGAGAACTAAGAAATAGTTGAATTATGTTGTTGGCTTTTTCCAAAGGCATTTTCCCAAAACATTTTACAATTTATATGTTAAATTATATTTCAATTCAATAAATTTTGTTCATAATCGGAATTATAAATGAAACTGTTATTAACAGGAAACCTGAAAAAATTAGTTGGACATTCGACAAAGAGTCTTATAGAATTTTAAAGAGCCCTTATTTAAGATCTTCAACAACATTTGGATGAAAAGAATATTTGCACCGCAACGAAATAGAGCGATAGTAATTCTGATTCATAAAAATTGTCAAGCAAGAACATGCACCGAAGAAAATAATTCAGAGCTCTTCTCACCTTTCGTGCATCTTTTCAATATCGAGAAAGCTTCTGAGAGGTTGTGCATGTCAAAAATAGTTAAACGGCTGGAAAAATAGAAATTCGTGGAAAATATCATGCACTTCTTGTGCGGCTATTTTAGTCATGCTCTTTTCAAGTAATTATAACAAACGTCCCTTCTGCAATGTTTAAGAGGGAAAATTGTGTAAAATCAGATTTCATCTTGGCAGTTATAGTTAAATTAATATCTCGCTGAAAATCTTTATTTTTTCATTCGCTATTAAATACAACAAAAAAAGCTTTATTTGATTTTGCATTTAAGGGAAAAAGAAATAATAAACATTTTGTGCGAAATATTAATTCCTCTATACATTATTTCTTGTAGCAATTGACTTCACTAGATTTGTCAGTCCCACTGTCAACTTTGGTCTATACGCTGACCACTTGACGATCTATTCTGATAACCAAAATTTTTGTCACCAAAAGTATGATATTTTTCGAATCACCGAAAGCTCGAATATTGGTTTGGGATAAGAAACTGAGTTTTAATTTGTTCCATACAAATGCAAGGCAAAACGTCAAACGACACGCTGAACAGAAGGAAACCCAGTAGAAATTATAAAAACTCAAAGATTCCTCCGAATAACATAAATTGAATTGGAACATTCACATTAGCAATACCAAATGTAGATAACTGCAGCAGGGAAACTTTCGAATTTCAAAATGAAACTTTGCGTACCTATTAAGCCTAATTTGAGTTAATTAGGGCTCGCGGAAAAACGTTAGTGCTAGCCAAAGAGCCAAGAAAACAGGAAAAGATAACTTCAAATTTCGTTAAATATATATATATATATATATATATATATATATATATATATATATATATATATATATATATATATATATATGTATATATATATATATATATATATATATATATATATATATATATATATGTATATCTTAAATTAATTAATTAACAATTAATATGATCAACCTTTAAGTGAAATAGTTTTAGTGTTGCAACATGCACAGCTTTTTCTCTAATTTCTGGAAAAATTGTGTTGTGTTATGTTCAGATGAATAACACGCGTATGCTAAGTATGAACTAGAGTTGTTTTGGTTGGAAATTCTTCAAAATAAAAACTTCAAGTTAACTTAAAAGCTTTTCATTTGGAGAAATCATGTTGAACATTGTTTTTACAAGAGTTACATTTGTTTGTATGGAGTTTTAATTGCACAAGGTATTTTAATCTTTAATTGAATTAAATCCACAAATTATTAGAAGAATAAAATAAACTTAATTTTTTAAATTTTATAAATATTTGTATTTTATAGAAAATATATTGAAGAAAGCAACAATTCCTTTATTTAATTATAGTAATTGATTTAATTAAAGATACATAAACTGTTAAATAATGCATACAAGATATTATTCGTGTGTCGAACTTTCATAGAATTCCCTGTAATATGACGGTATGAATTTATTATCGCAAAGAAATGTTAAATCTGTTAAAATAACTGTTTTGGATCTTTACTGGAAATAAACACCACGAAATTCTGAGATGTCAACCTTCTCATTTGTAGCATTTTTTGAAAACAATAAAGGTTTGAATATGATTTGAAATCATATATATCCTTTTGTTTCATCTCATATACGCCACAGCGTGATCCCTTGCACTTAGAATTTCTAATTAAACCAAAATATTGAGCAGGAACATATAATTGTTTATTTTTTCTCCGTTTTTTCAATTAATGCATGGACAGAATCGCCCGCATTCTGTGTATGTCCTTTCTCGAGATATTTATGAGAAATATCTATATTTAATTTTTCTGACGCCCATGAGTAAAACGAAAATAATATCTTATTCTTATTTTGCCCGGGGCAATTGTCAGACAAAAATAAAAATTTTGAAATATTTTAATTTTTTGCTATTTCGTTTACCATAAACATGTATAAACAACTCGAAACTTCACAGGAACCTTGTTTCCCAGATGTCTCAACCTACACAAAGCAGTACCCTTTATTGGTTCTCATATTATACACTGTGAAATTATGCGTATTCAGTTTTCTTTTATAGTAAAAAGTGCTAATCTCGCCGAAAAGGCGTAAAACAATTGAAAGGCGAAACACGCCGTAACAATGTTCCTATTATATTTTGCTGCTGCTTTGTCTAAATCTTTCATTCTTGGTGCTTCTTTTTTCATTGATTGGTGATTTGCATAAGTTGGTTCAAATTGATTTTTCTCAGCAACTGACATATTCTCATACCTGGCACGTTCGTTACACTTATCCTTCTTCGGCACAAATAAACTTAGATTGACGTTATGGTTAAACACATCGCGATATTGACGTTCTGTAACATGTACAATTTTTATTCCTGTTTCACTGATCCACTCTTCAAATAGTCGAAATATTTTGGATACGTTTAGATTACCATCTAAATATACTTTTGTGGTTTGGGCTCTTAAATAATGGGATTCAACAGTTGGGAACATAGAGATGTGCCGTTTAATAAAATTTTTTGGAGCTTCCTTTAGTTCATTTAATGGTCTTGTAAATTTACCGATAAAAATAAAGATGGACGTAAATGTAAACGAATATAATAACCACTTTTGCTAATGCTGTTTCAACAACTTGATTTGAGATATTTAACGTATCTAAAAACATAGTAACGTATCTAAAACATTCTTCTTTGGAAGAAAGATTATATTTAATAGTATTTAAAGACTTCTTCTCGTACTGTTAAGGGAATTATCTCCTGACATTTATTTCGGCACTTCAGTGAACATCCTTTTTTCATTGATTTTTCTGGAATTTCCACACCGACATAATTTAAGTAATTTTGTCCCAAATTCCTACTTTTTTCCATTTGTATCGTCCCCAATCCTCGACATTTCACATTTGTTTTCTTGTTTTTACACTTTCTTCATTCTCGTCGTAATAAGAAAAAATTACTTCATCGTATTCGTCATGATTAGCCAGGTACTCATGATCAGATGAGTTTTCTTCAGTTAAATCTAAAAAAATCAATATTAAGTAAATTAATTTATTAATTAACATTTTATCTAGTACAATAAACAAAATTATAAAGAAAGTAAATTACCTTGTTTTCCATTTTTTCATACAAAACAAATTTTATAATTACAAGCAATGCGATATCGATTAGAAAATGTAATTTAACAAAATTTCAAGTAGCAATTAAAGTATATTTATGAAAGAAAAAAATTGAATGATAGTTTACTTACCATATTGCAACTGGAATGTTACACAAATAAAAAAATCACAAGTAGTTTTAGCTTGTTAATTAAATTTTTTATTTTTTTTAAATACATTGTAAGTCAATTTGAAGTTTTTTTGATTAAAACATTTAAAAACTACTGACTTGGAGTACTTTCTTAAAAGGTTATAACTTGTAAAGGAAGAATCGAATCAGGTAGCAATTTTTTTGACGATAGAGGTTCATCTGGACTAATTAAAAATGTAATAATTCAAAAACGCACCAAGTAGTAGTTATCATTATTTTGTATGGATGGTGCGATATATTATATACAGGGTATCCCAGCATGAATAGATAAGCCTGAAGCACCTTATAGTAGAGCTATTGGGCGTTCAAAATAAAATACGAAAAAAATATATCCCAAGTACCTAAGATATATCATTTTTTTTTAAAAGTCCATTTTTTCACAATACTTTACGTTTCCGATCACCACGGCTACAAATAAATTAAATTAATCGCTTTTTTGGTGTTCTAATATTCTTAATGGACTATTCTAATAGATATGTAAATAGTATGAGTAGCTGTTGCACATTTTTTGAAAAAAAAAATCTAAACTTCAATTTTCAGCATGTAATATGGTAAATATTTTGTTTATAAAATTTTGAGCGTCTTTGGTGAAAAAAATGTATATAAACCTAAGTGACCAACTATTTTAAAAACATGCGTGTTTAATGCAGATTCTAAAATGGTATAATACATCCTTTTATCTAATGTAGAAGGAATAAATTCGATTAAATAACAAAATTTTAAAAATTGGATTATTTATTGTCTTAAACTGTATCTGATACTTTATTTCACTAATGTACATTTACAGTAAATGCAGACAATTTGAGTCTGCCACCGACTCTGATACACGCCCGACATCTCCGAATAAAAGCTCTTTTGAGAAATCGCGCATAACGCCGTTGAGTAATTTTTGAAGCGGCTTCCTGGACACGGCTACGTAACTCTTCTAAACTCCTGATCAGTTTATAGTAGACCTCTTCTGTTAGGCAGCCCCAGTAAAAAAATCCAGCGGATTTTGGTCCGGGGAACGTGGAGGCCACAAAATGGGTCCCAGACGGTCAATCCATCTATCTGTATATGTGGAATTCAAATACGCCCAAACGTTTACTGCATAGTGCGCAGGACACCCATCTTTCTGGAGAAAATGAAATTCTCTCAACTCCTCTGACACCTCTTCCAATAAATTTGGCAGATCATTTTGAAGTAAGTCCCAAATAGCTTTGGCCAGATAAGTTCCCGGGCAGTTCAAATGGGCCAATTATTTTTCCGTTCATTATGCCGGTCCAATAATTTATTTTGAATTTGTATTGGGATCTGTTTTCTCTCATTAGATGAGGATTCGAAAGTTGTCAGTTGTAAAGATTTTCTATGTTAAAGCATCCATCTCTATTCAGTGTTGAATCATCGCTCCATAGAATATTATTAAAGAATTGCGGATCTTGTTCAATTTTCTCAAGCATCTGTCGGCAAAAACACACTCTTGCGTAGTAGTCTCTTGGTTCAAGAGTTTGGACGCGTCTAAAATGGTAGGGGTGGAACTTATTTTTTTTTCCAATAGACGGTGCACGTTCGATTTTACGATTCCAGTACGTCGTGCTATTGCTCTTGTAGAGGTAGACGGATCTCGCTCAATTTCCTCAAGCACCGTTTCTTCACTGTCAATATTAGCGACTTTTCCAGTGCTTGTACCACCAACACCGCTGCCAGGTAATCTTCCTTCCGAGTAACAACCGAGGACTCTGACAAATGCGCGAAAATCCCGGTGACGCGCGTTTGGGTATCTTTCCCTATAAAGGGCTGCAGCTGCATTTGCGTTACTTCTGCATTCACCATAAATATAATGCATGTTTGCGTATTCTAGTGACGTATACTGATTACATGGTATTTTGATACACAAAAATCCGCCCAGATACAAGCCAGAAAAACGGAATAAACACATGCGATGTCGAACAAGTCGAGTGACTCATTAAATTAATGTTTAATTATTTACCGTTTAATACATTTTATGAACAAAAGATGGGTAGTGCAGAGCACGCTTAGGTATAGCAAATATCAAGTTTATAAATCCCTTATTGTCAGGTACAGTTTAAGCGAAACTAGTTTTATTTTTTGGTGATCATCGATCCTGTGCATTTTGTTTATATTATTTTCGTCGCTTACAGTAGGTCCAATAAGAGCGTGTACGGCTTAACTTTACTTAAAATTATAGAACAAATATGGGCGGGGCTTACACCAATTTTCTATTGATTCCTCTTTGACGCTCTAAAACAAAAATTAGTTTAACTGTTCAGCGGATAACATTAATGAAAGAAATGAGTGCGATTTATAAAAAACGACTTGAAGCGGTGTTTTTAAGTGTACATTCGAAAGGAACAAAAATGTTGGTTGCAAGTGCAGCAAAACATATAAAAAAGTCGAAAACATTTGTACAGAAGAGGATTACACATTATTTAATGCATAAAAATGTTAAGGATTTACCAGATAGAGGAAAATTCCGAACCACTACAAAAAATGATGATGACGTCATCATACAGTTATTTACAGCTTTGGAAAAATTGGTGAAAAAGAACATTATTATTCCAGAAACAACCATACGAAATAGAATTATGGAATATGGCTGCGCATATCGAAATATTTTGGTCAAACCTCTGCTAACACAAAAACACATTGAAAAGCGACTACAGTGGGCGAATGAACATAAAAACAAACATTGGAAGAATGTTGAGTTTACTGATGAGTCATTTGGGGTTTTAATGTTTGAAATGCATATTTGGTCAACTATGTAAAACAAGAAAGAATTATCCAAACTGTTAAGCAGCCACCCAATCTCCATGTATGGGGTTGCGTCTGGAACCTAAACAAACTTTTCATGAATAAAATTAATTCACGAAGTTTGTTACTATCTATCCGTAAATGGTGTGGAGCGAGAAACTAAGTGGATCTTTCAAGGAGACAACGATCCAAAACAACGTATCATACTCTGTTCGGAATTTCGGAATTTGTCGAAAACAACAATCCAAAACACCTTATCATACTCTGTTCATTGGATTGGCCATCTCAGTTACCTGATGCCAATCCGACCGAAATTTATGAGCGAGTTATTTACTCATGGAGATTAACTGAAAATGTACCACATAACAAATTTGAGCCGTCTAGCGCGAGTCGTCTGGAAGATATGGGAAAATTTGTCTATAATATGCGGACTACTCGAATTATGAGGTGTGCTATGTGACGTCGAACATGACCCAAGCTCATACCTTTTATTGTCATAAAACTTAAAGTTTTATTTGATGTAAACAAACGTCGCACTATTATTATATATCTGATTTATGTAATTTAGCAGATTTTTCAAGATTATCTTACATGAAAGAAGTTTTATAAAAATTGTAAAGTTTGATTAAAAGTAATTAGGTCATTAGGACTTCACTTTAATTTCAATTCGATTATTATAATAATTTGGATAAAACCAACATTCATGATGACAAAAAGACGGAAACCACTGAACCAATTCCAATTATAATCGGTAAAACCACGCTAAAGAAAAATGTTAATTAAACCTAAAAATTAAAGTAAACTTTCGCAAAGTTAAAATCAAAATGTATACGAGCTGGAGTATAAACCAAACGTAAAAGTAAAAAGAAATCCAACAACACCAAGAATTATTAATTTTTTACAAACTTTTAATTATTTTAGATAAAAAATAATAAAATTGTCAAATTTTTTTTTTTTTGGTTTGCAAGATAATATTTATGTTGTTCGGCTTTCATTTCTATTTGTACACTTAATTGAGATTATAAGGAGGAGCACCCCAAAAAGAAATGTGAAACGAACGAAAGTTTTAATTTGAGATGAAAACTTAAGAAAAATCAATAATAAGCTAATGATGAGAATGAGGGAAATTAATGTAAGGTGAACCCTAATATAATATATATATACGGTTTCCATGTTACCTAAATTACTGAACGACGGGTATATGCAGAAGACGCAACGGAATGAGAAAAATGAAGACGAAAAAAAACCGGAAAGAAAAACAAAATCAACGGAATCTAACGAAATTATATTATATTGGATATACTTAATTACGAGCAGAAATATAGAGACGAAGAATTTTTACATTTTTTTCTTGTGCGTATTTACTATCATCAAACCAAATTTGTATAATTCCGATCATATCAGTATACTGTCTGAATTTTAATGAACCCACCACATTCCACGTGAAATTGAAATTGATTTACTGTCTTTATTAAGCAAGGGAAATTTTAATTTCTTTATTTACTTACCTGTTTGTATGTTTACATGGAAATAGGTGAGTTTCAGTTTTCTTCCAATTATCGCTTGTTAAAGCGTGTAATACGAGTAAACTATATAAACATAGAACAGCAACCAGGTTAGGTACTACGAAACATAGAAATTGACAAACAATCAAGAATAGTGTAACAAAGACCGGAATTTGTTTCCTCTTTAACTCTTTAAATAATCTTCAAGTTGATAAAAGTTTGCGATTTACTCGTCCAGAAGCATCGTCTGAAACAAATACTTCGGGGTAAACACAGGTTTTAATCCATAGTGGTCCACCATCGGTGACCATTCGTGGGAACTATTTCCTAAACTATCCTAAAAACAGAATTAGGATTATTTAGGAAAAACTTCACGTGTTTGGTCATGATAGTGAAGTATTTCCTAAACTTTCCTAAATATTAAAATCCGCCATTTTTGTTTCAATGTATGCGTAAAACTTCGTATAAACGAGTAAATTATAAATTAAGAAAAAATGCAAATAAGTACGGTGACTAAGTACTTGTAAAAGGTCAATTTGCATATCGTACGGTTTTTCTGAGCAATTTTCCCAATTCCAGAAACACCGCTACCAAATACTAAGCGCACTATTGAGTTGTTCTGAATCAAAACTAACAGATAAACACCATTCCATCGAGAAATCTAGGGGTCCCGGGTGTTTTAGGAAATAAAACTTGTTAAGAAGTCAATTAGCATATCGTATGGTTTTTCCGAACAATTTTCCCAATTCTAGAAACACCGCTACCAAATACTAAGCACACTTTTGAGTAGCTCTGGATCAAAACTAAGAGATAAACACCATTCCATTGAAAAATCTAGGGGCCCCGGGTGGTTTAGGAAATTAAATTTGTAAAGAGGTCAATTTGCATATCGTATGGTTTTTCCGAGCAATTTTCCCAATTCCATAAACACCGCTACCAAATACTAAGCACACTTTTGAGTTGTTCTGGATCAAAACTAAGAGATAAACACCGTTCCATGGAAAAATCTAGGGGCCCCGGGTGGTTTAGGAAATTAAATTTGTAAAGAGGTCAATTTGCATATCGTATGGTTTTTCCGAGCAATTTTCCCAATTCCAGAAACACCGCTACCAAATACTAAGCACACTTTTGAGTTGTTCTGAATCAAAACTAACAGATAAACACCATTCCATTGAAAAATCTAGGGGCCCCGGGTGTTTTAGGAAATAAAACTTGTTAAGAAGTCAATTAGCATATCGTATGGTTTTTCCGAACAATTTTCCCAATTCTAGAAACACCGCTACCAAATACTAAGCACACTTTTGAGTAGTTCTGGATCAAAACTAAGAGATAAACACCATTCCATAGAAAAATCTAGGGGCCCCGGGTGGTTTAGGAAATTAAATTTGTAAAGAGGTCTTTTTGCATATCGTATGGTTTTTCCGAGTAATTTTCCCAATTCCATAAACACCGCTACCAAATACTAAGCACACTTTTGAGTTGTTCTGGATCAAAACTAAGAGATAAACACCATTCCATAGAAAAATCTAGGGGCCCCGGGTGGTTTAGGAAATTAAATTTGTAAAGAGGTCAATTTGCATATCGTATGGTTTTTCCGAGCAATTTTCCCAATTCCAGAAACACCGCTACCAAATACTAAGCACACTTTTGAGTTGTTCTGAATCAAAACTAACAGAAAAACACCATTCCATTGAAAAATCTAGGGGCCCCGGGTGTTTTAGGAAATAAAACTTGTTAAGAAGTCAATTAGCATATCGTATGGTTTTTCCGAACAATTTTCCCAATTCTAGAAACACCGCTACCAAATACTAAGCACACTTTTGAGTTGTTCTGAATCAAAACTAACAGATAAACACCATTCCATTGAAAAATCTAGAGGCCCCGGGTGGTTTAGGAAATTAAATTTGTAAAGAGGTCAATTTGCATATCGTATGGTTTTTCCGAGCAATTTTCCCAATTCCAGAAACACCGCTACCAAATACTAAGCACACTTTTGAGTTGTTCTGAATCAAAACTAACAGATAAACACCGTTCCATTGAAAAATCTAGGGGCCCCGGGTGTTTTAGGAAATAAAACTTGTTAAGAAGTCAATTAGCATATCGTATGGTTTTTCCGAACAATTTTCCCAATTCTAGAAACACCGCTACCAAATACTAAGCACACTTTTGAGTAGTTCTGGATCAAAACTAAGAGATAAACACCATTCCATAGAAAAATCTAGGGGCCCCGGGTGGTTTAGGAAATTAAATTTGTAAAGAGGTCAATTTGCATATCGTATGGTTTTTCCGAGCAATTTTCCCAATTCCAGAAACACCGCTACCAAATACAAAGCACACTTTTGAGTTGTTCTGAATCAAAACTAACAGATAAACACCATTCCATTGAAAAATCTAGGGGCCCCGGGTGTTTTAGGAAATAAAACTTGTTAAGAAGTCAATTTGCATATCGTATGGTTTTTCCGAACAATTTTCCCAATTCTAGAAACACCGCTACCAAATACTAAGCACACTTTTGAGTTGTTCTGAATCAAAACTAACAGATAAACACCATTCCATTGAAAAATCTAGAGGCCCCGGGTGGTTTAGGAAATTAAATTTGTAAAGAGGTCAATTTGCATATCGTATGGTTTTTCCGAGTAATTTTCCCAATTTCATAAACACCGCTACCAAATACTAAGCACACTTTTGAGTTGTTCTGGATCAAAACTAAGAGATAAACACCATTCAATAGAAAAATCTAGGGGCCCCGGGTGGTTTAGGAAATTAAATTTGTAAAGAGGTCAATTTGCATATCGTATGGTTTTTCCGAGTAATTTTCCCAATTCCATAAACACCGCTACCAAATACTAAGCACACTTTTGAGTTGTTCTGGATCAAAACTAACAGATAAACACCATTCCATAGAAAAATCTAGGGGCCCCGGGTGGTTTAGGAAATTAAATTTGTAAAGAGGTCAATTTGCATATCGTATGGTTTTTCCGAGCAATTTTCCCAATTCCAGAAACACCGCTACCAAATACTAAGCACACTTTTGAGTTGTTCTGAATCAAAACTAACAGATAAACACCATTCCATTGAAAAATCTAGGGGCCCCGGGTGTTTTAGGAAATAAAACTTGTTAAGAAGTCAATTAGCATATCGTATGGTTTTTCCGAACAATTTTCCCAATTCTAGAAACACCGCTACCAAATACTAAGCACACTTTTGAGTTGTTCTGAATCAAAGCTAACAGATAAACACCATTCCATTGAAAAATCTAGAGGCCCCGGGTGGTTTAGGAAATTAAATTTGTAAAGAGGTCAATTTGCATATCGTATGGTTTTTCCGAGCAATTTTCCCAATTCCAGAAACACCGCTACCAAATACTAAGCACACTTTTGAGTTGTTCTGAATCAAAACTAACAGATAAACACCGTTCCATTGAAAAATCTAGGGGCCCCGGGTGGTTTAGGAAATAAAACTTGTTAAGAAGTCAATTAGCATATCGTATGGTTTTTCCGAACAATTTTCCCAATTCTAGAAACACCGCTACCAAATACTAAGCACACTTTTGAGTAGTTCTGGATCAAAACTAAGAGATAAACACCATTCCATAGAAAAATCTAGGGGCCCCGGGTGGTTTAGGAAATTAAATTTGTAAAGAGGTCAATTTGCATATCGTATGGTTTTTCCGAGCAATTTTCCCAATTCCAGAAACACCGCTACCAAATACTAAGCACACTTTTGAGTTGTTCTGAATCAAAACTAACAGATAAACACCATTCCATGGAAAAATCTAGGGGCCCCGGGTGTTTCAACCTCTCGACCTCTGTGTTCAACCATACGATATGCAAATTGACCTCTTTACAAATTTAATTTCCTAAACCACCCGGGGCCCCTAGATTTTTCTATGGAATGGTGTTTATCTGTTAGTTTTGATTCAGAACAACTCAAAAGTGTGCTTAGTATTTGGTAGCGGTGTTTCTAGAATTGGGAAAATTGTTCGGAAAAACCATACGATATGCTAATTGACTTCCTAACAAGTTTTATTTCCTAAAACACCCGGGGCCCCTAGATTTTTCAATGGAATGGTGTTTATCTGTTAGTTTTGATTCAGAACAACTCAAAAGTGTGCTTAGTATTTGGTAGCGGTGTTTCTGGAATTGGGAAAATTGCTCGGAAAAACCATACGATATGCAAATTGACCTCTTTACAAATTTAATTTCCTAAACCACCCGGGGCCCCTAGATTTTTCTATGGAATGGTGTTTATCTCTTAGTTTTGATCCAGAACTACTCAAAAGTGTGCTTAGTATTTGGTAGCGGTGTTTCTAGAATTGGGAAAATTGTTCGGAAAAACCATACGATATGCTAATTGACTTCTTAACAAGTTTTATTTCCTAAAACACCCGGGGCCCCTAGATTTTTCAATGGAATGGTGTTTATCTCTTAGTTTTGATCCAGAACAACTCAAAAGTGTGCTTAGTATTTGGTAGCGGTGTTTATGGAATTGGGAAAATTGCTCGGAAAAACCATACGATATGCAAATTGACCTCTTTACAAATTTAATTTCCTAAACCACCCGGGGCCCCTAGATTTTTCCATGGAACGGTGTTTATCTCTTAGTTTTGATCCGGAACTACTTAAAAGTGTGCTTAGTATTTGGTAGCGGTGTTTCTGGAATTGGGAAAATTGCTCGGACCTCTTTACAAATTTAATTTCCTAAACCACCCGGGGCCCCTAGATTTTTCTATGGAATGGTGTTTATCTGTTAGTTTTGATCCAGAACAACTCAAAAGTGTGCTTAGTATTTGGTAGCGGTGTTTCTAGAATTGGGAAAATTGTTCGGAAAAACCATACGATATGCTAATTGACTTCTTAACAAGTTTTATTTCCTAAAACACCCGGGGCCCCTAGATTTTTCAATGGAATGGTGTTTATCTGTTAGTTTTGATTCAGAACAACTCAAAAGTGTGCTTAGTATTTGGTAGCGGTGTTTCTAGAATTGGGAAAATTGTTCGGAAAAACCATACGATATGCAAATTGACCTCTTTACAAATTTAATTTCCTAAACCACCCGGGGCCCCTAGATTTTTCTATGGAATGGTGTTTATCTCTTAGTTTTGATCCAGAACTACTCAAAAGTGTGCTTAGTATTTGGTAGCGGTGTTTCTAGAATTGGGAAAATTGTTCGGAAAAACCATACGATATGCTAATTGACTTCTTAACAAGTTTTATTTCCTAAAACACCCGGGGCCCCTAAATTTTTCAATGGAATGGTGTTTATCTGTTAGTTTTGATTCAGAACAACTCAAAAATGTGCTTAGTATTTGGTAGCGGTGTTTCTGGAATTGGGAAAATTGCTCGGAAAAACCATACGATATGCAAATTGACCTCTTTACAAATTTAATTTCCTAAACCACCCGGGGCCCCTAGATTTTTCTATGGAATGGTGTTTATCTCTTAGTTTTGATCCAGAACAACTCAAAAGTGTGCTTAGTATTTGGTAGCGGTGTTTATGGAATTGGGAAAATTGCTCGGAAAAACCATACGATATGCAAATTGACCTCTTTACAAATTTAATTTCCTAAACCACCCGGGGCCCCTAGATTTTTCTATGGAATGGTGTTTATCTCTTAGTTTTGATCCAGAACAACTCAAAAGTGTGCTTAGTATTTGGTAGCGGTGTTTATGGAATTGGGAAAATTGCTCGGAAAAACCATACGATATGCAAATTGACCTCTTTACAAATTTAATTTCCTAAACCACCCGGGGCCCCTAGATTTTTCTATGGAATGGTGTTTATCTCTTAGTTTTGATCCAGAACTACTCAAAAGTGTGCTTAGTATTTGGTAGCGGTGTTTATGGAATTGGGAAAATTGTTCGGAAAAACCATACGATATGCTAATTGACTTCTTAACAAGTTTTATTTCCTAAAACACCCGGGGCCCCTAGATTTTTCTATGGAATGGTGTTTATCTCTTAGTTTTGATCCGGAACTACTCAAAAGTGTGCTTAGTATTTGGTAGCGGTGTTTCTGGAATTGGGAAAATTGCTCGGAAAAACCATACGATATGCAAATTGACCTCTTTACAAATTTAATTTCCTAAACCACCCGGGGCCCCTAGATTTTTCTATGGAATGGTGTTTATCTCTTAGTTTTGATCCAGAACAACTCAAAAGTGTGCTTAGTATTTGGTAGCGGTGTTTATGGAATTGGGAAAATTGCTCGGAAAAACCATACGATATGCAAATTGACCTCTTTACAAATTTAATTTCCTAAACCACCCGGGGCCCCTAGATTTTTCTATGGAATGGTGTTTATCTCTTAGTTTTGATCCAGAACAACTCAAAAGTGTGCTTAGTATTTGGTAGCGGTGTTTATGGAATTGGGAAAATTGCTCGGAAAAACCATACGATATGCAAATTGACCTCTTTACAAATTTAATTTCCTAAACCACCCGGGGCCCCTAGATTTTTCTATGGAATGGTGTTTATCTCTTAGTTTTGATCCAGAACAACTCAAAAGTGTGCTTAGTATTTGGTAGCGGTGTTTATGGAATTGGGAAAATTGCTCGGAAAAACCATACGATATGCAAATTGACCTCTTTACAAATTTAATTTCCTAAACCACCCGGGGCCCCTAGATTTTTCTATGGAATGGTGTTTATCTCTTAGTTTTGATCCAGAACAACTCAAAAGTGTGCTTAGTATTTGGTAGCGGTGTTTATGGAATTGGGAAAATTGCTCGGAAAAACCATACGATATGCAAATTGACCTCTTTACAAATTTAATTTCCTAAACCACCCGGGGCCCCTAGATTTTTCTATGGAATGGTGTTTATCTCTTAGTTTTGATCCAGAACTACTCAAAAGTGTGCTTAGTATTTGGTAGCGGTGTTTATGGAATTGGGAAAATTGTTCGGAAAAACCATACGATATGCTAATTGACTTCTTAACAAGTTTTATTTCCTAAAACACCCGGGGCCCCTAGATTTTTCTATGGAATGGTGTTTATCTCTTAGTTTTGATCCGGAACTACTCAAAAGTGTGCTTAGTATTTGGTAGCGGTGTTTCTGGAATTGGGAAAATTGCTCGGAAAAACCATACGATATGCAAATTGACCTCTTTACAAATTTAATTTCCTAAACCACCCGGGGCCCCTAGATTTTTCTATGGAATGGTGTTTATCTCTTAGTTTTGATCCAGAACTACTCAAAAGTGTGCTTAGTATTTGGTAGTGGTGTTTCTAGAATTGGGAAAATTGTTCGGAAAAACCATACGATATGCAAATTGACCTCTTTACAAATTTAATTTCCTAAACCACCCGGGGCCCCTAGATTTTTCTATGGAATGGTGTTTATCTCTTAGTTTTGATCCAGAACAACTCAAAAGTGTGCTTAGTATTTGGTAGCGGTGTTTATGGAATTGGGAAAATTGCTCGGAAAAACCATACGATATGCAAATTGACCTCTTTACAAATTTAATTTCCTAAACCACCCGGGGCCCCTAGATTTTTCTATGGAATGGTGTTTATCTCTTAGTTTTGATCCAGAACAACTCAAAAGTGTGCTTAGTATTTGGTAGCGGTGTTTATGGAATTGGGAAAATTGCTCGGAAAAACCATACGATATGCAAATTGACCTCTTTACAAATTTAATTTCCTAAACCACCCGGGGCCCCTAGATTTTTCTATGGAATGGTGTTTATCTCTTAGTTTTGATCCAGAACTACTCAAAAGTGTGCTTAGTATTTGGTAGCGGTGTTTATGGAATTGGGAAAATTGTTCGGAAAAACCATACGATATGCTAATTGACTTCTTAACAAGTTTTATTTCCTAAAACACCCGGGGCCCCTAGATTTTTCAATGGAATGGTGTTTATCTCTTAGTTTTGATCCAGAACTACTCAAAAGTGTGCTTAGTATTTGGTAGCGGTGTTTCTGGAATTGGGAAAATTGCTCGAAAAAACCATACGATATGCAAATTGACCTCTTTACAAATTTAATTTCCTAAACCACCCGGGGCCCCTAGATTTTTCTATGGAATGGTGTTTATCTCTTAGTTTTGATCCAGAACTACTCAAAAGTGTGCTTAGTATTTGGTAGCGGTGTTTCTAGAATTGGGAAATTTGTTCGGAAAAACCATACGATATGCTAATTGACTTCTTAACAAGTTTTATTTCCTAAAACACCCGGGCCCCTAGATTTTTCAATGGAATGGTGTTTATCTGTTAGTTTTGATTCAGAACAACTCAAAAGTGTGCTTAGTATTTGGTAGCGGTGTTTCTGGAATTGGGAAAATTGCTCGGAAAAACCATACGATATGCAAATTGACCTCTTTACAAATTTAATTTCCTAAACCACCCGGGGCCTCTAGATTTTTCAATGGAATGGTGTTTATCTGTTAGTTTTGATCCAGAACAACTCAAAAGTGTGCTTAGTATTTGGTAGCGGTGTTTCTAGAATTGGGAAAATTGTTCGGAAAAATAATCTTAACAAGTTTTATTATAGTCACCGTACTTATTTGCATTTTTTCATAATTTATAATTTACTCGTTTATACGTAGTTTTACGCATACATTGAAACAAAAATGGCGGATTTTAATTTTTAGGAAAGTTTAGGAAATACTTCACTATCATCGGTGACCAGCGTTTCAGCGACTCCATAAACAAAAAATAAATAAATCTCCAGAAAATTAACCACTACTTCTGAGGTTGCATTTTGAAGTGACTGGTTGACGACCAATTAAAAAAAATTATCAAGAACAGTTATAACTAAAATATTTCTCGAACGTGTTGTTTGAATTGGTCCTATGAGAACGAATTTGTTGTTCTCTACTCTAATGACTTAGCCTGAATGTTTAGGTAGTTTTAAGTAAACCGCCTGATATACGAATAACCGGTCCTGCAGATAGGGAGAAGCGTCAGTCTGCTTAAGGTCTGGGGGCATTGCAAAGCCCAAAGAGCATCATTTTAAATTGGTAAAATGGATGGCCTAGAGCATTGAATACATTTTTGCTCTAGAGCTTGCTCGCTGCACAATAAACTTCCGATTAATTGAAAAGGATATGCATCTTTGTTACTAACTTGATGCAAGCATTGAGAAACAGTCCTATTTTGCTAGGTTTTTTTTCATTACCCAGGTGCTGTTACTCTCGTTAATGACAAGTTCAATACACGGATATTTTTTAATTATTTCTTTCTCGACAGCGGAAGACACATCATTAAAGCGTTGTTAATATTTGGAATATTATCAATTACGATACGTTGAACTGATGTAATTACGCCTGCAGTTTAAGTTTTTATTTCTCCGTTAAAGAATAATATTTTAGAGAATCTATCATTTATGATGATTTTCCAACAGAAAATTGAGATGCATGAAGGCAAGTTTAAAGTTCGAAGAGAAAGTAAATTTTAACACCAACCACATTCCCACATAATATGTATCACAGCCTCATTTAGAGTTTTGATTATTCACTTTTACAATTACAAAATGTTCGTGTACTTTGTGTTATTATAAATCATTTTTTTTAATTTCTGCTTCAAATTACAGAATTTGACGATTAAAAATGACAGAACTATCACTTTACGAATATTCCTAACGCTGCCACCACGCTGCCATTGTTGGACAATGTAGGGCGTCCCATGAACACCGCCTATTTTGAAATTTAAACAAAAACGCAGTGTTTATTTGAAAAGGTTTTTAAGTTGTATATGGAACAACTATATCCAATAAATGGTAGCCTCGTTGATTCTTTTGATAATATTTTGGATTACATTTTGGCATAGTACCGGCTTAATTTTATCAATGGCCCTACGAATCTCGTCCTTCTATTCACTATTGTTATTTCGTTGTTAGAAATTCCTTTTGTTTGAAGAAACATCAAAGAAATAAATCCAACGGCGTCAAGCAGCATAATCTTGATGGATTATTAACATCGCTGCGAAGCAAAATGACTTTTCTTTTACATTTCGTCTTCAACAATTCCATTGATTCGTTCCCTGTGAGGCAGGGTGTGCCGTCCGGTTGAAACCGCATGTCAACGTGATAGATTCTAGTAATTTGAGGCCAAAAGAAGTTGTTTATCATCTCACGGTAACAAACGCCGTTGACGGTAACCGCATTGCCAGCCGCATTCTCGAAAAGAAAAACGGTCCAATTACTTCACCAGCTCAAAATGCGTGCCAAACAGTGCCTCGTGGCAGGCGCGTGGGACGGAACGTTGAAAGATCATTTTTGGATTCTCAGCTTTCCAAATGTGACTATTTTGTGTCTTGACTCGCCATCAGTTCGAAATGCGTCTCATCAGAGAAGATGATTTTCTTTGAAAATTCAATATTCACTTGTTGCTGCTCTAAGATCCATTATGTAAACGTTCGATACTGCGCGTGGTCTACTAGCTTCAAATGTTATACCCAACCGAATCTTGTAAGCAAATATAGATGTTTAGACAAAATTCGCTGCAAAATGCTTCGTTAAAGTCGCAAATCCTGAGAACGATGGCGAATCGAGGTGTCAGAATGCTGGTTTACACTTTTACTAACTGCTGCAATATTTGCATTAGGCGAAGAAGCAAGAACACGGACAGATCTCTTATGGTGCTGAATTGATCCAATCAAAATTGTCTTATTGTCTCCGTATAAATCTCATTATTAGTGTAATTAATGACTAAATCTCAATATTCACAAATGCCAACTTAAAAAAAAAGACAGAAAAATGGCGCTAAATTGTAAATAAGAGGTTTTAATGGGAAACTCTCTATGATCGAGAAAAATGATAATCCTGGATAAGAGAAAACTATTGTTTGCTAGATATTGTAACGGTCTCCTCCAGTCCTGATTGGACTGTAGAACCAAGTACTGGACAAGTGTCCCGGATAACGCCCGGCCTATTCCTACAGCCTGTTTACACATAAGCAAGTGTGTGAATAAATGAATAAAAATTTAATTTAATTTATTTATTTAATTTTTATTTAATGATAAAAATATCGAACAAAGAATTGTGTCACAAATTTAATATTGCAACTGAAATTTCGTGTGCCGAATCGCTGAAAATGTTACAGAAAGCGTGTGGTGAATCGACTTTATCAAAATACGTACATATGAGTGATACAGTGCATTCAAAAGCGTTCGAGATATGTTGGAAAATTTGCCTCGCTCTGGTCTGCCTCAACTGAACATCAAAAAAGTGAAAAAAATGATCACGAAAAATCATCATTTAGGTTTGAGAGAAATATCCGTTGAGCTTTCTATGTCTAACGACTCAATCCTTACCATTGTAGAAAATTGTTGGCATGACGTTGTCACTCGGCTAGTTCCGAAATACGTGAATTTTCTTCAAAAAACTCAATCGCGTAAAGGTCGCTGAAGACATGCTAGAACGAGTCAATTACGACTCCACATTCATAAAATGCATTATAACTGGTGATGAGACATGGGTTTACTAGTTTGACAAACCAGTCATTATGCTTTGGAATGGAGCCTTGCAACTGAGCTGAAACTGGAAAAGCAAGTCAAAGTTGATCATAACAGACACAGAGCCAACTATGGCGATAATGAACCAGTGAAGATGATGTGTAAGAGTTTCAATAGAATTAACTATTTATTTGATTTTTGTGTAACTAAAAATAATTTTAAAAGTAGATTTAGGCAATTCTATGCCCCTCAGTGTCTTGTTATTTCAAATATTCAAATCCAACGCGGATTTATTATATTTTTTATTTTCTCAAGTCAAATTTGTAGACTTATTTCAATATAGATAAATAAATAAATAAAAATTAAGGTACTGTTGTCTGTTTTCTTTGAATATCGCGATGTTACGCACTCGGAATTCTTGCCAGTAGGTCAGACGGTAAATAAAGAATATTACCTGGGCGTTATGGGGCGTTTGAGACGACAACTTCGTCGAAAAAGACCAGGTTTGTGGAAAGAAAACTAATGTATTTTGCACCACGACAACGCACCATCTCACAAGGCTATCATTGTGGACGACCGTAATCACCGGATATGGCACAGGCTGACTTTATTCCTCATTCCAAAACTCAAATTACTACTTTGAGGTACCCGTTTATAGTCGATAGGAGGCATAAAAGAGAATTCACGGCGAGAACTGAAGTCGATTCCCGAAAATGCGTCCGGAAAAGTATATTATTTCGGAAGGAAGCCTACTTTGAAGGCGTTACAACAAATTCTACTAAATAATAAATATTTTATGTTTTATTGAACAATTCCTAATACGTTTTTGACGTAGCAGTAATGCGATAAGACGTATTTATCGTTTTCTTGCATTTTTCTTAAATTGGGTTGAGTGTTTTTAGCAGCTTCACAAGTAGCATTTTTATTTTTTGCAAGTATTTAAAAAATTATAACATTTATGACAAGAACGACTATAAATTCAAAAGAGATTCTAAATTGAATATACAAAGAAAACGGCTCAGGCCAGTTTTCAAAAATTTATAAAAAATAACTATTTTTCGCAGAAAATGTTTTTCATCAAAAAATCGGCCTATTACAGCCAAGACGAGTTGACTGAGCTGAATGGTACCTCATAGTCGTACTTAAGCTTTTTCATAAATGGGGAGATCAGATTTCATAAGGAACTTTTTCATGGAACAATTACGAAACAATTGATTATACAACCAAATGATTGTAAATCAAATTTCATACAAAAATTAGTTCACATCTTTTTTTTTAAATTTTACAGGAAACGATAAGTACTCGAAAACAATTTTATTTCACTAATATTCGGCCTGTTTACAGACCAGTAGGTAGATTCTGCCAACTATATGAACTCGGAGTTTTATTTCTATATAACTAAAGTGTCCATAAGGGTGATCGCGATCAACTGGTCGATTTTTTTAAATTTCGGGTAATTTAATTGATTGATTTTGACCATTCAAAATCGAAAATACTAGTGATCGGCATACTTGAGTGCATCTTTATAATACTTTGGAAATGAAAAAGTAGATATCTCAATAAAATAGTGGACACGCCTGATATATAGGAATAAGGGAATAAAAAATTATTGTATTGGGTGTACAAACAGGTCTCCGCAGTCCGACAAAAGATCAAAAGATGGCGCCAACTGTAAGTTATGGTTAAAATTGCCCGATGTAAAACGTTATATCAATAGGTTGGACATCTGTCAACAACATAATTTAAAAAAAATATCGATTTTATATCACCATCGCATAATTTTTTGTTGTGAAAATGTCGAGTTTTGAGCCAAATCCATTAAGTTAGAGAAGTTGTCGAGATTCGTTCCAAAGGTTTGGGAACGTATAAGGAAACACTCCATTTGGCACCACTCAAACGGAACACGGAGAGTTCTATGTTGGGTACCTCTGTGAAGAAACACGGAAGGTTTCATTAACAGACACGACATTAGTGGCCTGCGTGGTTATATAGCTCAGGCGCGTATGCGTCAGATTTGCAGACTTGATGACATGCTTGAATAAACCGCATAAATAAAAAAAAACATTTAAAAAAGAATTGAAATTAACATAAGAAGGCGAATGAAATCAATTAACCAAAATTTATTGGGCAAAACCCGAGAAAATAATAAAAACAAAATAATTATAACCGGGTTAAGTACAATGTCTGCTGAAGGGACGTCACCGCCAAAAGCCGATGACCAGCCACAACGCACCAGCACAATACACAATCCGACAGTTTGCCAGACTGCCGAAACGATAAGACCGTGTAGATTTTACGGTCTTCGCCGTTCTGTTTCATTATATATTCACCTCCGCTGCTAAGATCGGGACCTGGATCCCGACGATACCAATATGAATGGCCACGTTGGGGCCACCCGTACACATTGCGTGGCTTCACACCCATGTACAAAATTAATTAATGGCATCGTGGTTGGCCACCCATATTCCCACCGATAACATGCTGCGGAATCTTCCCACCTATGTACGAAAATTAATTAATGGCCTCGTTTTTGGCCACCCGTTATAAAACTGAAGCCACGTTTATACTCCTTAACTACTGTACTCCTTTCACACTGTATTATCTTTAGACCACGTAATGGCAATTCAATACAATTAACTGTAGCGTCCCGTAAAAATTATTTGGGATGCTGCATCGATAAATTGTAACGGCCTCGTCAGGCAACCTTTATGGGTTGCGGCGTTCTCGCTGAAATAAATTTACTTTAGGCCTCGTAAGTCAACCGGTATGGGTACTGACGTCAATATAAAAATTTGATCCAATAATTAATGTCACAACAAAAAGATAAATAAGAAATTCTTTACCGTAAAGCGGATTTTACAACTTTATTTCAATTTTTTTTTAGATACACAATTTTCTGCTTAAGAACTCATAAAAACAAAATGATTTACTTTTATTTAAGCAAAAATGGTTGAAAACCAAAATTAAACATAATTAAAGAAAATCAGCACTCGACTATTTTATACAAAACCTCAAACTTGACTAACAAAATTCTCACACCAAAAAATAATCTAGAAAAATAAACGAAACCCCAAAAAGAAGAAATCGTGGAGACCATGTTGTGTATTTGGTGGGACCTGCATGTTGCCGTGTATTATGAGTATATATCCGAACGAAACCATTACTAGCCGTCTCTGTCGAACACAATTGATGAGATTGAGCCGAGTGCTCAAGGAAAAACGCGCTCACTCTATATGAAGATACATGGATAGCCTCAAAAGATGAAGGATTTTTCCGACGAGTTATTCGTATACTGCAATAAAGATGGGCAAATGTAGTGGCTAACGATCGACAATACTTTGAATAAAACAGAATCTACGGTACTTTCACAATAAATTTTTGATAAAAACGGCGGAGAGTTATTTGTATACCCAATAGATGTTTCCTATTTTTCCTAGACAAAAGTGTCACATTATGTTCATATTTACCAAAGTAATTTGCGTATGATAAAATAATTAGAAACAGAAAACAGAAAATAATATATTAGAGCGATACACCGACGATGATGAAGGGCAACCAAAAGAATTCGGATTCAGCAAAAGCGCTTACGGAATGGATCTGCTCCATTTCCGAAAATGATTTGAAATGTTAATGGCGAAAAGATTCTCAAATGAAGGTTCATAATAAGCAATTATGAAACTTTATAAGCTGGAATTTTGTACTATTATAAATATTTTTAAACAAATTTTTTATTTTTAATTTATAAGAAGTTTATTCAATTTCGAATTTAAGGTGTTTACACCTCTCGCGATCATTTAAATAAAATCTTTAGCGAAGACGGACAGTAACACCGAAATACGCAATTTATCGATTACTTTAATCAGTTGGGAATCAAATTTCTAGCAGGGGGTGATTACAATAAAGGGTGTCACCCAAGGACAAGCATATCTACGAAGCAATAAACGAGAAAAACTTAGATTATTTATCATCTGGACATCCCACATATTGGCCCACAGATAGAAAGAAAATTCCTAATTTAATAGATTTATGTGTAATACGAGGAATAGCACGCACCAATGCTCAAGTCCATGACTGTTATGATTTATCATCAGATCACTCACCAATAATAGTAACACTAAGTACCCAAGCATTAAAAGCTGAGCCACTCAACGTTTAACAAACAAACTAACGAAAAGGGTTTTCTATAGAAACATAGTAGATGTAAATTGTCATCTTTCCATGCCGCGATGGAAAACTTAAGACAAATAATGGAAATGGCAGCAAAAAATGCTACTCCGGAGAACAAAAATAATAAGCTGTCAAGTAACATTCAAAAGTTATTGACAGCGAAGCGGGCAATTCGGCGGCTATGGCAGCTTCACCAATTGTGAGAGATGCAGGAAGAACGAAATATAGGAATTCAGAATTACCTAAGTGAGCGCACAGCAACCGGAAAACAAGATTTCTCACTGTGGAAGACAACAAGAAATTTAAAAAGGCCAGAGCTATCGAACCCACCGATAAGGAAACCAAGAAAAATCCAGTAAAATTTAAATGGAAATGCGTCAAAACGGTTATCAAAAACAGTATAAATCATAATAACTGAAAAAATGATCAAAGAATTACCCGATAGATGCATAAAATACGAGTATATAACATATATGGATAATATTCCAAAAAATGGAAAATATCTCAAATTATCATGATTCCTAAGCCAGGTAAAGACGAAACCCAAGTCTCGTCGTACAGGCCAATAAGTCTACTTCCGGTATATTATCTGAAGGTCGAATTATACTAGATCACTAATTTGGATTTAGAGAACAGCACGGCACAATAGAACAGGAACACAGAATTGTAAGTATAAGTAAACTAACGAAGAACAGAAATATTGCTCGGCAGTTTTCTTGGATACTGCGCAAGCTTTCGAGAGAGTATGGCGTGAAGGATTAAATTACCAAATTACAACTCTTCATGCCTAGCCCAACGGATGTTCCAGGTGAAACAAAATACGGACACTACTGATTTAACCGACATAAAGGCAGGAGTACCGCAAGGTATTATCACAGCTGACTTACCAATAACTGAAAAAATAATCACTTCAACTTTTGCTGATGACATAGCTATATTCTTTTCACACAAAAATCATCAAACAACATCGAGAGAAATTGTCCACAATGCATTGATCGATCAAAAGAAAACCGAAACTCTTTCTGGACTGCAAGGTTCTACTAAACAAAGCGATCCTAATCTCTTGACATATGGTAACCAACTATGGAGCTCAACTAGAAAAGAAACGCAAGTAAAGATACTTTGTAGCATTACTAATGTCCCATGGTATATTCGAAACAGCAACATTCAAGAGACTTGGAAACAACCGCTAAAGAGACAATAAAATCATGGAGTCTAAAATACCAACTGAAACTGGAATCACACCCTAACGAATTAGTCAAAGAACTACTAAGGCAACCGAAATACAAACGGCTTCGCAGAGCAGATCCTCTAGATTTAATAAGCTAAGAAATATAATCTAATAATTACACGCACGTTGAGCTAACACACTAAAATTAAGTAATTAATAATAATTTAATGATAATAATTATTAAGTATTAACATAGGTTAATTTCACACTTCCTGTTAGTTCCGTATAAAGAAAGATTCAAGAATACAGCCTTTAGCAATAGTTACAAAAAAAAATATCTCATATTTTAATATTATGTATGACTGTTCTTTAAATTTATGAAAAAATTCACCATAACACAACGGCAAAGAATTAAAGGATCGAATCCTTAAAGATTAAATTTTCAACAAGGGTTGACCTTTTTGGTTTTCAGAAATTTAGGCAATGTTTTTTATTATTATTAAAGATAGTTTTACCAAAGGTAAGGTAACTTTAGTTTTCGCTTTAAAAATCAAGTGTGGTGTATTCGAGATCTATGTACACATCCGTAGTAAACGAAAGTCGGGTGTTTGCCAATACTTATTCATCCCTCCATTTTTTATTTTGTGTTGAGAACAATTAAAATAAAACCTCCATTGAAATCCAATGATAAAACCTGAAAAGTATGTTCATCTTATAAAACATAGCAAATCACTCTAGCAGGTTTCCATTGCAATAATAAAAAATAAATGAATTACCTACTCAAATTGACATTAAATCTAACAAATAAATATAAGATATATAGTTATATACTAATTCCTTTATGGGTGTACTAAATATACAATTTATAGTTATAAACATATCAATAAAATAAAACTTAAGTACCGTAGCAATTACCACACCATATAAAAATGAGTCCAACAGTAAAAAACAGCTCAATAAATTTGTAATTTCGTATGATGATAAAATAAAATAACAGCTTTCCGACTAGTGTACACTAACCACATTAATGAATCCATTATGTAACCAACAGCTTCACTCATCAAAATTGTTACAATTATTACAAGAGTTCGCACTGTGGTGAAAAACAGACAGACTACATTATTATACAAAACCATATCATGCAGACATTGTCAATACACATAACTACATAATAAAAATAGTTTGGGAGAATATTGTTGTTTTATGCTTTAAATACGTCATGTCCTTTAACATACATGTATACCAGTTAAAATGGTTTACCTTTTGTTGTTCTAATCATTAAATAATTTTTTTGCTATCAACATAAATTCCGTGTTATGCGATAAAATAACAACGGAACTTGAAGTCTCTTATGTTGTTATACAAAGTTGTTCTGTATGGACTATCGAATAAATAATAAAAATCCTTTGCGTGACGGTAAATAATAAAAACCTATTAACCCACCTATATAGTAGTATACGGTATATACCACTAGTGAACTTTATAGAAAAGGGTAATGGAAAATCGTATTCGTACACACACAAACAATGTCAAGAAATTTATGGTTCTCTTATAAATATTTACTACTTTGGCTGTTGTTTTTCCAACATTTATATTAGTTCATTTAGATTATTTGCAAGTTTTTATCAGAATTATTATTTTATTACAATTGTTGTTGCTGGTGCTAATATTGACGCACTGACAAGAACATTATGACAAAAAAGGTTTATTGCTGTTTCCGGGGGATGCGAGAATAATACCCTAAATTTTGTTTTTCCAATATATATCAACATATGTAAATCATGGTATCTTGTGTTGAATGGTTAACGATAATAATATCGCACATATACTGGTACATATAATTTTTTTTTATTTACATAGATTTAGGATATTGTTTAATGTTTGATTTTTATGTAGATGGATGAAAACATAACCGAAAATATGTCGCATGATTATAATTGGCATTGATTTTCTGTTCGTCAAATTATATTTTCTATGTGGGACTTTGTACGATAAATAATGATTTTGTGTTTTGTGTAAGCCTCGATTGATAAAATCAATAAATTTACGCTCGGTAACCATTATTCCACGGATAGTAAATATAACTAAGATCTCATAGGAACCCCACAGTTTTCAATTATGACTTTTAAAACCTCCACGTGTTATGATATTAGAAAGTTTTTGATATAATTCTAAATTTAAAAATATTATGAAAGTTAATTAAAAAATAATGGCGCCGGATTGAGTGCGACGGGAATTTTATTCGGATTTGACGATTGACATATTACTGAATTCGTCGAATGAAAAGTGAACGAATGACGGTAATGCAGTGCGAAAAATTGGTATTATTCAATCCGCGCGTAAATCGCACTCCATACAAAATTTGTCATTTCAAATACGCATCAAATTTACTGCGGACGTATTACGGTTTAGTTTTTTGTCATGGAAACTAATAAAATGTGAGTTTTAATATTTCTGATTTAATTAAACTACCAATTATAAACAAAATAAGTTTAAAAATAAAATTCTTTACAAATGGTTCGAATGATGAAGACGCAACCGAATATAAGGAAATATACAAAAGGAAATCATGAGACCATTCAAAAGTTTTGGAAAAACGATAGCGATGAATTAAATTCGCTGGAACCACCGGTGAAAGAAATTGAGGACTGGAAAAAGGTTAGAAGATTTTCTCAAGTCAAATAACGGTTTTAATTTTGAATTTCAGGTTTGGAGTTATGTTAAATGCCCCTTAAGGAAAAAATTAGCGTATAATAAACGTGAGATTCGAGGTATTGACGTCGTGGATTACTTACAAATATAATTCAACCCTTTGGAGGAAGAAGTGATTGAACTGGTATGCCATAGAGATTGTGTAAGGTGCGGCAAAAATCAATAAGTTAGGGGTTTCTCGCAAGCGAAATTTTAATTCCAACGATGCCAAATGTGAAAGTACGACGTCTGAATATAATTTGCTAACAGTAACAACTAATGATATAGGGGAATCGCTGTTACCTGAAGAAGGGGCCGAAATCCAAATATATGACAGCATTGGTATGGAAACACCTACTGAAGTTGTTCAAAATAAAGGGCCCAAATAGTAAAAACAAATAAATATTCAGAAAAAATTGTTCAACGATATTAAAGCGCAATATTAAAAAATCGAGGAAGGAAACTCAACCCAAAGAAAAAAATATACAGGGCACTGGACAAAGTAGTCATCATCATAAGACTATAAAGCAAACTATGGATGAGCAATTACAAAAAAACAAAAGGCATCATTTAAAAATGGAGCAGGTTGCACTTGAAATAAATTAAAAAATAAATTAAAACAGCAACTCTTATAAATTGAGCTAAAAAAACAAACATTTTAATAAGTTTTTTTATTATCACCCTAGAAGTCCAATAAAATTTGGATACGAAATTTATTCGCCCTAATATCATCGTCCTTCTGAAATTGTTGTTCAATTGGCTATGATGAGCCTGGAATATTAAAATGGATTCTAATATTATGTAGAGCAGCTGCCACATTAATCATTTTCACGCTTTCTCTGGCTACTGCAAGCAGGCATTTACACCAAGTTTTCCAAACTCCGATTGTATGCTTAAACAATATTACGGCCAGAACTGTGGTTTTTAGGAGTAATAAACAAACGCAAGAGAGGGTACCCCGCGCCAGCTTTAAAAAAATTATTGAAAGATTAACACATACTAACAATTTGTAAGGCTGAAAATTCCAACCGGGTAATTCGTGGGTTCTATCTCCATTATTATATACGCTTTTGAAAATTTTCAGAGGAAACGTGACTAGTACCAGGATACCCAAACACCGAATCCTCTGCTTATGGACATATTTCTAAAAGAACAGAAATCTATTAAAAAAATAAGAAAAAATATGCCACTAAGTTCTTACTATCATGGTACTCAAACTAAAAAATCCTTGCGGTTGTAAAAAAGGTGAGCATTATCACCTGATGGCTTACCGATTTTAATGTGTGTACCATCGACACACATAAAAACACCAGGTATCGTGCACTTTGGAAAAAATGTAACCTTGCCTCATTTTTGTCATCTTCGGTCATTAAGGACATAAAGTGGTTTCCTAAATGTTAAGCACTTCCGATAGAACAACCGAAACTGTTGGTTTTGTCATACCAACAAAATGATCCTGACCAACACTGTTCTGGTATCCGCCAAAAATTTTTGATACGCTGCCAATTTACATTCTGCAGTTAGTGAGGATGATTTTACTACCGGTGGTAATTTAGTTTTCAGTACGTAACTAAATGCTATAACAGGAAAGATTCATGGAAAGCGATATTTTGTATCGCTTTCCATAAATCTTTCGTGTTATTCGTTCCCTCGCCTAAATTGTATTCAAAATTACGCGCTAAAACAGTTAATTTTTGCACTGAATATTTATCATCAACATATAGGCTCTTTTGCGCGACAAATTCAATGGCCGTATTATCTCACGTGGCGGTGATGTCAATTGGCCGCCAAGATCATGTGATTTGACACCGTTGGACTTCTTTCTTTGGAGTTATTTGAAAGAAAAGGTGTACGTCGATAAGCCAGCAACAATTCAAGAGCTACAGGATGGGATAATTCGGCACATTAACGGCATAGAACCTCAATTATGCCTAAGCGTCATCGAAAACTTGGACCATCGGGTGGAGGTATGCCGCCGAGGTCGCGGCGGCCATTTGGCCGATATTTCGTTCCATACATAATTGAACCATACCATATTATCATAATAAAAAGAATTGACAATAATATCCTAAATAGTTTGTGTTTTATTCAAAATCAACATCGGCCCTTAAAATTTAATCACCCTTTACAAGACTTGTTGTACTATTATGTATGTACAAGTTGTCAAGTACTTCCCTACTGGAAGGTGGTTGATATAATTATCGATGAATGCTTGATAAATTTTATAATAATGTCTTACATGAATCTTGTTCTAGGCTCGGGACTAAACGATGATGTTCTTAAGTAAATTTTTTCAAAATTCATGGAAGAATTTATTTATTTTTAAAGAAATAAAATCGTTACGATGGTAATACACTATAGTTCTAAAAGAATATTGGTTGTAAAGAAGGCTATAAAATATTCTGAAATTCTTGATATTTGCAATAGCTCTAATCATGTATGCAACATTGTATTTTGTCCTGCCATAAGAATTTTAGTATATAGGAAAATCCATTGTGTTTATTTATCCAGTTTTCGAAATCTAAAATATTAAATTATCTCCAAAAAACAGAAATTTCATTTTTTAAATCACATCAAAAATTAAATAAAAATGCTGCATCCAGACACTTACAAGTTTTGGCTAGGATATCATGTACAGTAAATGAAAGTTCTTGCTATATGCACAACCTGATTTTACCATTGAAGAGTCAATAAGCACTTGCACTAATGAATTTTACCGACAAATCATTATTTTATTCAGCGGAACGAGAGATAACTCGAATTCATAACAATTGTGAATAACTTCATTCATTAAGAACGTCGCTTGTGTTGTTATCAGCTGATAACAAGCCCCTAGTGGCTTCAACAACAGGCAATTCGTACGAATACATTTAAATAGAATCTGAAGATACTTGAATACTTAAACAAAATTATATGGAACCCGTATGGCTGTGAAAATTGTTACGCTACTGTGTTTGAGATCTGAGGAACAGCTCGTCTGGTTGGGGAAGCGGGGCTTGAAGCGTTCTTTAACATTTTATTTGACATTTTCTGGAATGTTGCACTACGCAGTGGTATGTTGCATCATGTTTGGTCGTATAGCACTATCTTCAGTGATGTTACACCATGTTGCTTGATGCTGCATCCTGTTGAGGGATGATGTGTGATGTTCTATCATGTTTGCTTGGAGCCTAGTTAGCATTTAATTTTTCTTGCACGAATTTTATAAAATTTGGCGGGACAGGGTTTTCGGATGTTGCACTATTTTGAGTGATGTTGCACAATTTTGCGTTATGTTGCATCATGTTGTTGGGTGTTGCGTTATGTGTTGTGTGATGTTGCACCATGTTGCATTATGGTGCAAGGTATTGTAGAATATTGCTAAACATTGCGCAATGTTGTATCATGTTGAGTTATTTTGTACTATGTTGCGTCAAGTTGCTTCGAGTTGGGACTTGTATTTTTTGTTAATTAGATATCCGGCGCTATGCTCCCTCATATTGCGAAATGTTACATCATGTTAAGCTGGTTGGGTTACGGTGACATTGTATGGTTTTGTTATGAGTGAGAATATTGTTTTGTAGCATAGGTCATCTAATTAATGTGTTGGCCTTTTGCCCCGTTTTACAATTTCTTCCGCCTCGAATGATTTTGATATCGCCTGGAGCGGTCGGGGCCTTTTTGTTTTATTTTTTTTGGCTAGCACGGTTTTGATAATAAAATCATGAAGGGATTGCAAAGAAATCAATTTTAATGGGTGCTAAGTTCAAAAAATTCGTTTAGGAGTGCCCTCCTTCAATGGGACTTGGAACTCTTTTTAAATTTTTTCGACTCGAACGAGTTAGATAAAAATTGCACTGGTAAAGGTTTTATAATGCCAGAGATCGATTGTCCATATAGTATTAATTTTGAGAAAAATAATTTCGGGTTTTTCGGGTCGAACGGTTTTATATATATCGGTGAGATTGGTTTTCGAGTGCTAAGAATCGATTGTGATGAGTTTTAAAATTTGGGAAAATTTCTGATCTTGAGAAATTTGTATTTATGTGCTCAGGTTAAGCCACTATGTTACGAAACGGATTGAACTCAGATTAGTGATGAAAACGGGCATTTAACATACATTTTGGATATGCATCTGGAAAATTGTCAATTTAAATTAACCAACCAGCCTTTCCTTTACCGAATGGGATACAACTGTATTTGTATAATGAAAAATAGGATAGGATTCCAACTCAAGTGTATGTGATTTTGAAAACTTAAACTCGGTTGGTACTATGAAAAAATCCAATTTGATTGATACAAAATCGCGGGTTCTTTAAATTTGACAATACTAAGCCGTTGCTTGACCAAATGTTGTGCAATTATTTTGTTAATTGCTGGTTAGAACATATACACATAAAGGTGAATTATTCCCTTTATAAACCCATCGAGAAGTTAAGCTCCGGTAAGCTACTAGTTCAAAACATTAATGACGATTCCATTAGTTGAAGAATAGAAAACGATGATCCGTGAAAGTAAAAAGAAAGTGTTTGAGGTTTGTGCGATATGCTAATTAATCATACTTATTTTGTATTCGGAATTAAAGACGCAGCTGGCAATAGATTTCTATTTTGTATAATGTATAAAATATAGCCTCGACTTTTTGGCATTTAAAAATTAACGTTTGAATTTTAAAATGTTTGTAATTAATGTCACAAAAAATTCCAATTCAAGCAACCATGGCCGAGCGACACTCGGTTCTGCGGGGACTATGGCTTATAGGAGATAACTAATCCTTGTTGTTGGCAATCGGCTGTGAAGTTAATATCTTGACAAATCGATTAATTTAATATCTTTTAATATGCATTAACAAAACACAAATTGAAATTGATTTTGGAAACTACAAATAACTCGTATAATGGTTTAAGTACATATTTTGAAATAACGATTTAAGATTAATTAGATTTTGCGGAAAGGTTTTCGTTTTTTTTGTTAAGACATCATTAAAACCAGGTGCATGTAATAAATATTTAATTATTTATCTTATCCAACAACGAGTACGCATAATATACATAAAAGTTTGATTGATTATTTTTAAAACTTTTTATGAATTAAAAAAAGTTTATCCACCATAAAACTTGTTTAATATTAAAAATGTCGATTTATAAATTCATTTTTGTTTTAAATCTTACTTTATACAACAAGAGTTTATTGTAAAAGCTTTTAAGAAAGTATTTTATTTATTATTTTATTTTTATTTTATTTTGTTGGTATAGCACTTGCTGCTTACCAGAAACATCAAACTGTTGATTTAATCACAGCATTTTTTTGGCAATAAAAGATTATACCAATTTTTACAAATAATTTTAAGATTAACTTATTTCATTGTGTTCAAGAATTGTATGTATGTAATAAAAAGTGGTAGAGCTTTAAAACTTGGTGGTTTCAGTTTATACACATAAAAAATACGCGTTGGGTCTATTACTCATACCTTAAAACTGAACAACCGGGATCGAACGGCTATTAAGGCTCAAATGTATCGCATGCAATTGGTAATTTACTCACATTACAATTTTCAACTACATATAGATATATTACTGTTTACCGTTTTTATATTGCAAAGCTCGATAACGAGAAGACTGACACAGAAAGTGTAACGGTGCCTGATTCTGTATACCAAAGGGGCATAATTGTGTTTCAACGACACAAATTGTAGTCATGTGATAAAAATCAGCTTTGGCTTACAGCCTGTGATCGGATATAATTTACATCACTACAACACTATTTAAATAGTTTAATAATGCAATACTGTAAACTGTACACTTAAACTTCGTCTATCTAATCCACGGTTAAAAGCTGCATGTTAATGTGCCATATCAAACCATATTTTGTTTATCAATCTGTATCTAAGTTAATGTTTTAAATATCCCTCCCACACGTAACGATTTTTGGATTCTTAGCTCAAAATTTGTGAAAGAATCGTCTCCAAAAGTATTTGCACGTACTTCCGTAACATCCTGTATATTCGTAAGAATTCATGTTGAATTATCAAATTATGTTTCTAGTGTTCCCGCTACTGGTGTTTGTACACTGAGTGGAAGTATTTTAAATGCTAGTATGCGCAGCAAAATGTATACTGATTATAAGTATATTGAATTAACAGGTATAGTTTGAAATTTGAAATTTTGAGAATTTTCACTATAATTCTTTAATTTTCTGCGGCCATATAAGAACTTCTTAGTTTCAGACCAATATCTCAAAAATTTGTACTAGTAACCAACACTTTGGGTTGCTTTTCAAATAGCAGTGAATGTACTGAGACTGCATTAAAAATTTTATGAAACCTTATTGATTGATTTTCATGAACTAATATTTCCGTGTAAAATCAAAAAATTATAGTGAAAATCCTAATCGAAAAATCTTCCCCAAATTTTTCATGTAGTCTCAGCATGACCTTAGTTATTAATTCTTGAGATATTGGCCAGAAACTGAGAAGAACTTACATGACCGCAGAAAATCAAAAAATTATAGTGAAATTTATAATCAATAGATTTTGTCCGAATTATCCCTATATGCAATGTAAATTTTACAATTATTAATTAAGAAATAGTCGAGTTTCTCCAGCTCAAAATCCATTTTCATCGTGTAGAATGTACAGATATCATATTTTCATCTAGAATTTATATTTCCATCAAAAACCAATCTAGAAGCTAAATTTCATAAAGATTGGCTATGAAATCCAAAACTCACTTAAAAATCCCTAACCATTACCGTTTTCCAAATTTCATCGTAATTCTTTAAGAAATTACGGAAAGACGGAATATTTTTAAATTTCAAGATTTCATATACCGAGTTTCTTTACTTCGGGCATCAATCAATTTGTCATTTTAAGGATCATTTTTAATATTTTATTCTGCTGGGATGTTTTATTTTTTGAAAAAAGAGAAATAAAATGAATAAAAAATGTCCACTGGTAATTATATAACAAATTAAGTTCTCTTTTGTGATAGTGCTGCCACGATTGGCGAGAAGCGTAACCTCCGTTGGCATATTTCCGCTAACATATACAGCATCATTTTTATTCCGTTTTATGATATTCGCCATAGGCTCTTTTAACTCTTTCGAAACCTGACAAGCCTTCTTCAGTTGACTTTGATGATCCTTTCATCTAACGGAAGGAAACCATCAATGAACAACAACTAAGAATTTCTTATTTTTTAACTGCAAATGTAATTACAAACAATACACTAATTTTGCAGTACTAGTACTACATTCTAAAAATATTCTTTCTTTTAATTGTAA
Organism: Nephrotoma guestfalica; assembly: GCA_963691935.1. Lineage (NCBI taxonomy): Eukaryota > Metazoa > Arthropoda > Insecta > Diptera > Tipulidae > Nephrotoma > Nephrotoma guestfalica. The sequence continues at coordinate 140,777,589 of OY829915.1, read as the reverse complement.
CGGGTGATTTTTTAAGAGCTTGAGAACTTTTTTTTTAAAAAAAACGCATAAAATTTGCAAAATCTCATCAGTTCTTTATTTGAAACGTTAGATTGGTCCATGACATTTACTTTTTGAAGATAATTTCATTTAAATGTTGACCGCGGCTGCGTCTTAGGTGGTCCATTCGGAAAGTCCAATTTTGGGCAACTTTTTCGAGCATTTCGGCCGGAATAGCCCGAATTTCTTCGGAAATGTTGTCTTCCAAAACTGGAATAGTTGCTGGCTTATTTCTGTAGACTTTAGACTTGACGTAGCCCCACAAAAAATAGTCTAAAGGCGTCAAATCGCATGATCTTGGTGCCCAACTTACCGGGCCATTTCTTGAGATGAATTGTTCTCCGAAGTTTTCCCTCAAAATGGCCATAGAATCGCGAGCTGTGTGGCATGTAGCGCCATCTTGTTGAAACCACATGTCAACTAAGTTCAGTTCTTCCATTTTTGGCAACAAAAAGTTTGTTAGCATCGAACGATAGCGATCGCCATTCACCGTAACGTTGCGTCCAACAGCATCTTTGAAAAAATACGGTCCAATGATTCCACCAGCGTACAAACCACACCAAACAGTGCATTTTTCGGGATGCATGGGCAGTTCTTGAACGGCTTCTGGTTGCTCTTCACTCCAAATGCGGCAATTTTGCTTATTTACGTAGCCATTCAACCAGAAATGAGCCTCATCGCTGAACAAAATTTGTCGATAAAAAAGCGGATTTTCTGCCAACTTTTCTAGGGCCCATTCACTGAAAATTCGACGTTGTGGCAGATCGTTCGGCTTCAGTTCTTGCAGGAGCTGTATTTTATACGGTTTTACACCAAGATCTTTGCGTAAAATCTTCCATGTCGTCGAATAACACAAACCCAATTGCTGCGAACGGCGACGAATCGACATTTCACGGTCTTCAGCAACACTCTCAGAAACAGACGCAATATTCTCTTCTGTACGCACTGTACGCATTCGTGTGGTTGGTTTAATGTCCAATAAAGTAAACTGAGTGCGAAACTTGGTCACAATCGCATTAATTGTTTGCTCACTTGGTCGATTATGTAGACCATAAATCGGACGTAAATCGCGAAACACTTTTCGAACCGAACACTGATTTTTGTAATATAATTCAATTATTTGCAAGCGTTGCTCGTTAGTAAGTCTATTCATTATGAAATGTCAAAGCATACTGAGCATCTTTCTCTTTGACACCTTGTCTGAAATCCCGCGTGATCTGTCAAATACTAATGCATGAAAATCCTAACCACAAAAAAATCACCCTTTATTATCAACGCACTGGTTAAGGAAATGCTGATGATTTAATCGTTAACAATCGTTAAAACAAACATATTTTTTGTTTTACGTATACGAAAATTATCTATGTTATTTTAAGGAAAATATTAAGATCCCGGATATAACAATGGACATTCAAGCTGTCCATGAAAGTGGTAAATCAACTATGATTTAAATTTTTTTATATACATACAACCATAAACTGGGCAGTGTTCTTTTTCTATGTGTTACGGATCAACTTTGAACCACTTTGAGCTATTCGATAGGGTACCGCATCCTATAGTTGCAATATCAAGACTACACCTACTATTAATGGAGGCTCGAACTACACGTAAACCCTCTACTGGTAAAACAAACCAGAAAAATGGTTTGTTTTACCAGTAGAGGATTCCATCTTTCTTTTATAACACATAATCATACATCTCCACTATACCACACTTAACTTCTAAAGTGAACAATTGGGTAGGTTCAATTGATGTGATAAAAATTGACTTTTATAACAAAATTCATTATTACTACTATTATTTCAGAAAACCAACAAGGTTAACCATTGTTAGAACTTTAATCTTCATTGACAAACTTAAAAAAGCTCCCTACAGAAGCTGCTATTTCAGGTACGCAGATATTTTTATTCATAAATTGGGAGAGCTATGCAAAATGTGGTGCATTTTGCATAGCTCTCCCAATTTATGAATAAAAAATATTAAGGATCAAGCCGTAACTACTGTGGCTGAAAATCTGAAAATGTACGGACATATAAATAACATATAACACGTTAAAACACCAAAGCTATGTATGAAGTTTTAATCCAAGTAGTCAATCCGTCTATTCTGTAGTGATGCCGAATTTTGGCGAAATAATGTTTTTTATCAAAAGTCGTAATTTCCGGTAAAATTTATAATATATTCTAAACTAATTTTATTTGAAATTTAATTTACAATCTATATGTTTTAATCGCTTTTTCCAAAATACTTTATACTTTTCAAAATATTCGCAAATATAGAAAAAGCTCCTAGACTGACTTCAGCCGAAATCCACTGGGAGCCCCCAAGTTATGAAAAATGAAGTAAAATCCCTATCAAACAGCTGATCAGGGGCCTGTGCTTATCAACAATCATCGCAGAAAATGCGATTTAAAAAAAAACTGATTTGGAACCGTATTGTTGTAAATTTTATTTAGAATCGTTTAGTTCACAGTTGTTTTTCTCGTAAATGATATTCTTCTCAAAATATTTGCAAAAACAAAAGAAGCTCCTATGAAAGCTGTCACTTCCAGTGGACCTCTATTTCGGCCAAATGTCACTGGGATCTTCCAATTTATGGAAAAGATTAAGTATGAAGTTTCGTTCCAATCAATTAATCCGTCCGGGCAGTATGAATACAGGGTCGAATTTTTTGATTTAAAACAGGTTTTGTTCACAAATAGTAATTTCCGGTTAAATTTTGGAAAAATTATCGATGTTAAAATTGTTGCAAATTTAATTAAGAACTAAGTTCATAAACGGTTTTCTCATAAATGATACACTTTTGAAAATATTAATATTACATATTTTTTTGGTGGAACGATTCCGGCATAAAATCATATGGAAAGTTAATCTGAACCGATAATGTTGCAAATTTAATTTAGAATGTTTTACTTCGTAGTTAATTTTTTCATAATTGGTATATTTTCCATAGTAGCTATGGAAGGTGCCAGTTTCGGTGGACCCGACTTAATATCACTGGGATCTCCAAATTTATGAAAAAAAACTTAAATTTGAAGTGTTATTTCGATAAACAATCCGTCTTTTTGCCGAAAGTTACAGTTTTTGTTCGAAAATCGTAATTCCTTCAAAAATTTTAGATAATTGTTCTTTGTCAATATTTTTGCACAATTTTATTTAGAATTTTTTATTTCATGATCGTTTTTTCTTGTAAATGCTATACTTTTGCTATAATTGTCGTTTCCGATAAAATTTTCGAACACTGATCTGACGGTATTATTTAGAATTTTTAAGTTCACAATACTTAACTCATAAATGCTATACTTGTTAAAAAATTACAAATAATGAAAACGCTCCTATTAGAGCTCTCACTTCCAGTGAACCGATTTCGGCCAACATGACTGGGCTCTCCATATTAATAAAAAAAGTCAGGCACGAAATTTCATCCCAATCGGACAAATCGTCTGCATGCACACACGCACACACACACAAAGAGATTTTTTAAAAACTACTTTTACTTCGTTTTTAATAAATAAAATTGGTCTGGGTCAATATTGCTGTAAATTTTATAAACTGTTAGTTCTCACATTAGTTTTTGTCGTAAATAATATAATATTTTTCAAAATATTTGCAAAAAAACGGAAAAGCTCATGTGGAAGCTGTCACTTCCGGTAGACCGGTAGAGTATGAAGTTTCATCCCGGTCAATAAATTTGTGTGGGATTTATAGGGCCGAATTTTTGTTCGAAAATAGATTATCGTTTATCTAGATAAGAAAAGAGTGTAATATTACATTTTCTCGGAAATAATTTGGTGTAGCGGAAGAATAGAGTGAATGATGTTTATGATAATTTTATAATGTAAACCCGGCCGCTCTACAATTCGTATCGAAACATAATTATAGTAACTTCATTACGCTAGCGAAAGGACACCATGTACGGATGGATCCGCATATCTTTTATTTTTGAGTCTGAAATATATCCTGAAACATTGTTGAAGTGAAGGGTTTGTGGTTCACTGCGAGAATGTGGTTCGTGATATCATTGAATTTTCCAAAAAGAAATCAGAAGAACATATATGTATTTGGGTGTTGTTGTTATCATAAGAACAGATAGTTTGATGGTATGTTCACTCTATTTCGCTTACGTTCGATCTCAACTAGAATATGTTGTAATTTAAAGCATTCAAAAAAAGTTTCCGATTCTTTTATAAAAGAAAAGTGAGTGAAATTCTGACCAAAATTTACCATTCCATGGAAATGTGGCTTGGTATACCTCCATAATCAACAAGATGCACGTTTTACAAAATATCACTCTTGAAAATAGCCTTCTTTTGGCGCGGCTTTTACCACGTTCTGCTTGGTCACATTGATTCGGCTTACATTTTACAAAACAAATCAATTCATGTGCTATGCAAGACATTTCTCAACTACGAGTTTTTAGCGCTAGAACACCAATTAAGTTAATTGGATTAACATCCAATTTTGAAGTGGTTGAAAACCATTCAAAACCAGCAAACTATAATTAATTTGAATTAATTTCTAAATAAATTCGTGGTTAATAACATGAAAGTTCAAGTTAGTTATCGCGATTATGCTTTTGCATAGTTTGGCAATGCTGGAGTAATATATTGAGGTTTGAATTTAATCAGAATTATTATTATGTGTACTTACTTACCGATCTGCTCCTTCGCCCATGCTTTCGGAACTTATGCTGATAATGATCTTGTTGCTATTGAGGTGCCTGAGGTGAAGCAAATTTATGTCATTCTTTTGGATCCTTCAACAACAGCTGAGCAAGTTGTGGCATATCTGTAAAAAAGTGGAGCATTAAAGAAGGATCGTTCAACTAAGACTTATTTTCACTAGCTTTAAAATCAATATACCAGAGAAATTATTTTCTAAAGCATCAGATCCAACAATGTGGCCGAAAAAGTTATAATTCGTACGTTCGTACAGCGATCTAAAAATGTGCGAACTCCTTAAGCAAGCTTTCCGGCGTTTTAACAACATTTACTGCAACCTCAATCGATTATGTTTCCCGTCAACTCTGATGTCGCTGCCTGCATCTATTGCTTAACCGACACTGCCTACCTATCTCTGCCTAAATCGGCATATTTTATATTATCACAACTCTAACGCAATTCGATCAAAATCGCATGAAATGTACTTATCGATGTTGGAAAATGTTAATGATTTTTTTGACTGTCTTCCACTAGCTGTCTCAAAAGATATACGTGCGGATATTATTGACCTGGAGAATAACGAGTTGGAGGTTTTTGCAGCTAAGCTTGCTTTCAATTAAAGCTGATGTTGATAGTTATTGTTTACATTCCATACGGATGCTCAGCTGATATATACGGAGACCTGCCTACATTTTTCTCAAACCAACTAGCAGTTGCGGCTACTGATTTCGATTGGAAAATTTAAAAATGTGAATATGAGTTATAGTCTGAATAAAATTCGTCCTTTTATGTAAAAAGAGTGTGCTTGTGCCTTCGTTCAACCGCTAACGAACCTCTTGAATTTGAGTTTGATGAGTGGAGTATTTCCTTCAATTTCGAAATCCAGTTTCATTAAGCTAATTTTTAAAACTGGAAGGAGAAAGGATATCGAACATTACCATGGTATATCTATCTTATATTTTTCTTAATTAAAAATTTCATCTCTGTAAACCAGCAAAGGTTTTACCACGGCTGGTAAACTGTGACAAATTTTGTTTGTTCTCAAATTTTTTATCTTAACATTAGAAGGTGATGGTAGTGTAGAAGTAGTGGTTTCTGATTTTAGTAAAGCACTTAGAGAAAATTGATTATTTGATTAATTGAGCGGAAATTTTTTCTCATGACGAAAAAAGGAAACTTGCGAATTTGAAGCCCAACTGCTTTATCATTGATAAATAATGAAAATGGCAAATAGCCTAAGTATCTACCGTGTGGTCACCTGATGTCACGCAAAATACTTAGTCAAAATTTACTAATGTAAGAGTGCAACCATCCTACCGAAATGAGTTGGAACCCCAAATATCTCAACTTATTGATAAGAATTAAGTGATCAATTTTGTCAAACACCTTCACAAGGTCTGTATAAGCAACTTCAAGTTTGTAACTGTGGGTCTCCCTTTATAAAAACCGTGCTGTGCCGTAAAATAATTTGTTTAATGTGGAAACTTAATACTTTATGATCTATTGATTTAAAAAAGTTTGGTACGATGGAAAGATTGGCTATTCCTCGAAAATTAGGTACCTCATTTCTTCTACTGGCTTCAATTGGTTCATTGCACGAAACTTTCCAGGGCTCAGGAAACACCTATACAGTATACGTATGGAATATGAATGTAATCGGAATACATAAAGTTTCCGCGCACTACTTAATAAGAATCGGAGGAAAAACTGTTGTGACCGGCACTCTTATTAACATCAATTTGAAACATTCAATTAAGAACTTCTTGTTCCGAGAATCTAATAAAGTTAAAAACTTAAGTGTTACGGTACAATAAGTAGCATCGAAACTGGTTCATATGATTAGCGATCGAAATCTGGTAGGCCATTGGAGATGGGAAACCAGCTAATTTTTTTTTGGTATTCCTGAAATTCCAGAAGTCTTTAGGACAAAATGTCAACTGGTCCTCAACTACCGCTATATAATTATTATACAAAAACAAATTTAGGCTCAACTCTTTCCGGGCTATATCAAAATCTGGATGCTCTTTCCTCACGGTTTAAACAATTGAAAATTGTAGGAGTTTAAGTAGTAGTAGTGTTGGCGCATTTTTCCATTTTTATAAATGCATAAAGGCTCTATTATGTAGATAATGGTTTGCTAATTCAAGAAGTTTTGGCAAAACACTGATGTCTATAATAAGACAATAAAAATTAGTTTTTCACACAAGCGGACTACAGAATTTTCTTAACATCAATCGTAATTTCATACATTTCATACAGTTCGCTCAACTAGCCCTTTAAAGTTCATCTGTTTTTTTTTAAGAAAAATTAATTCGGCAAAAAATTAGAACAAAACATTATAGATTCTGGTAAAGTTGATACAAAATTTGATGACTTCCTCAAAACCACTGAATTTGATTTGGCTGACCCAGAAACAACATTAAAATTAATTATTGAAAAATAAAATTATTTAATAGGAATTCAAACGGTTAAGAAAAGTGTTGTTGCCAAATTAAAGAATAATGCATGCCCCTGGATGACATTTAACTTATGGAAGCTTACTGGGAAACGGAATATAATTTAAAAAAAATATAAATTACACCCTTATGATATTGAAACTAAAAACCTACTACATTTCGTTAACAAAAAAATATCGGCTAACTCAAAAAATATCGTTACTTTGAGAATATGTTCAGCAAAGTAAGCCAGAAAAACTTGTGAGAAAATATGACATTAACAAATTTAATACAAGACATTCTAATCTGAATTCGATATTCCTGTTATTCACTACTGCTGTAGAACATTTCAATATTATCTGCGGTCCGAGCAGTAGTAAGGGTGGTGGTCCGGATAATATTTGAAATGCGGTTTTATAACGTAATATTTCCTTCTTTTCGAGCTTTCTTGCTGGAATGATTAATAAAGTATTTGAGACTGGTGTATATCCGGATATTTTAAAAATTGCCAAGATCGTTCCAGTTTTTAAAAGCGATGATAAAGATTTAATTTCCAATTTCAGGCCAATCTCAACATTATCTGTATTTGATAAAGTTTTTGAAAAAGATATTAACACTCGCTTCAGGAGTTTCTTAAATGATTCAAAAATTTTCTTTGCTAATCAATATGGTTTTAGCGAAGGCTCTAGTACTGAATAAGCTCTTGTGGAGATTTCAAACATGATCTATAACGCATTTGATAATCAAAAATATTTAGGAGAATTATTTCTTGATCTTTTGGTAAGGCAAAGGCATCTGATACTGTTGACCACAAGTTGCTACTTGATAAATTATACCGCTACGGACTTCGGGCGGAGTCCTACAAATTAATTGAAAGTTATTGAAATGACCGTCAGTAATATGTCAAAATTAAGGACACGGCTATTAACACTGTAATCTGTCGAGTCCCTCAATTTTATTAATGATATCTCAAATTTGGCCTTGATTGGCCATGTCCGTATCTATGCTGATGATACTGCCGTCTACTATGAGACTAGCGACCCACTCTCAATTAATAGTATGGAACATGACATGCATATTTTACTTGAACACTTTAAATCAAATGTTATTTCGTTAAATTTAACCAAAACAAAATTTATCATTTTTCACTCACCTCGCAAAAGCCCACTTAATGCATTATCTTTTAACATAAAAAATATTGGTGTTGAAAGAGTATGGGATATTTTAAATACTTAGGGGTATAACATTTGATTCTCGTATGTCTTGGGACGCACACATAAAAACAATAAGTACAACAATATAGTAAAATGGCTCTGTTTGGTAAGCCTTGTCTGAAGACTTTCTTATTACGTATTTCTTACGAAATTATTGTTTATGGTAACGCTATCTGGAGTAAATTGAAAAAAATGCAAAATAAACGTGTTAAAGCTATTCTAAAACTTCCTTCACTTTTTCCTTCGTTGCGGCTATATGAAACGGAATCCAAAGGTATTTTGCCCATAGCACGCGTTGCATGTTTATCAGGTGACGCTCTTCATGTACAAGACATAAAAAATATCTTCTTTTCTATAATTTGGAATTTCGTAGCTCTAGTCATAATTAGGGTACCAGAACTGCCAATAACATATGTGGTGGACCTATCACAAATGAATACTAGCGGAAGTCAATAAGGTTTTCATCATTTTAGGAAAAAATTTAAAGCTTACTCTGAAACACTTATAAATTATTATATTGATTAATTAATTCAGAGTAAACGTACCGAGTAAACTTACGGCTATTTTATATTATAATTTTATTTTTATTTTTATATAAAGCTTGTATTCTTATTTATAATGTTAGTTTCCCTTAAAAGAACACAAAATCTATTAGGAAATTGATATTATAAATGTAATTTAATATTATTATAATTACTAAAAATTGAACCAACATTTTATATTGTACAAATTCAAATAAACAAATATTAATGTTAATGTAAAAAAAAGTTAGAACCTTTAACATTTCCTAATCCTGTAGATTTAGAGATCCTCGTAGGTCAGAATTCCTAGTCAGTTCCGTCACCGAATCGTGTCTTGTATGTATCTCATTGTCCTAGTATGCCTGTGCTCAAGTAATTCAGTTGCTGCGATGCATAGAGACGACGCATGACGAAAGTTTGCGTTATAGGCTACCAGTTAAACCGCTGCCCTGCGTTGTCACAATCATATCATATCAATCGTAATTTCACACATGGTTTTCCCATTATGCTTAAGTCAAATTTTGATAAAACATCTTTCACCTACCTTCATATTTAGATGCATGATAATCAACTTTATTTGTTACTATTTTTCTCCCATGAAAAAGTTTTTCTAGAAATTCTAAATGGATCGAACTTTTTGTTATCCAGTATATTTAATCGGTACATTATAATGCTTTTTGTTAAATCCATTGACTTTTTTTAGTAAATCGAATTAAATAAACTACCTAAATCAACAATGTTAAACCACAATCCGATTTAAGTTACTTAATCAAAATAAAATAAAAAACTATTTAATGCTTTTAAAATTATTCAGGGCGAACCTGAATAATCAATTTATGTATATGTATAGATATACGTAAATCCTCACACCTCACCAAATAAATTGAAACTTGTGTCACGAAATACGATAATTTAGCAACCCCTAAAGTTTCTCCTTATATTCATTCTACACGTAAGAAAATAAGCTTAGAACAATAAACAACACAATCTAACCTGTTGAATTTATTAAAATTAAAACTTTTCACCATATACGATAATACTACAGTTTTTTGATGTTCTAATTTTAACCTGATTGATACAAAGGCAAAAGAAAAACGAAAACAAATATGAAAATGTTATATAGAGAAAGAATGCTGTGTGGTACGAGCAGATAAAGAAACGGAAAATCAATTTATCATCATCTCGACGTTCCTTTTCATCAAACATACATTATATTATTCTGATATTATCTAATATCTATACGCATTTCCAGCAGACACATATTAATGAATTACATTACAATTTACAAATACTTGTTGTAAATTTTCTGTTGATAACTGTCAATATTTTGTATAGACGAGCGTGGAGAGGATTTGAAATCTTATTTTCGAATGAAATTGGTTTGTAAATTCTAATCACGTACATTTTACATATTAGAGATTGTGAACTATTTTCATATAGTAAGTACTCATACTTCCTTCAATTATATATCTTGTCATTCAATTTTTCTCGTGGAACATCGTCTTAGATCGCTTTGTGATTTAACAATGCTTCAATTTTAATTAAAGTTGATTATATTTCACACCGAGTGGAAAAAAAGGAATGAAAGCTACTACTACGAACGTCCTATTCTCCATTCAAATTTTAATTATGTATATTTTATGTGTTGAGCTTTTTGTGGTGTGCCTTTATGTTTTAAAATAAATTACAAGGTTTATCCGTATGCAGACAGTGCTACCTAGCGAGCGTCATAAAGGTGTTGCTAACAAAAACCGCAATGACAAAATATGAAAATTTTATAGTATGTACAACAAAACCAGTTTGATGAAATGGTAAAGCTTTTATAGTTCTTCGTAGGAAGTTTTTGTTTATTTTTTATAAGGGCAAGAGGATTTAGTTCGACTATATGTATGTACCTTCCTTTTTTGATATATTTGTAGACTTGCTTCTATACATTATTACAACACATATTTTAATCTCTTCGATGTGTCAGTGTGTACTCGTACCTTTGCCGTTATTATAATTGTGCTTTTTTAAATAATAAAATGCAATTATAACTGTAAAAAGTTAATTATCTTAAGTTTCAGAAAAAGATTATCCAGTAAGGAATTCGCTCAGACAATCGAGATACGCTGGGTATACCGAATGCCTTTCATTTATATTTATGCCAAAAGAACAAAGTTTAGATGACCTAAGCTGTACTGCTGCCGAAGTTTTCCACCGAAGTACCCGTGTTAAAAAACTACTTTATCTGTAACACTAGTGACTGGAATTAAACAATATTATAAACATTTAAATTTTTTTAAATTTAGTGAAAAGGTAGAAATTACAAATTTAAAAAAATATTGATGACCGAAGCATTTCTCTTCTTAAAAACATATTATAAAATGAATTTTCCCATTAATTTCTATAACATTTGTTATTGGCCAAACACAACAATGTTGTTGCTAATACTTTACGTTAAAGAAGGATCAATGTATTTTTTATTTTGTTTATTTGGCACTAGCCCCAAAAATTCTATTCACCTTGTTCAATAGAACAACCAATTTTTTCTCTGCTCTGATTCAATGACGAACAAATCAGAATTAAATGTTTGATGTCTTCAAAACCATCCAGCCTACACACAACTCACCCTCAATCAATCATGTCTGACGTCGTTGATTTTGCAGCCACAAGTAAAATAAATCGATAAATAACCCAGGCTAAACCACTTTTAGAATTATCTTCTTACCACTCTCCGGTATTACTACATTACTGGGCCATTACCTACAAATACCCACCCAAGGTTGTCATCAGTCCGCATATCAACATGACGTCTACACTGCAGACGGGTAATGATATAAATATGATTTACTGGTCAACGCAGCTATTTCAGCCTCGCCTAACCCAAAGAGCAAACATGCAAGACACTCCATAACATCCGCTGAATTAGAAAAAAGATATCAGAGAAACGGCACTTAAGACGCATATAGCATGTTACTATATCCCCAGATACAAAACACAAGTTTAACCAGGCGAAGAGAAAACTGCATACCTATTACAAAATAATGGATTTTTGCATGACTGTCTTAAGGAATTATCTCCCCATTCAGACGCAAATTATTCATTGTGGTAGGTGCCACTAAATACTTTAGAAGGCCTCAGCAACCAAACACGCCAATTCGTCTTTCTAGCAGAGAATGGGCTAGAAATGACGAAGAGAAAGCTAAAGCCTTCGCTGATCACCTTGAAAGTACATTCACTCCAAACCTTGAATTATCGGTGGTTCAAACTGAAAATTTCAAGCAATCAGGCCTGAGAGGAAATTCAAGATACAGAAACAACTTGTAAAGTTTATTATTGCAGATCAAATTGAATTAAAGAAAGCCCCTAGGTATGGTCGAATTACAGGTGAAATGTTTAAACAACTGCATGAGTGTGTCTTTGGATGACTGGCTCAAATATTCATCCCAATTTATGAATCAGGATATATCAGAGAGTGCTGGGGATTGTCAACTATAAAAATGATCCCGAAGCAATAAGCCAATTATCAATCATCCGTATTCGAAAAAACAATTATCGAACAATTATCGAATTACGAATTATCATCCCTAGTCATCAATTTTCTTTCTTTTTTTTTTTCCTGATCTGTTCTGGGGCCGAAGCTCTCCCTACTCTTTCGCGGTTCGCTTATTTACGTCCTTACCTTTACGCCTGCATTGGCCAATTCGAGGACGTACGGATATAGGTCCGATTTTATTACCATCTGCGCCAGCCTATACTGGCATGGAAGATGGGTCGGCCCGTGAGCCCCGCACTCTGACAGGGGGTCATAGATGTGTTCCTTCTCATCCCAAATCGTAATTTGTTGATGTAAATTCCCTTTTCATCCTGCCCCTATCGGGATTCGAACCCGGTACCTCCCGATCCAAACGCCAAAGCTTTAACCACTATGCCATTTGGTCGGTCAATTTTCTTTCATAAAGTTAATTTTAAATTACCAGAAATTTACCAACTTACGAAGTCGTATTTGTTAAATCGCAGATAATATGTCAAGTACAATACCTCCGATTGGGGCGAGAAAAACATTCTGGCTAGAGTACCACAAGGCAGTGTGCCTGGCCCAATATTATGTTTAATTTTCACTCTACCAACGCATTCGCAAATTATGACGTCTACTTTCGCATCTGATACGGCAATCAAATGGAACAAATTACCTAGGCGTTAATCTAGACCGATGGTTAACTTGGCGCACACATATTGAAATGAAACTAGACCATATCAAGTTAAAAGTCGATAAAGTGCACTGGTTGATGGGGAAATATTCAACCGTTGACTTGGAATATAAACTTCTCCTGTATAACAGAATGCCAATTTGGTCGTATGGGTGTCAATTATAGCAACCAACCTTAAATTCGAATATTGAACAACAAACACAGTCAGGTCATTCTCAGAATGATTACAGAACCACGGTTCGAAAAAGAACAAAAATATATTGTACATAAGGACCTTAGCATCCTAACTATCAAAGATGGATTACAAAAGATGCGGAACAGTTATGCAGAGAAACTAGCAGCCCATCAGAATTTGCTGGTGCGAAATCTAAAAGATATGCCAATGTCTTCACAATTAAAGAAGAAAACGATGGCCGTGACAACGTAAATTATAAAATTTATTTATTGATAATAAGTAGATTCTGGTCTAGCAGATTTACATAATTAGCGTAGTGATTAAGATTTGACAACTTATTGTTTTATTCGTCTTGAAAGATTCAATAGATAAATAAAATTATTAATAAAAAGAAAGAACATTTCAATCTCTCAAGCTCTATCGTTCATATTGTTCTACTTCCTTCTTTGAGTCCCTTAAAAATAGGTTGGCTCAAAAGAAAACTAACCAACTCAAAGAACTTCTAGCCGTTCATCTGACAATTTTCAACAAGTGCACTCTTTCATTTTCTACACAGATTCACCCGAAACAATTAAAGTACATCTCTTGGATTCCTGAACTAAAATTTAGTAATAATCTCCTTTTGCCGGCATATCGGCACTTTCATTGCCTTCAATATGTAGGTGTGGAGGATTTCATTGAATAATAACCTCATTCTTACAAGATTGAAGTTACTTATACAACATCTCTAACATCTCTACATACATCTGGCCATGAGTTCCCAAACCCCGATTAATTCTTAATTAATCAATAACACCGACAGTCATAGAATGTCGCTACTCCCCTCCGCCCTTGTGTTATTGTTAGCTTGATCATTTCAACAATCCTTATCAACTCTGCACCATTTTCTCAGTTTTTCAATGAACGAATAAAAATTCCTACTCCAGCTCGATCCAGATTTTCACTAAAATCTGTATACACTACCACATGTGCACAATAATTCATTTGTGTTTTTTGAGACTCACTCTTAACCGGGGCAGATGAATATTGAAAAATACATCTATATTTTCCAAGATCACAGGTTTTGTGTTTGTTGTAAACCGCCTCCCCCCCCCCCCCTATCTCTCTCTCTCTTTGCAGCCTCTCTTTCATTTCATTCACAAATTCATTGGATTTAGTTAACATTGCAAAGCATCTCGCTTAGTCACCCAATTCAGACCACAGTGTATGTTTTTGGGTTGAATTAATCTCTCACTTTTTTTAAATTATATTTTCTATTTTCCAGGGTTTTATAGGGTTATGTTTAGAAAATCACATCTCGCAAATGACCCCACAGCTTTGCTGGCACATACGCGCTCTTTTGTCGAAATTTTCCATGACCATTTTGCATAAATGTGGCTGAATTTCAGTGATGCAGCGTTGAATCTCCTCCTTCAATGCATGGGTGGATGTGGGCTTGTTGACAAATCATGTTGAAACCACATGCCGTTCACATCAATATCATCAAATTTAGATAGAAATAACTCGTTTATGATGTCGCGATATCCAGCATCAGTAACAGTAACTGCTTAACGAGCCTTATTTTTAAAAGGTATGGTTCAATAAAGCCTTCAGCCCAAATTCCGCACCAAACAGTGAAACGTTGTGGATGCATTTGTTTTTCAACAAGTGGTTTCTTTAAACCCCAAATGCGACAATTTTATCGATTAACGAAGGCATCGAATTGAGCGCTTAGAATGATTTTGCTCGAAAAAGCAGCATTATACTTTTATTATTTTTGAAATATTGTTCAACAATGAAAACGCGTTGTTGTTTCGTGTAACACTTTTTGGTTGCAAACATTAATTTAATTATTTTTCTATTTAATTCAAATCTACAACTTTGGCCTAAGTATCATCGACAGTCATCAGCTTTCTCATAATTTCAGCCACACTAGTAGCCACTTTAAAATTCATTTGTTTATCAATCAAGTTTCTCACGTATACAGTAAGGTTTACACACTCAAATCTCTCATGATACCATACCATTTGTAAGGAATTGTTTTTAGTGTTTACGTTTTATAGGCCTGCACGGCCAAATGCTCAATATATTATGTCTGCATACAAATTCTAGCACTGCTGTATATTTGATAGACAAATATTCGTATTGTTCACTAAACGTAAGATCAATGAAATTTTACTTTCTTTTGCGTAGTAACGAATAGAAGTAATCATGAGAAAATGTAAACCTCAACATTTTCCATTCGCTATATCGCCGAAGTCAGTTGTTTTTAAAACTCTCTGTGGGCTGTGTGTGTGCGTATGAGTTTATCTGGTGCCATGCTACTAAATATCTCAGAAGGATTGACTGATAGGGATGTTACTTAAGACTTAAGCTTTTCTCATAAAATGGGAGGTTCCAATGTTTTTTGGTTGAAATTGGTGACAGCAAGTGGCAGGAGCATTTTCGTTTTTGTAAATATTAAAAGTATTAAAAAGTATAACATAATCGCGCATCTTATTTTTTGTGTATAGTATCCTAAGTTTCTAGTTTTTTTGCATATTTTGATTTTTAGTTTCTCACATTTGATATTTAGTTTTGGTAAAATAATTATTCAGTTTTTAATCATATTTCAATTTTTCACGACACGAATGCTTAGGGTATTGAGTAATAAAGCGAAAATAATTCTCTATTGTTGCAGACTTTCGAGAGTCCATAGTATAACGGCACAGACTTCGATGTATGCATCGGGATGCAACTCGTTCGAATTCTGCAACGGTGAAAGATAATATCATCGCTGTTCAAAAATTTGAATTGATGAAGGAATGAACAAATATATGGCTGAGTCAATATTTCATAGGCATGAACTTATTTTTGGTTAATTTATACTGCAACATTCGATATTGCCAGACTATTTTAAACAAAATCGGCTCAGCAGCTTGCTCAACATTGGAAGAAAAGTGTTACAGACGAATTTAACACTTGGGGTTGATCTAATGAATATTGCTAGGCAAACAAACGGATATTTGCTTGCTACACAACATCAAAATTGACGAACGATACGTGATATTTGTTAGTTGATTGTCAGAGACAATTTTCCAGAATAGTTTGTTGTTGGACTTCAAATTTATACCTCAGAACTTAAGTTTCCTTTCGATTATATTTTTTTATTGAACCTTACAATGACATTTTTCTCTGATTATGTACAATTTAATAGAGATAATCAATAGCTCACCGTGGTATAAAATGTCTAATACGTTTTAAGTTAAATGAAAAACTGAAAATATTAAATACATTAAGCCAGACTTTAAGTCGAGCCTTTCACCTAGGATTACTATTTTAGTGAGTTAAACTTACTTCCGTTTCAATTCAAAGCACCACAAAATTAATCGTTAAACAAAAATAGTACTGCAAAAAACAAGCAACGAGGACCTGAAGAATAACTTTTTTGGCCGTCTGGTTGAATCGATTTATTCAGGACTTAATGAGTACCTAGTTAACCTGTACGTTCAGCCAAAATAAGAGTCTTTGTTTTAAAGCCGAATATGAATTGCAAATAATAATGGAACAACTGCAAATTTATTTTCGATATTGCTTGTTCCCCTAAATTTTGTTTTTGTCATAAGATCAAGTGATGAATAATCGGATTACCAGTTTTGTACCTAAAATAATGGTGGAGAGATAATAAAAACTGTGCATGTCAACTCCGGCGCGCCTGGTGTTTACTCCTTAAGAACGATTATCTTGGAATATATACAACAGGCAAAGAGGGTAAATAAATGCGCCTTTTTTAATGCTAAAAGCATGTATATAGGTACTTTTATTCATGTTTATTGGGATACATAGATTTCTATAGTTTTTTTTCATAGTAGTTTGTATCGTACAGAATAATAGTACTCGTATACAGTCAGTCACAAAAGTCTACATACAACACTAAAATTTGCAAAATCAGGATAAATGGAACGAACTAAATATTGTAATATATTTATGATATAATATATAATATAAATTGTAATAATATTTAAAAAAAGAAAATTATTATTGGTCAAAGAAATAATAATTTTCAAAAAATACATAACATTTATATTACAAAAGTTTACATACATTCAGTTACACGTTTCTATTTATTCTCGAAATACTGCAGTATACCGTTATCCTTTTTATAATATAAATACCTAGGCACGTCTATCGACACTTTCAGTAATAATTTTGCATTCGTCATTAAAAAATCGTGCGTCGGACGGAAGTGTCAATCGGACTACGAAATTTAATAATAAAGTTACGGGAACAGAATAAAAGTTGTAATGAAATATCTAAAATTATTGGTAAAAGCCGAGCAACCATACAAACAATAGTGTGAAATGTTGATAACAGAGCAAGTTTTCAAAATAAACAACAAAATTGGGCGACCTAAAAACGTATACGGGAAGCATAATTAAAAAAGTGGGATCCAATCCGAATAGCACTGGTAAGGATGTTCATCCCGAAACGGTTTATCAAATTTTACGAAATGATGGGTTTAATGGAAGAGTGCTGAGAAAAAAACAATTTATAAGCCTAGTAAATAAGCAGAAAATGCTTGAATTTGCAAAAAACTATACAGAACTATAGTTCAGCATTTGCTGGAACAAAGGGTCCGAAAATATAATATTAGTAATAGGGATTCATTAAAAAGTGCCTTTCGAGTACATAGGCGGATATTTCGTCAGCTGTTCTTGAGTATCTGGTTTTATCAATGCAAAGGCGTCTAAGCACTGTTTTTGGTGACCCAACTAAAAATTCATTTTAGTTCTTAAGTGTGTTGGTTTTATTTAATGTATGTAAACTTTTAGGATATACATTTTATATTTATTTACACTATTTATTTTTTGAAAATTAGTTTTTTAAATCTATTTTTAGTCTAATAATAATTTACTTTATTAAAATATTTATTGTTTAACTAATATTACAATATTCAGTTCGTTTCATTTTATATCGATTTTGCAAATTTTAGTGGTGTATGTAGACTTTTGTGATTGACTGTATATCGTATATGGCGGTAAAAAACAAAGTATATTGTTAAACGTGTTATATTTCTACTCTGCGAGACTTGCTGCAACCCCCAACAAGATGTAAAAGTGGAGCAGAATTAGTTGAAACTGAGGCAGCATGGGCTGGATATGAAACATGTCAAGGAATCATAAAATGGTACGCTGTAAGGGCTAACAATTGTATTGTTCACTCCCTTTACTACCTCCTGTAGTAACTAAAACAAGAACTGACCAACGTCAGTCTCTTGTATATACCGCCCTTGCTTCTTGTATATGTATATTCCGAGATAATTATTCTTAAGGAGTAAACTCTAGTCGCGCGTCGGAGCTGGCGCGCATATTTTTTCAAGTTAATTTTTCGATTTTGAAATACGACATTTCGTATTAATAAATTACAATTAAAAAATTATGAAAGCTATCGTGAAGTTGCGGGCAAGGATACAATTTTGTATATTATTGATCGTATCAGTGATTACGATACTTGAAAAAAATAAATAGCGCCTTGTTCGGACGTTGCCGACTAATTTATAAGCTTATGGCGCTTTCTAAAATTTGCTTAAACATTAAATAATTTTGCAAAGGATACTCCTCGTTTATCTACTCCGTGGCCAGAAAAATTCAACTCCATAACACATTGTAATTTTCTTACATAAAACTCATATTTAAAAAGGATTTCCGTTAATAACAGTTTCAAAAACACTAATGACGAGTTTGTACGAATACTCCCAAAATAAAAATTTAGAGTTAAATTTAAATTCAACTAAGTACCATAAAGTTTATTTTTTATTACAGATGATTTTCGGAACCCCGAGCAAACCTCAAACAAATCCACCCATAAATATACACTCGTATAACGAACTCAACAACATATTACCACAATAACGGTTAAAATGTTGATTTTTATTACATCACATTCTAACCTATTGTCTTAATTTTTCCACAGTTAATGCTCATTGAATTTACAACTCCCACTTGTACCATAAAAGTAATTCTATTTTCTTCGTTTGGTAGATGTTTTTGTTGTATTGTTTGCCTACCCTACATCTTAACATTATAGTATACAAAAATATTGTGTTTCTTATACTTACATAATCCACTTTATCTAACCAAACCCAAATTGATATTATCATGTTCAATAAATGAAGATTTTTGTAACTCAGTTTTTCTCGTTTTTCTATTTACAGTAAATAAAATGTCACCTAGGCCATCAATAATACCGATCGACGGTACTGATACGTCAACGGATAGCACAACCGCAACATTACAATCGGTGCAACAACAACTAGCACTGCAGCAACAACAACAGAATATTCAAAATAATAATACGACGAAAACGGAGCCGGGAAAACCACCGAGTCGAGCAGGTGCATGTCGCGTATGCTTGAAATCTTTTAAACCGGACGACTTTAGTAAAACTTGTTTCGAATGCCAACAGAGGGTGTGTGAGGATTGTGCTAGTTATAGTAAATTAGATGATACTGAAGATGATGTAAGTGGTTTTTAAAATGGCTTAAAATATATTGTGTATTACAAGATGTTTACATTTTACAGAATACGTGGAGGTGTAGTGTGTGTCGACGAAAAATGGCGTCGAGAGTATGTTTACCACAAGACTCAACCGATTCACTGTTAGATGTTCCTGTTTTAGAAGCGTTGCAAAGACGGCATTCCGATGTTAAAATTGGCTCGAGTACAAATCTGGGTGTGAGTAGTAATGGTACAGGATTAGCGCCGCCACGAAGTCCCGATTTGCGGCGTCATTCCGATGTGTCACCGGCATCTCTAAAGGAATTAGAAAAATTAAAAGGTAATAACACACCAGGTGATTTAGATTGGCGTCGTGGTAATCGTAGTGTAGCTCCTAGTCGTTCAAATAGCCCACCGAGAAAAAATGAACTTGGACTTGACACGCAAACACGTTCGAGGCGACAATCAATACGTGTTTCACGACAGCATAGTTATGACGAAGAAATTAAAAGCGGTTCAGGTGGTGGCCAAGCAGCTAGTGATTTAGGATTAGGTGTTCCAGCTCCAATGCCAAGACGGTACGTACTAAACGAGTATTTAATTACAAAAAGAATAATACTAATCTCGTATTTTCTAGTGCGTCGGCGTATGATGTTTTTGCTCCAGGTGTCCTTGCAGCTGTACAAGCCAATGTTGCAAAATCAGAACCAGAGCCAGTACGACCAGGATCAAGACGACCATCATTTCGTGTGCCTCCGCAAGAAGATCAATGTAATCGTGATAATTCACCGAGCCCAGATAATATAAGTAGTCCTGTTTTAACTGTTGAAGATGATCGTCGAATGAGGCGAAGAGGGTCACAATTGTATGACGACAAACCAATTAATTGTATTGTGTATAAAATGTTTTAATAATAATATTTATAGACCCGATATAGCAGCTTTACGGGATCGTGGTGCGCTACCAATCAATCAATTACCACCGCCGCCAGCATATCAACAACCAGCATTAGAAGACTTAGAAGCACCTCGACGCCAAACGTCAATGGATGGCGAAGCAATAAAAATTGTAATCCATGATGTTGACTCGGGTACAATATGTGCATCGAAACGTAGAATAGTTCTGAAAAAAGATCCGGCCGACAAAGCGCATAGGAGTAAGTACGCCATTTCAATTATATATTAAAATAATTTTGCAGCATAATTCCGCCTCATCTGAATAATATTCATTTTTAATAATATTTGTATTGTATCAAGTGGTGCCTAACTGCCTACCACAAAAAACGAAAATCAACTAACAAATTATTTTTTAATCCTATTTTTAATACGAAATTCAAACCACATATTAAATTTGTATTTCTTGAATCTAAAGGATTATTCATCCTAAGAAAATAATAATTAAAATGTGATGGGTTGTTTATTTTAATTAATTAATGTTTTTTTTTGTATAGAGTCTATAATTAAAAAAATATATTTCTAACATTTTATTTTAAGAAAAACTTTCATCTGAATTTTTTTGTTTCATCTTAATTAATTCAAAGAAATGAGTAAGAATAATTACACGTACAAACTTCCAGCTATTTCCATTTATATTTGCTTAAAATACTTATGCCGAACGGTTTTAAAATAGTAAGGTTATCTTAAAATTCAGAACAACATAATATTATGGTTGGTGTTGTAACTCCGCCCCGACCTTTATAGCCTATATTATATGCTCGTTAAGTCATTTACTATTAATTGTGGGAGGAAAATCAAACAACGACTTAGTTGTGGACACCGACTTATTCAAATAACTCACCTTGCGAGAAGACTTATTTGAATAAGTACGTCGGCTAGCAAGCAAGCAATTTGCTAGTCGGAATCCTGGCTACACAATTAATTTTTCCAAGGAAATTTGAATTTCATGTTACACTTTTTGTAAAATTTTTGCAATTGCACAGTGAAACAACACAAAAATTAGCTATTCATTTTTTGAAGCCGCAAATTTTACTGTGCAATCGCAAAAATAAACAAAAATTTTATGAAAAGTGTAACTTGAAATTCAACTTTCCTTGGTAAAACTAATTGAGTAGCCAGGATTTCGACTAGCAAATTTTTTGCTTGCTAGCCGATCGAGTATCTACCCCAATGTCTCCAAAATTGTGTCTTGACTAAATTTAATGCATGCAGTTTTTATTTTCAAATCTAGTGGCAACGACAAATACGTCAAAAAAAATTTGTTCTTCCATATAATAATAATTGTGTTTTGTTTTTTGTTATTACGTCACAAATAAGTCGGTTCAATGAATTGGAATGACTTGACCGATTTATTCCAGATGGCGTAAAATAAGTCAATAAGTCTGTAATAAGCCGGCGTTTGGAAAATACTCTTAGAGTACATTCGATAATGCAAAGGTCGTTTTACTCGCACCTACGTGAATGGGAAGAAATCTCAAAGTGCATAAAGACGTAAAGTGTAAAATAAATAGTATACGTATTTGAATCCAAGTAGGCCGAGATATCGATTAAGGAATAAATATTGTACCCAACAGGAAAGTCATTAACGACCCACTAATGAATCAACAGCACACGTAATCCTGATAAAGTTAACCAAAAATTTTCAGCCGAAAAATGTCAAGAATGCAGGTTCAAACCTGAAAATGACAGCTAATAATGTCCATCGAGAAACCCAAACGAAAACTGTTGACTATGATTTTGTTGTTTCTAAAAATCAGCTAAAACTATTGAAATAAAAAACTTTCATACGAAACAATTAAAAGTAAAATGCCAAACCAAATTTTTGTGTGCTTTATAAAATTTTTGGGAAAGTAAGATGTGAAATGCATCTATAGCGGCTTGTTTCGAAAATATTTTAAATTGAGTATCTTATTAATGATTATCATTTTATTAAAACGTTAGGTCAATTTTGATTTGGGATGATTTCAAGTAAATTTTTCATGTGGCGAGCCCGGGAAAACTCGTTTCAATATATCGCATATACAATATTCTAAAATTTCTAACAGTTAAACGTTTAAAGTGTCTTGACCGGAGATAGATTCAAATCGAAGGTATGAAAGATAATGGTTACCCCAGTTGCACTATTCTAATAATTCCCCGGGAATAGGGAACTGAGAAAATAATTTATATGTAATTTCTGTTTAAATATTTTTTCCGGCCTACTGATTCCCCATTTAATTTTGTTTTCAAAAAAATTAACACTAACTTTTTACCTCAGTATGCCAGAAAAAAAAGTTTAAATAAAAATCACATATAAATTCTTTCCCCAATTCCCTATTCCCGGGCAATTACCAGAATGATGTCACTGGTTTGGGTAATCTAGTTTGAATATATCGCATTCACAAAATTTGAAAATTTCTAGTTGAGTATGGAAAGTGTCATAGCCATTCCCAACTCTTTCGCAGTTGGCTTTTCCCATACTTACTTTTATGCCATTTTGCTAGCAAATTAGAGGACGTGCGGCTATAGATCCGATCGTAGAACCATCTGCGCATTATTAGTCTATAGAACTGGCATGGAAGATGGGTCGGTAATCTAAAAATCCCTTTTGTATCTTGCCCCTATCGGGATTCGAACAAGGTACCTCCCGATCCAAACACCAACGCATTAACCACTGTGCCGTTTTGTCGATTTAGTGATGGTTACACACCTATAAACAATTCCAGGTCATTTTTCAATACATGAGTCCGGGAAAACTCGTTTGAATATATCGCACACACAAGTTAAAAGTGGAAAAGAATTCAAATGGAAGGTCTTAATGATAATTACCCCTGGAAAAAATTTCAGTTCAATTTTCATGTGAAGAGTCGAGCAAAACTCGTTTGAGTGATATATTCAAACGAGTTTTGCTGCACTCGTCACATCAAAATTTAACTGAAATTTTTTCCAGGGGTAATCATCATTAACAGACGCAAATTTTTGAAACTTATAACAATTGTTCGTTTAAAGTGTGGAAATGGATTGAAATGAAAGGTGTTAGTGATAGATACACTTAGAAGAAAATTTCAAGATATCCACCGAAAATTTAGATTAAATCTGATCAAGATAAAATGACAGTCAATAATGTCGATAATGCAGATATAAATTTTATGTGGGGAAAGTATGTTTTTCTAATTGAAATTATGATTTTGATGTTTCTAAAAATTAACTAAAACTAGTAAATTAAAAAATAATCACACGAAACAATTAAAACTAAAATACCAAACCTAATTTTTTTAGGTACTTTATAAAACGTTTAGGAAGGTCAGATGTGAAGTGCATCTATAGTTGCATGTTTTGAAAATGTTTTAAACCGAGTGTCTTATTAATGATTATCATTTAAAAAGAATGGGTCAATTTTCATTTGGAGTGTCAGAGAAAACTCGTTCGAATAAATCGCACGCGCTGGCTGGAAAAGGATTCAAATGAAAAGTCTTGGTGATGGTTACCTCTGCAAAAATTTCAGGTCTATTTTCATGTGCGGAGCCCCGGAAAACTCGTTTGAATATATCATTTGATATATTCAAATGAGTTTTCCTAGGCTTTCAAAAATGAAAATTGACCTCAATTTGTTTCAGAGGTGTCACTAGGACGTTTTATTTGAAACATCCTCCAAACACGACACTTTTAACGTTAAATTTTAAGACATTTTCAAATTTTGTATGAATGATATATTCAAACGTGTTTTCTATGCTTGAAATTTCTTCCAGAGGGAGCCATCACTAGCATCTTTCCTTTGAATCATTTCAGTTTTTAAAATTCTGTGTGTATGATATACAAGTATTCAAAAGAGTTATGCCAGGTCCCACATGAAATTTTTCCCGGAGGGAAATAGAAGTTGCCAGTCTTGACATTTTGAACGTTCAATTTTTAGAATTTTTCAAGTTTTGCTTGATATATTCAAACGAGTTTTCTTAGCAATAAAATTGTTTTGTATTAGTTTTAATGAATTTTGTAAAAAAAATTGATTTTGATTAGTTTTCGTAAATGGAACAAAATAAACATTTTTGGTTAAAAAAAAATTATCACAATTGTTTATCTGCTTTATCGACATTTTACGGTTTGGTTTTTTTCAATCTGTTTTTTTCACCTTTTGCTCTTTTGTTTGCTCACGCCATATTAAAAATTGCGTAACAGTATGAGAAAAATCGAAGACGTGTCATACATGTTTCGCTTCAGCATAGTCGTCATGAAAGAAGAACTATATGTGACCACCCTTGTCATATAATGTGAGCAGACTACCAGCAACTCATTTGAAGTAGTATATGGTTTTCCAATAGGAATGATATGATTTTTAAGTGACGTTTCGGCCATTTGTAATATGTCATGATCTGAGATATACGCAAGTACAACGTTTACAAATTGCAATTACAAACGATAACGATTTTTCTTTAGAAAATCATCTTCTCCGATGAGGCTCACGTCCATCTGAGTGGTGCGGTAACTAAACAAAACTATCGATTCTGGTGCGAAGAAAATCCACGAATTATTCATGAAAAACCATTACATTCACCTAAATTGACAGTTTGGTGTGGATTTTGGTCTGGTGGTATCATCGGTCCGTATTTTTTTTCGAAATGAAGCTGGTAACACCGTTACTGTCAATGGAGATCGGTATAGATCGATGATAATCAACTTTTTATGGCCGAAATTGGAAGAAGTTGATCTTGACAACATTTGGTTCCAACAAGACGGGGCTACGTGCTACACAGCAAGTGCAACAATTGAATTATTGCGAGAAAAGTTTGGAGATTCGATCATTTCAAAAAATTGTGATGTTGAATGGCCTCCAAGAAGTTATGATTTAACACCATTAGAATATGTCTTGTGGAGTTATTTCAAGTCACTGGTCTTTAGCAATAAACCAAACTCTCTTAAAGCTTTACAAGTATATATTGAACGTGTTATTCATAACATACGAATTGATTTAGTGGAAAAAGTGCACGAAAATTGGGTTCATCGAATTCGTTCCTGCAGAAGAAGTCGTGGAGGCCATTTAAATGACGTTTTATTCAGAACTTAATTGTATCGATTGTACTTTACATTAATGTGAACATTAAATAAAAAACTTTTCAATTTCCTTAACTATTAGTGTGTTTTAAAAAAAAATCAATGCACTCTAATTGGAAAACCCTATACTTTGGCTTGTCATAAATTGAACATTTATTCTTAAAACTATAGACAACTGTTGATAATTGTAATATTCCTATTGTAATTGAAAATTAATAAAGAAAAAATTTAGCTTTTTCTACAGATTTGGAAATCTAGCGAAATTTGGCGGCTATTGGTTCATCGGTAGTGGCAGCTTTCTTTTGCAAACCCATAGCAAAAACATACTCAAAAAATGTTATCACTAGTATGTCACTTCAATAAATCAAAATTTTAATAAATTTTACGAACAATTTGCATTTTACAACGTTGTTTACGCGGATAATTTCTATTGAAGTGAATAAAAAAGGAAAATTGACGATCATTTTCAACATGTATACATCTAACGCAATCAAAACAAAATTACTTAAGAACTTTAATTCAAAAAAAATATCTTTCCATTTTTAATATCCTGCAGATTTTATCAAAAACGCGAATATTTTTGTATATGTAGTAGATGACGAAGCTAGAATGGATGAAAATATATAAATTGAATAACAACCAAGAACAAATTTTATATCGAAAATTTTACAACAAAAAATAGCCGATTTTTTATGGGTAACTTCTTAAATAATAAAATTAAAACTTGTTGAACAAAATCGGCGGATTAGGGACTGCGGTTTCTAAACCCTAATTTATAGTATACACGTCGAAAAATGAAGCCATTGTAAAACATGTAAAATTTCAGGGCAGTTACAATGAATTTCCGTAAAGACCATTAACATATTTTAAAAGTAACTTTAGAGTTCGAGTTAATCAAAATGTGCATATACAAGCAAATCACTATTACTTTTATTTAGTGTATATAGCATATGCTAATCAAAATTTTTAAATTTCCGGTACCATTACTAGTATATAAAACGTAATCAGCACATCCTTATAGCCTAACATAAAATTTCGTTCAACTTGAACTCATAACTTCATATTAAATATCATTAAATTACTACATTACGAAACAACAATTTAAACCAAATATGCAAATACATTACACACATACATATACAATTTTATTGTTTAAAAAGCTCCTTGAAAATAATGAAATCAAATTTAAACCGCACAAGAACATAATCGTAAGGAAAACGAAGAAGTACCGTCTTACGTTATTCTTCCTATCCAACATTTTTTTTTTTTTTCAATTATGTGAGTTTTATTTTGTAAATTTTTATGTTGGTTATTAAAATCCGAATTTCACAAAAGAGTATAAATGTACTTTGTACACAAGAAAGCTTTAAGAATCTACGTACACACGTACACCGTACAATGAGTATAGATGGAAGGAAATGTAGTTAAGAGTAAAACGCGGAATCTTTATTTTTTTAAATACCGAATTACAGAAACATGAAATAAAATGGATGTAGATTCTTTAATCTTTTAAAATGTATTTTGCGAAAAACACAAGTAACATGAAAATATCAAAAACAAATTATTTTAAGGATGAATATAAGATGAACAAAAAATGGAATTAGATGTACAATTTCCTTTTAAACTGTCTAACAAGTAGAATTTTTTTTGTCAGAGTGCGATGACGGAGGGTGACACCGCCGGAAGATAAAAATGCAGATAATTTTTTTAAAACGTACAAAAGTACAAATTGTAATTGAAGGGATTGGAAGGTGTAATTTGACGGTGATTTTCGAAAAACCATAAGGAATTATGTTACTTTAGTTTAAATAGTTGATATGATTAATTTGTTGTATGTCTTGTTTGGTTAAAATAAGACATTTGAGGCCGTCATTCATGCTTGATTTTTCGATAAACTGAGTGTGTATTAGATTAGAAAAATAGAATATAACTTTATATAAAAATTATCTTTCCAGTTGCAATGAATTTGCATGCAGAGATGGTCTGTTCAGTATTTGAAGTCAAATGAGGTATAATGTACTTCAAAGAAGTGTCAGTATTGTTAAGTTATTTAAAATGTTTCGCAATCTTAATTTTCTGTATCGCATTCCTAACAGTTAGTGCCATTTCATATTTATTCTATTTATATACAGAGTATCCTCGAATTAGACGATCAAACGAAGCTGGGTGATAGGGGAGCCCATTTCCAACAAAAACAGCCAAGTAACGTTTTTTTTTTTTTTTCAAATTACTGATGGAGCAAAAACTATTTCACTTTGTGTTTTTAGAGAATCGCATGCGCACACATCAAAAAATTAATTTAAAAAAACCTAGAGTTGTTTTGTTTAACTTTCTCGGCGTGTTCAGTCCGACCAAAATGATAAAAATGATCATCATATTTTTTGTGACCCCAACCTCACTCCGTATAATGTTATGTCAAAACCGAGTGAACAACCAAGTTGAAATAAAATTGTAAATTAGTTTTGTACGTCAAAATAAATAATTTAATTCCAATTTTAAAGGCGACGACAGCCATTATTTATAACACTACTTACATGTTACAACATGTATATATATATGTATGTATACCTTACAATTAGTGAATATCTAACACTATCATATCGAACAACAGTGGAATAAAACACCAACCACATACAAAAAACGTAGTGATTCTACGTTCAAACGGAATAAAATTATTTTCTAGAGTTATTTTTCGGCAAGGAGAATCCAGCAATTAATACCGAATTAATTGTAATTGTATTTAATAAAAGCAAAAGCTATACGCATAACTATTTTTTATTCTATCTAAATAAATGCAAAACATTGCTTTAAAATCTTTCCTGATATTCGTAAATATGAACATAATTTTCTAGGGTTTGTTGCTGTTCATTTAAATTTTAATTTACATTGAATTGATAACAATTTAATGTATAGACATCACATAAATGTTGACAAAATCGCCCTCTCGTCACAATAATATTTTCAATTTTATTTTTCAAATATTTCTTGGTTTTGTTTTGTAATAAATGAGTGCGTTTTATGGCAAAACGTAATAAAAAATAACATGATATTTTTTTTTCATTTTTGACCGACTGAACACTAAGGATTATCTTCTGTCAAATAAAAACAATGTTTTTTTAAAGATTGTATGAACTATCCAATAGATTTAATGTCTTGTGAAGGTCAATTAATACCCCCTTTTTATCCACGCACAACACCACCCCATTTTCACAATTACAGTATACCACCTGCACATTGCAAGCTTCATGTCGACCTGTATACACTGAAATGGACGGTGGGTCGGCGCTGAAATCTGCACTCCATCAGAGGGTCGTAGTTGTGTTTATTAACATCACCGTTGGTAATCGATGACGAAAATTCGCTTTGCATCCAGCATCTGGTGGGATTCGAACCCAGTACCTCCCGGTCCAAGTGCCGAAGCTTTAACCACTGCACCACTTGTCAGGTATGCTTATGTAAAGACTTTTGTTTCTCAAAAATTTTTGTTGATATTTAAGAAGCTCTAGCGGGAAAACAGTGTACTACAGAAAGTAAACCCATTATTAGAAAAATATGCGACACTCATGCAGATTTTAAAATGGTATCACACACCGGGCAAGTAAATCGTGTTTACTAAAAAATGTACTTGTCAGAAATAAAACAAAATAATGAACACCATGGTAAGCTAAAGTATAACAATTTCTTAAACAAATCTAGCAGCCTGAATTAAACAAAATTTGTGGTATAAAAAGAAAAACATTTTGTAATTCATATTAGTAGTTCCATACATACTTGAACGTTTATATATAAAACGTCAATTCCCACCGCGAATATGCAGAAATGCATTTTATTTATGGCTTATTTAATGGTAACGCCCAAGCAGCAGCAAGAGAATACCAGAGACGATAATCAAATGGGGAACGCTTTCCCGATTACAGAGTATTTCAAAACGGACATCAAATGTACAGTGAAGGCAAAGCCCCTGGTCGTCCGAGAAGATATGAAACAGCCGGTCAACATATTACGCGAAGATAAAGTAATTTGAATGGTGAAAGACGACCAATCTAAAACTGTTCGTTGTTTATCAAGACGCTCGGGAGTCTGTCCAAGGTCCACGTTGCATCGTATTTTAAAAAGAAATCAGTTGCATGCGCAATGTGTACTCCCTCTACATCATCGACGACCTATTTGACTTTAATATATCAAAGGACAACTTCAAAAATAACTTGAAGAATTATTTTTAAAAAATTTAAATGTTAATTCACAATTTGATTTATATTTTTTTTAAATTGTTTTTTTAATATAATTTTTGTTTTAAACTAAATAATTTGATAACATACATGTAATTCACAGATAGATTTCTTTAAATAAATAAATAAATAAAGTACAAGACCTTGCATTTACCTGCTGACCATGAAAAAAATGCAATTTTGTCAAGAAATGCTGCTAATAAAATTCGCCGTTTTTTAACAATATTTTATGGAGTTTCGAAACATGTTTTAAAAGGAAGAGGATATTCAATATCCATAATTTGCACTACTGGGCCCGCGTGGGAGGGAATAGTCGATGGCAAATTGATTAGCTCATTTGAACTCACGAGTAGTGGGACAACAGCTGAACATAAATTATCCAAATCGCTGGATTGGAAGGGGAGGGTCCATTGCATGGCCACCATGATCTGCTGATCTAAATCCTTGAGACTTTTTCTGTGGGGTTATTATAAAAATTTGATTTATGACAAAGTAAACCAGGATCAGGAGATGCGACAACATATAACCGAAGCGTCGAATATTATTAGAAGTAACGAACGTGCGTTTCGAAAACTGTGTACGGCGATGCCGATTATGTATTTTGGCAAATGGCGGACACTTCGAACACTTATTATAATATTTAAAATTAATAAAAAAAAATTATTTTATACATTTTGATTAATTAATTTGATAATTTATATTTTGACAAAGCAACGATTTCAGAAATCAAAATTGTATTCTACCGACCAAATTGTGTTCTACCGACCAAATGGCACAGTGGTTAAAGCTTTGGCGTTTGGATCGGGAGGTACTGGGTTCGAATCCCGATAGGGGCAGGATGCAAAAGGAAATTTTCATCAACAGATTGTAATCTGTGATTAAAAGGAACACAACTACGACCCCCTGTCGGAGTGCAAAACTCATGGGCCGACCCATCTTCCATGTCCAGTACTATAGGCTGGCATGGAGCTATGCAATGCGCAGATGGTAACTTAAATCGGTCCTATAGCCGTACGCCTTCGATTTGGCAGGGATGCGTAAAGTAAGACGGGAAAATCAACCGCGAAAGAGCAGGGAGTGCTTCGGCCCCAGAAAAGATTGCATGGATTAAAAAAAAAAAAAAAAAATTGTATTAAGTGCATTTTTGAATAAACACGACAGACTTTGTGAAAAACATTGATAAAAAACATTCTGAAGCGACTAGCCCGGTGTGTGATACCATTTTAAAATCTGCATTAATGTCGCATATTTATCTGATAGTGGATCAACGTACTATAGTACATTATTTTACCGCTGGAGTCACTTAAAGAACAACAAAAAAGAATTGAGAAATAAAGAGTCTTTATTGTTACCATTGTTTTTATATGACGGAAGACAATATAGCTTACAAAAATGGTGTTATTGGAAAGGAACACTCTTCTAGATCGTATTAACAAAGAAAGTTAAACAAAAGAACTCTTGGTTTTTTTAAATTAATTTTTTGGTGGCTCATGCGATTTCACTAAAAAACACTAAAAGTAGAATAACTTTTGCACCATCAACAATTCGAAAAAACTTTACTTGGCTGTTTTTGTTGGAAATGAGCTCTCCTTTCACCGTGTTTCGTTTGTCGAATTCTGGGACACTCTGTATATAATTTAGCTTTCTAGTTTCCTTGTCAATAAAAAGTTTTTTCTGACAATGAATGCAACAATTATAGACTGCTACTGGAACCGAGTTCGTGCTTTAGTAGTCACACCTCGAAGCGAATACCACCTACCTAGGTTACGTGCCGATTCTGCTTTCTTAGTAGTCATTTTTAAAGAAATTTTCTTTCATTTAGGGTAAAAATAACAACAATGTATGAGCAAAATCTTCTTATTTTACCGAATCCATTGTTGCAGTTACTCATTGTTTGGAGGACTTTAAAACAGGTTTTAAAACAAATTGCAATCGTATTTTTAATATGCGTGTGAAGTACTTCACGAATTCACATTTTAGAGAACAGGACTGTTTTGTATATGAAAATTAGTACTAAAACCAATTACGTCCGTGTGTACTAAAATTGTATCCAACTCAATGTAATGTAATAAAATATAGAAGTAAAAAAAATTATAAATTCAGTATAGCGATTCAGTGAAAATTACCACAAATAAACTAAACTAAATTTTTGTCTATTGCATCGCCCCTTTATTGAACAAATTAAAATAATATTCGGATTGATCAAATAATATTTATCCACTGTCGAGTAGACGGTTTAATAAAGCATACTTTATATTTTTTATTCTAGCAGAAATATTTCATGCTAACTACTCTATGCTTAAGAATAGGACTAGGAAAAATTAACCGTATATTCCTAAAGAATCAGTAGAAAATAGAAAAAATTACCAAATGTTGCCTATGTCCTTCTCTTCCAAGTGCCGGGAACAAAAAATCGTTTATCATGACGCGGTAGCGCTCACCATTGACAGTAACGGCGGCTCCTTGCTCATTTTCAAAGAAAAATGGCTCAATGATGCCACCGGACCAAAATCCGCACCAAACAGTCTTTGAGGATGCATCGGCTTCTCTACGATCACGTGCGGGTTCTCCGTGCCCCAAATGCGGCAATTCTGCTTGTTTACATAGCCGCCAAGATGGAAATGCACCTCATCCGAAAAGATGTTTTTTTTCGAAGTAATGTTTCAATATTTCCCAGCGCTGTTCAAGCGAATACAAAACCATTTTCGTTCAGCGGAAGGATAAATCTAACTTTCTGTCAAATCAGAAGTGACATAACCTTTACCATACTCAAAATAATCGTTAGTTCAAAAAAATAAGCATCTCTGGTAAGAAGAGTTAATACAGTTTGAAAATTATCCGCATAAACATTACACTTCAAGCAACCTTATAAGAACAAGTCCAATGGCGTTAAATCGCATGATCTTGGTGGCCAATTCAAGTCTGCTCTTCGAGAAATTATTCGATTATTTAACTTCTTTTTCAAAAGACTCCACAAAAAGTGTCTAATCATCTCTCAATATCGAGCTCCATTTGCTCGATTCGCAGGTTTTGTGTCACTATATTTTGTAAGCCTTTACATGAAGATCTTTGTCTAAAATATTGAAGAAAGTTGTTGGTTTGAGGTTTAATTGCTGTGAACGACGACGAATTGATGTCCTTGCTTTTCAGTAACACTTGTTCTAACAGCTGCAATATTTTCACTTGAACGACTAATACGATGATAAATTCTGCTTCTCGGATCTTAAACTGAACCAGTTTCTTCAAATTTATTAATGATAACACGGTTTGTCGTAAAATAAGTTTTAATAAAAAAAACATATTGTTCAATCGTATTTACATCTTCGAAACGAATACTGTACTCACTCAGCACAGGCGCGGCATACAGATAAAGTGACAGCATATTGAGGCTATGTCTAACCAATTTAATTTTTACTTAAGTTTAGTTTTGGTGATTTACATCCAGCTTCATGTTTCCACCACAAAAATTTACCTAAATATTTATGGGGTGTTTTCTGTGGTTTCGCAAAATTAAAAATAAGTATTGTGTGATCGGGTAATACAAGAAAGGTGAATTTTAACGTCAATGATATTTGTTTTCTTTTGGCCAACTGAGTTTTACATTTGGCCGAGAGATTCATCATTCCTATTTTACTCACATAATCATGAAAAATTTGGACGTCTAGGTTTTTTTTTAGATTTAAAAATTCACCAAAGACAAAAATTTCTTGGGTGTTTTTTAAACTCTGTGTGGGCGTATGTATGTGTGTGGTTCCTTGCAAACTAAATTTTAATACCATAGAGATTACTCTATCGGGTGAAACTTCATATTTAAATGTTCCATAAATCGTGATATCGGCCAAAATGTCCACCTGAAGTGGCTTCCATTGGAGCGTTTTCGTTTTTTGCAAATATTTTGAAAATTATATCATTTAGGAAAAAACGACTTCGAACTTAAAGATTGGTTTTGCAAAATTTAAGCGGGATAAACGGTTTTTGACGAAAACTGTTTTTCAGCAAAATAGAAACTCATATTTTTCTAGACATATCTAGAATCATGTGTTAATGGCCATCAAACACCCACACGATTCAGTGTATACTTCCCGATATACTCAACTATTGTAATATTGATAGTAAATTCCCCGAGGGGGGATGGAGATAAATAAATCATGAAAGCAAGTCTAAAACGCTGTAAATGATCCAATTTAGCGTACACTTTCAAATGTTCTTAACTATTGTAAAATTGGTAGAAAACTCAAGAAGGTTGCATCGATATAGTTATGCGTTAATGGCCATCAAACAGACACACGATTCAGCGCACACTTTCCGTACTCCCCGAGTGCTGCATCGATATGCCGCGTAAAACCAATATTCTGTCCCTGGACAGCTCATACGAATTAATTTCGAGTAACGTTTCTTTCCATAAATTTTCAGATTTAAGTAACTTCTGGCTGTCATCGGCCCACCCAAATGGCATCCTTTTCGTTATTTACAAATATTTTGAGAAGTATATAGCATTAAAAACAAAAGATGGTAAATTACGATTCAAACATGAGGTGGAAGTTGATTGTGTATAAGTAGGTGTCGATTTCCATAGTCGTTATCAGACAGATTTGACGCTAAATGGATGAATTTCTTCCGATGATTGTGTATTTAATCGAGAGCGCTGAAGATAGACCAACGTACGGAACAATCACAATAAAAACCATTACAATAGAAAAACGAAAGTAGAATATTGATAAATGACCTTATTTCACAAAAATCCGTCATCTCTACAATCCAAGCGGATTAACTGTTCAAAACTGCATACTTAAATTTTTGTGGTGTATTTGAGTTTTATGTACATTCATGGTAAAAGAAAGAAGGGGTGTTGGCCACCACGTATTCACTCCTCCATTTTACTTTCTTTACCGTACTAAATTTTGAAAAATTTTAGCTTCGAGAAATTGCAGATCTACATTTTGCTATATCGCCGAAGTCTAAACGGTACGTTTTTAAAAATCTCTTTGTGTATGTGGATCCGTGCACACTAAATGTCTATAGCTGCTCTAAAGCCCAGATGGATTGACTGATCGGGGTAAAACTTCATACTTGAGCTTTTCACATAAAATAGGAAATTCCAATGAATTTGGTAGGAGCTTTTCGATTTATGCAAATATTCTGGAAATTGTATCATTTACAAGAAAAAAGATTATGAGTTTCAGTTTTCCAAAGTGCAAGCGAAAATGACGAATTTCGAGCAAAATAAACTTTCAGCAAAAATACAGCCTACAAGGATCAACTAATCGAAATGAAATTTCTTACTGAGGAAGAGCTCTTTTGTTTTTGCAAACATTTTGAACAGGATATCATTATTCAGACCAGTTTTCCAAAATTGAATGACGATTTTTGACACAAAAACAATTATTTCACCAAATCTCAACATACCTACAGTACAGGCGGACTATTCGGAATAAAACTGCATATAACTACCCCTAAATTTTCCATTAATTGTGAAGTCCTTAAGATATTTGCTGCAAATCTAAAAAAAAAAATCTGTGAAACGGAAGTGGCAGCTTTAATGAGAACTTTTTGCAATGATGTTAAAAAGTTTAGCATTTACAAAAAACGGCAATTTAATTAAAATTCAAAACCATGTAAAATTTCTACGAAAATCTCATTATCGAGACTGCGTTGCAAATAGCTCCATTAATATCTGGGTGGATAAAACACCCAACCACAAGTAAAAATTTTCCAATCTCATTTGTGTAGTCTATAGATATATATACAACAGTAAACTATTCTACATTATGTTAAAATTTATTTTAAATAAAATCCATTTCGATAACTAAAACTGATTTCAATCTTTTGCCATTATGCTACAACGTATGTACTTCATACATATAAAAATTTTAAACATAATCATAACGACGATATACATCGGTAGAATATATAGGCAGGTAACATAAAAAGGAAATTAAAAATTTAACTAGTTGAACGTAAAAACATAAAAAAGGATTTTCTTTTATTATTGAAATTTAATTTTGAATTAATGAACGAATACATAATTTATAAATTTTATGGGTTTTAATTAAAAGTGAAACAATTTAATATTTTCTCTTGTACCCGGTGCCACGTATAAATAATTTGTAAATAGCTTTTAGCAATCTGTTCAATATTGCGTGTTTTGGTAGCAACATTGGTGGTCCCCAATATCAAAAATGAACTTGTATGCATAATCTATGATTCTACGATTTATAAGTCATACATAGGTTTAATTTATTCTAAATCATTAATCAATTACATTAAATATGTTTATATACAACCCACGTATGTGTTTTACTATTTTTAGCACTAGAAACATAAAGGAAGGTTTATGTAAAGAGTATGATAAGCCGTATGTAAAGATATTTAGATTATGTGCATACGTGAATTAAACTAATGGAGTTGTAGACACCATACATGTTATGTATAGAATTGGAATTTAATCGATTTGATGGATGATTGATCAGAACACATTTTTCTATACATACATCAACAAATTTGAAAATCGAGCAAAAAATTTGTAGGTGGTACAATCATTTGTTGCTGGATAAATGTATTACAATTCGTATTGTACGCCTGTTTTACAGCGATAAATCATCAACTGCTTTGGAAGTTAAAGCGCCTCGGTTATTAGTACAGGCAACCAGTTAGTATTTTGTAGAGTTTGAGCCAATGTGCCAGAAAACTGCTCAATACACGAAATATACAGCTTCAAATTACATTCATATATAGAAGCGTTGGTATTAACCAACTCTAATATGAATTAGAGGGTCTTGGTTTGGCATGAAACAATAGTTAAGTTTAAAATTTACCACAAACTCATTATTTCATTCATCTAATTAAACGATCTAATGATTTATAAATGAACACGATTCTTAAAAATGGAGGGATTAATATGTTGTATGGCCAACACCCGACTTTCTTTTTTAACGAATGTACGTACATAAATCTTAAATTCACCCCACTTGATTTCTAAAGCAATAAATTAAACTAAAATGGCTTTTGGTAAAACTGTCTTGTAAATTTTGTCCCGCTTAAATTTAAGAAAACCAAAATCAATTCTTGTTAGTTGAGAATTTAATATTTTATATATTGTCGTTATTTTTCTATAAATGTTAAACTTTTCAACATCAGTGCACAAATTAAAAATGCTCTCTTTTTTAAAGTTGCTATTTCCGGTACACAGATTTGCACCAAATTTGGTAACAACAAATTAATTTAAAAATTTATTAATTAAATATAAAAAATAATCTAAACTAATTCTGTTTGAAACTGAATTTACAATCTTTTTGTACTTAAGAGTTTTTTCGCAAATGATATTTTTCAAAATATTTGCGAAAAGCGAAAGAGCACCTATGGAAGTTTCTACTTCCGGTGGACCGATTTCAGCAAAAACTCGCTGGAATCTCGAAATTTATGGGAAAAGATTAATTTTGAAATTTCATTCGGATCATTCAATCTGTCTGAGCTGGAGAAAAGCTAAAGACATACAAAAAACAGTTTTTGTCAAAAAAGTCATTTCTTGCTGAATTTTTGAAAAATTATCTGGGCCGGTGTTGTGGCAAATATTTGCAAAGATTGGGAAAGCTCCTATGGAGGCCACTTCCAGTGAACCAAAGTCAACAAAAACTCATTAGGATCTGCCAATTTATGAGAAATGCTCTAGTTCGAAGCTTCATCTCGATCAGTGAATCTGTCTGGGTTGTAAAGAACGGACAGACATTTAGTGGACACGTGAATATATACGTGCGTTAAAAAGGTTTCATGATTACTATACTTACTTTTATTACGTAAAATAACGTTAACCTAAGTTCCTCGTTAACATAGGTCTATGCGGTTATCTGTAGCCGACTAAAGCTCAGGGATGTAAGCGTATGGGGTTTGTAGACATGACCTGCATAGATTGAAAAACTTGAGAAAATAATAAAAAACGAAAATAATAAACCAGGTGTGCCCATCGAACTCGGACATATAACTAAGTTATAACGAAATAGGAAGGTTCCGAGGAACGGAACGAAGAAGCAAGATTAAATTCCCAACATACGGATCCTAAATGTATAGTAATTTGTTTTATATTTTCAAATAGTAAATAATTTTAGTAAAAAGAAAATACAAAAGGTAACCTTAGATAGGTGAATCAAAGCAACAAAAAAAAATCGGTAAAGTGGAATATTTAAAATGAATCCAAACAAAATTGTTGCTGTTCCGTTAATTTACAATAACTCACTTGAACAAAACTTCCGAATTTAAAATTTATCTATCAGGGACAAAACATCCCGTAAGTGTACGTTGAACCAGATTGTACCTCAATTCATAGTTTTTAATTAAAAAACTCTTGATCACGCACTCAAAGTTTCGATCAAAAACAATTTATAAAAATTAGTGTAGGTTTATCGAACCTAAAACGCGAACCTAAATCACGTGATTTGCTATTAAAATTATAAAAATTACTTTAAAAAAAATCAAAGAAAATTTGTACCTGCAGCCTTCATTTACCATTTGATAAAATAGATTAAATACGTGTGGAGATGCAGCGTTCTAGACTGACCATTAAAATACAGATGGGCCCCGTTTTGGATGCCTATACGTGTTGTAGCAACGTTGACTGGCAGTTAATAAGTTATGTGGACTACTTGTTCACTGGTCATGAAAAACTGATGTGGACCGCTTATTGACTGCCCTTGAGGTTGCGGCGTTCCCAATTTATCGAAAATAAAATTCAAACCCCGTTAGAAATTATTAATTTTTCTGGAAAATGGTCTCATACCAAAAAATATAAGTAACATTGTGAACACCAAAGCCGACTCGACTAAAAGACGTTAACACTTGGCTTGGCCAACAAACGTACCAAGCGAAGCGAAAAATCGATAACAAAAACATTTTTCTATCTCTTAACCGGTCCGACATACACACATGATGTATATATATATATATATATATATATATATATATATATATATATATATATATATATATATATATATATATATATATATATATATATATATATATATATATATATATATATATATATGTACATATTCGTAGCAACTCTAACATTGATCACAGTTTAATACTACTCATGAAAGCAAACAACGAGCAATGGAACGGGATATAGTGCATCTCCAACAATATATTATTTGCTATGGGAAGAGTGGGATTGTAATGTAAAATGTGCTAAGCGACAAAATTAATCGAAACAAAATTTTGTTACGATGAGTCGGAGTCACAAAGACTCTCTGCAAAGTAACCAGACCTCTTTCACTGAACATCTAAACCAAAATAATGAAATCTATGAATCTCCACCAAACATCCAGGCTAGCTATCCAGTCAGCCATAACTACCGCAGCAGAAAATACTATTGGAAGAAGACCACTAAGAGCATGGAATGATTGATTCGACGATTAGTGCCGTCAAATTGTTTAAAATTAACGGAAGCCGCGAGAAAAATGGTGAAATAGTAACACTCAGAGCACTCATACAGAGTATTTCCGCGCCAAAAAAGATGCGACAAAATAACTCCGGAAAAACTAACCCGAATGTATGAAGACTTGTAACGAAAACATCAGTTTCCAAACGGAAACCGAAACCTCAAGAAACATTTTCCAATGCCAGAAATTTTACTAAGCCTTCCATACAAGATCCACAGACATCGAAAACACGGAAGGGAAGTTGAGAACAAACGTGGTTAATTTTGTTTCAGTATGACAATCCTACTTCCAAATATTAATCAATCGAAACTACGAAGTAACCCCTATTAGAGCTATTGCCCCACTAGGGGAGAAGGTACACCATATCATACAGTAGAGAAGTAGAAGTAGCTATTCCCTCAGAATTATTAAAACACAAAGGACCTACTCTTGTACCTAATCGATATGAAGTTAATGTTGTGATCTGAGACCAGGAGGAGTTTCCCGAGGAATGGAAGACCGCACTCATGTGTTCGCTGAATAAAAATGAGACCGCCTCAGATTTTATAATTACCGTGACATTGCTGCCGGAAGTAACATCGGCGGATAGCAATGTGGTTGTTGCCCCAAAAATGCTCCTGGAAAAAATGTAAGGAGCACAATATAACCTAATATATGCCTCGGAACTTGAGATAAACTTGTCTTTCTCTGTAAGCTAATAACATCTGGCTCGCTGTGTAAAATTGTATTAAAAGTGACTGTGTCTATCCCTTTAGAGACCGCTTAACCTGCATGCGAAACGACAAGTTTGAATGTGAACGACAACAAAACATAATATCTATTAACCCCGGAGCATCCATACGGTAAATCTCGAAACACACGACCTTAACTTTGATAACGTGGAAGACGTTGAAAGATTGATAACTCGATCCATTTATGGACCAATTAGGGTTGCGAGCAACCAATACCCGATTCAAACTAGTTTCAAAATGTCGGAGATTGTAACATTATCCGATTCATTTAATCGTAAGTTAGATGGTTCTGTCTATTTTAAGCAACTGTGTCATCCCTAAAACATTCGACTAAGCTATTTCATCACCATCCATTGAGGAGAGATTTAGAAATAATATTCTCTGAGAGTAAGAACTGGGTGAGAGAAGCTCGTCTGATCTCTGAAGTTGTTAATTTCTCTAAGAATGGTTGAAAAATGAAAAAAGTAATCTTGTTGAAGCATAATTTAATATATGAAAGGGATATTTACTTTTTGACGGGCAGCATATAATCTTAATAAATTAGTGACAGCGAGAAAATAACATAACGCCGATATAACATAACGACACTTGTGTAGATATATACGTTAATAGAAAATGATACATTGGCAGTACACCGAGAACTACTGTAGGATGCAGATGAAGAATTTTATATAAATATTGCAAAACTGCACGAAATATGGAGATGCCCGCAAAAAAACAGGGGTGAGAGGTAATAAAACAGTCAACGTCGAATTTCATCAAAATGGATAGTTTAACCATAACGTGAGAAGAGTCCATCATTAGGGCAGTTGTTGTATATTTGTCACGTGGTAAGAATTGTATTAGGTGATGATCCGAAACCGTACTAATTCGCTTAAATTACTTTAAACATTTGAATTGGTTAGAAGAATGTCAACTTAAACCACTACTCATAGTGCTTCATATTTAAATTAATTATAAATATGTATTTAGCTTACCATTTACATTAAGTTTACACAGATCATCAAGAGTTATTGAAATATTTAGTTTAAACAAGTTAACACCGTCGGTAGTGCCAGCTAAAGTCAGGCTTCGAAAAACGCGATTAAATCTATTTGTCATATGTCCAACCAGAACACAATTGTCTCTCATCTATTAATGAAATGACAGATCCGACAGATTTTAATATTCACTTGGGATATGTGCTACGTCATTTCAATATAACAGGAATTCCTCATGGTAGGTGAGAATAAAGGCATTCAACCACAGAACGAATTAAATTTCGAAACAATAGGAGGTTACCGACATAGAAAGTATATTCATAGAATTATAGGCACAAACTGAATCATATAAGGGTAAAGAAAATACGAGAGAACCCTAAACACGAACAACATACATTGAATAAATCTAACATTAGTTACAATCATACAGGGTGCCTATAATTTTCCACATCGATTTCATTTGGCCACCATTTTGTTTTGAATGATATTTGTCGGTTTGAATTTGACAGTCGTGGAGAGAGGAGTGGTGGTGGTGACGTGCCCGTCTCTCAACTTTTTAATTGCTATTAATAGTCGATCACCTAAACTAGTATTAACCTGGGCAATGTTTGTGTGATTTTAATAACGAAATCGTTGTCGCATTAGGTGGTCACGAGCCGTTCATACTACAATTTGCACATAAGAATATTTTGCTGGAATTCCTTTATTCCACAACCAAGAAGAAGAGAATTCCTAAAGTTTTTCTGTATATAAAATCAATAATGGTTCGAAAAGTGTCTGTCTATGCTAAATATATTATGTTATGTACTTGTACTCGTACGAAAAGTAAAGCGATATTACTCGTATGTGCATAACACATTTCGTATGAACTAACTATTCATATAACGGGTAAGAAGTAAATCGATTTAGTTGTTTAGCATATCCATGATGTTTCCCTATTTCTTTTAGTTATTTTTCTCTAAATTCTATTCGTCTAAACATAAACATTCACTTCCTCTTCGAATTTATATTTTATTTTATTCAATTTGAGTTTTTTGCGCTATAGCTAAGCAATAGACAGTTTATCGTACATCTTTAATTCTAGCACAATCCAACAAAAACAATGACTTGTATTATAAAAAAATGGAGGGGTGAATATGTTGAGGCCAACACCCGACTTTCTTTCAACATGAATGTATATATAAATTTCGAATACACCACGCTTGATTTCTAAAGCGAAAAATTAGACTTACTAGACATTTGGTAAAACTGGCGTGTTAATCAAAAATTTTTATCATTGCTGAAATTGAAGAAAACCAACAAGGTTAACCCTCCTCGTTCGGTGAAAATTTAATCTTACATATTTAAATCTTTTTCATGAATTTTGTAAATGCTAAATTTTTCAACATCATTGAAAAGATTTGAACAGCTCTCATTGAAACTGCTACTTCCGGTACACACATTTCCATTAAATTTCGTAAGGACCTCCTATAATTATTCTAAAAGGTTAAGTATGAAATTTTATTTCGAATAGGAAATTCGCCTGGACTGTAGAGATTTTTAGTGAAATTCATCAGGGGCTGAGGGCTTAGGGCCTTCTTTTATCAATGTATATGGCTTTAACGACTCCTATAAAATTTAAAGAGACAAAGGTTTTCGAATGCAAGGAAATGATGATAAGAAGTTATATTTTTTTAATGGTGTGGCTTTAATTCTTGCACCAATTGAATTTTGTATGGCACCAAACCCAAATCTTTACGTAAAATTTTCCATAAAGTCGATGGACAAAGTCCAATTTGCTGAGCACGACGACGAATCGATAAATTGTCGTTTTCTTCGACACTGGCCTCAACGACAGCAATATTTTCTTCTGTACGAACTCTTCTCATTCTTGTCGGTGGCTTGGCATCCAAAAGAGTGAATGTAGACCGAAATTTGGTAATTACGTTCTTTATGGTGGTCTCTGACGGACGATTATGTGCACCATAAAATTCACGAAGTGCTCTATAAACATTTTTAATTGAACACTGATTTTGAAAATAAATTTCCACGATTTGAAAACGTTGTTCTGGAGTTAACCTATTCATAATGATTTGCCAAACAATACTGAGTAGAAATGCCACTTTGAGCTGTCAAAACAACTGTCATAAAATAAAACGACATCTATCGGAAAAACAAACCTCCTAAAAAAACACCCTTTATATAAAATCATGAAAACTATTTCTGTATACTA
Organism: Nephrotoma guestfalica; assembly: GCA_963691935.1. Classification (NCBI taxonomy): domain Eukaryota; kingdom Metazoa; phylum Arthropoda; class Insecta; order Diptera; family Tipulidae; genus Nephrotoma; species Nephrotoma guestfalica. The sequence continues at coordinate 140,734,326 of OY829915.1, read as the reverse complement.
TTCGAAAACAATAACCTTTGAACAATGGATAATGATAAGGTTAAGTTTTTATTACATCCATTAACAAATAATAATTTTCTTAGATAAAAGTATAAGGTAATTAATTTTAAAATGATAAGAAATCGATATCTATCGTATATAACCTTTTTATGTTTCAATTCTAAACAAAAGAATAAGATGAAAACTATTCTTGCCATACAACAGGTATAAGGGATATATTGATAAATAATGGAAAATCAAGCGTGGTCTAATATAATTCAGCTTCCCCTTGTAATCTCGTGTAGAAATGGACAGTGCAAATTTTTCATACAGCAAAATAAATTATCGATTGGATGTCTAAAAGTGTCGATGTCACACTCAATACGAAATCAATTGCACATATAAACGGAAATACGATAGGAAAAATGGACAATTAGTGATTGAGAAATAAAAACAATTATTTTGAAGAGGACTCGTTGAAATAAATACATATATTATTGTATGTTGACAATGAGCGGAATTTATAAACAGATTAATTAAACATTTTGTATTTCTGTGACATTTTTTCTGTAGCGATGCAGTAGCGATAATCCAGTAATGCTACTGTCTTTCCAATATTATTTCATGGATGGTCTAATTGTATGATGTTTTCCATTTTATACTAACATCCTATATCTTTATTGAGCCATTCTATTTTATTTGTGCATGCAAAATTGAATATAATTTATTGTAACGAATTTGCTGTCAATTCCGCTTCGTATCACTGGATATGAATACCGTAATACAAGTGTACGGTTACAACACGGCTTCCGGAATATTCACAAATATATATGGGAAATAATCTCTGAATAATTTTTTAATATTTTCTGAACATCAAATATGGGAGTTTTCGCGTCATCTACTAACTTTTACTTGATTGCGTACACAACTAATGATCTACATATTTTTAATGTCTGCTTCCGGAGGTTTTAGCAAATTCAAATAAATTATTAATACTATAAAATATATTTTTCCAAGTAACTTGTGCCTCACACGCTGAGTTTTGATTTTTTGCACAAATTTCCCACTAACAAAATTAAAGGTTAGTTAATACCAGTTACGTATAGATGTCTCTAATATTTTTAAACCATAATATACATGATAGTTATATCTAAATTGTAAACACAGTTTAAATTTGCCGAAAACCTATTAAAAATATTGTCGAAATTGATAAATTTTTATTTGATAAGCATATTTTAATTATACGTGCCCTAACCGTAAAAACCAATTTATGAGCTTACTTTTCAATGATTTTTCATTTGATTTTTATAATTTTGTTCCTATGAGTCAATTTCAAAAGATATTAATTATTTGTTTAATTATTAATTAATCTATATGTACATTAAAGATTAAAAATATTACTTGAGTGGCATCTGCTCCTATATTCCACGAACTTTTAGTTTTAATTTAGTTTAATCAATTCAGACGATTAAGGCTCATAAATATCATATTGGCTCATATATCATAAATATCATGTTATAATGATGTTACTTTATCATCACTACCACCCTCCCCTGACGAAGAATTGTTATGTGCCATATACGAGTATAAACGACTAATATGAACCAACCACCAATTTTGTATTTGGTAGAAATCTGTGTACCGCAAGTTGCAGCTTCCAGAGGAGCTTTTTCAATTTTTGCAATGCTGTTAAATAATTCAGCAGGTTCAAAAAAATTAAGGGTTTAACAACATACAATCGAATACACTACATACTATTAAACTTCGCCGAAAGTTTCCAGCCGAAAGATAAAAATATTGATAAAGCAAATGCTCTTTTCGCAGCCGAAATTGAATAAATATGACATAGTTGATTGACATAATTCAGCTGAAAAGTTATCAGCCGGAAATTTCAACAGAATATCAACATTGATCAACATAGACCAAATTTAATGTTTTATTAGGCGGATTCTCTTGTAAAATTTTAATCTTATTTTAATTTTTAAAATGTAAACTCTCTTACTAAAAATGAACCCGTTTCCAGTATAAATTATCATTTGATAAGCCATAATGTTATCTTCATTTGAAATTACCATAAAGATTGGTGAGAATGCCACAATGATCATTTGATAGGTCATAATGTTAGTCAACTTTGACCCCATTATGAAGAAGCTCTTATGAGGATACAGGGATGTAATTTGGCAAAGTTTAGCTAATTTGATCCATTGAAAAAGCATTTACTTGGCGATTATAATATGATTTACCATTGATGCCACTAAGGTCTATTGATAGGCTCTAATGATAGCCCACATCGGTCAAATTGTAGAGAAATTTTGATGGGGATACATGGGTGTAATTTGGCAGTATTTAGCTAATTCGATATATTAAAAATTCATTGAATGACGTGGCGATCCAGATTAATATGCTTTACCATTGATGCCTCTATGGTCTTTTGATAGGACCTAATGTTAGCCCATTTCGAGTCAATAGTGAAGACATTCTGATTGGGATACAGAATGTAATTTAGCAAAATTTTGCTAATTTAATATATATTGAAAATGCATTGAATTGCCGTTGATGCCAGTATGGTATTTAGATAGATTCTAATGGTAGCCCACTTCGGCCTAAAAAAAGAAAAATTCTGATCGGGATACTGCGGTGCAATTTGATTGCAAAATTTCGCTAATTTAATATATTGAATATGCATAAAATAGCCTGGCGATCCAGTTTAAAATGGTTTACAATTGATGTCTCTATGATTTTTTGATAGGCCATATAATGATAGTCAAATTTGGTCTAATTGTGAATAAATTCTGATGGGGGGATACAGGGGTGTAATTTGGAAAACTCCGCTTATATTGAAAATGTGTTCAATATATGACGGAACTATCATCATTTGATATGCTATAATGTTGGTTACCTTCGGTCCTTTGCGGAGAAACTATGATGGGCCACTGGGGTTTAAAATGGCAATATTTCGCTAATTCGATCAATTGAAAATACATTGAACCGCCTCACGCAATCCAGATTAACATGTTTTAACATTGATGCCACTATCGTCATTTGATAGGCCATAAAGTTGTTCAACTTCGGCTCAATTGTCGAAAATTTCTGATCGAGAAACAAAGGTGCAGTTTCACTACTTAAATTGAAAGTTGTATTGCTAATTTCACTAGTTTAATGTTTTGAAAGGCATGGCGTTCCAGGTTACCATGTATTATCATTGATGCTATACTATGGCTATTTGATTTTGGCTTATGTTAGCCGAGATGGGCATTTACGCGGCACCTACTAATTTTTACATGATAGTGTCGATGAAAATATCGATTTCACGTCGACAACGTCAAATGCTCGTATACAACGTCGACAACTACTTGTAATTCGCACCAGTAGTGTTTGAATGATTTACATATTTTGAACTTTTGTTTCTTCTGAAGATTTTAGTAATGCAAATTATTATTAAAATATATTTCTAAGTAATTTAGACTATGTGCCTCACACCGATTTTTTCGACTCAATTATTGACTAAACTAAATTGCCGTTAGTTTGTTCTAGTGATTGATAGTTGTTGCGCACTAAATTGTTAATTATTCGCCATCGATAATAAAAACATCGACAATTGATACACCATAAATTTAATATTTAATTTGTGGATCAGAATAAAATTTTAGTGTATTGTCTTTTACGCCCTCTATTATAATCTTGTACAAATCAAAATTAAATTAATTTAATCATTAATTTATTCGAAAAAATTGGTATCAGACACGTTCATTTCAAACTAAATATAAGTTTTTCTAAAAATATTAAAACCAATTCTAACCATATATATGTAGCGGACATCTACTGCCATTTCCCCAAACTAACAAGTATCGAGTTGAATTGAGCGATAAATATTTTGTTCAGGGATCTGACGAATATTTCTTCCATTTGTAAATTAATTAATTTAAATGTCAAAACATTCACATGGCAACTGTTGAATTTCTTCATTATTATGGAAACCTAATTAAATGAAATCTAGGTACATTAGAGATGAGACTGTATTGCCTGAGTGAAATGGATACTACAGATATAATCAGACATATAGGTCAGCTGGATAGTATACCAATTCATACAGGGCGGTAATTAGTTTTTGTTTGTGGAGGTGGGGCCTGTACTTACTATAATGACAGATTTAACGATGATTATTTTAAAATTATGTTGTTTATACTTCAATAGAATTTAATTGATGGTTTACGTGGTGTGGATTACCAAATACCTCTAAACTTGTGGGACCATAATCCTGACGATCATTTCAACCTTAAGCAGTATAATATACAACATGACCCAACGCTCGGTAATATTTTAATGTCGATACATTAATTTAAAGATTCATCTTGTAAATGAACTTTTAAGTCGGCCAGTTATCCCATTTACATCGTATTTTTTCTTTCGCTCTCGTGGCTCAGAAACCAAAAAAAAAACTTCATAATTACATGGTCGTTATCGTTGGCTTAAATGGTATATGCTCGTTTGTGCAAATGGATGTGTGTAAGCCTGGCATCCTGATTGGCAGAACGCTAGTAGCAATGAGCAGGAACATATTACCTGTGTTCAAAAACGCGATCAATTTTAGTTGCTAAAGATTCACAACACATCTATGAAGTTGAGTTTAGAGTTGCGGCTATATGCGTATTTAAAGTCAATTATCAAACCATAACGGTTGATGGTGACGGTTGGCCGATGATGATTTATCCATACAATTGATCACGAAAAAAAGCGGAGGTCGTCAGATTCACCCACGCAAACATAGGATATCTTAGATAAATGATAGATACCCAAAGAAATATTTTAGGATTATATGGTCATACTGACACAACGTTTAAAGTCAAATCTCAAATAAATGAGTTTATTTAGGAATACAAGGTGGGCCAAATATTTGTTTTTTGAACTAGCGGTTATTTTGAATATGGTAAGGCTTATGTCACTTCTGATTTGACAGAAAGTTAGTTTTATCCTTCCGCTGAACGAAAATGGTTGTGTATTCGGTTCGCTGAGTGGGTTTGCGATCGGTTTGAAGAAGATGCCAATTTTGGCAAAAAAATCATCTTTTCGGATGAGACGCATTTCCATCTTGGCGGCTATGTAAACAAGCAGAATTGTCGCATTTGGGGCACGGAGAACCCGCACGTGATCGTAGAGAAGCCGATGCATCCTCAACGAGTGACTGTTTGGTGCAGATTTTGGTCCGGTGACATCATTGGGCCATTTTTATTTGAAAATGAGCAATGAGCCGCCGTTACTGTCAATGGTGAGTGCTACCGCGGCATGATAAACGATTTTTTGTTCCCGACACTAGAAGAGGAGGACATAGACAACAATTAATTCAACAACACGGCGCTCCGTGCCACACAGCACACGTTTCAATTGATCTTTTGCGCACTATCTTCGAAGATCGAATTATCAGCCGAAATGCTGAACTGATTTGGCCGCCTCAGAGCTGTGATCTGACGCCGTTGGACTATTATCTTTGGGGTGCCGTCAAAGATAAGTGTTACGCCGATAAACCAGTAACGATTGACGCTCTCAAGAACAATATTCGCATTGCCATTGAAGACATAATGCCGCATACCATCGAAAATGGGCTCAAAAATTGGACCGCCCGTATGGAGTACGTCAAGGCCAGCCGAGGCAGTCATATGAATGAAATAGTATTCCATAATTAATCGGAAGGATTGTCTTTACAATGAAAAAAAATTGATAAAATATTGAGAAATTTTTATTTTATGGCATTTAAAAAAAAATTATTTAGCCCACCCTATATTAATTACAGCTCTCTCTCTCTCTCTCCCTTTTCCTTTCTCTCCCTCTCTCCCTAACTTTCACATTCCATAAAGGGATTTTACTGCCTGCACTATGGTCCTCCATCCGACTCGATCCATCGCTCTTCTCCTCCAGTTTCGACATCCTAATATACGTAGATCAGTCGGTGTCTTCCTCTACGACATACACCGTCTAGTTGTAGATGAAACACTTTATTGGCCTAGCCATCTACTACTAATTATAGCGTTATATACTAAACCGACCAGAATTTTGCAGTCGTGCATCTAACCACTTAAAAACTATTGGGCCTTAATCACGCTTTAATCACAGAACATTTCGAAAGAATTTGATGATTACATTACGACACAATTTAAACATAATGTAATTATAGCACGGCCTGTATACATGGAATGCATTGAATGGAACTACTCGCCAATAGAGTTCTCAAAATATATGGAAAAATCGTCTGAGATCTGCCTGCCAAATATTATCCCGTTTAATAGGCGTTCAATAAATAATGCACAATTGAATGAAATTGTCGATAGTTATAATTAGCAACGTATGTAAATATTCCAAAAACCCCACTTCATTTAGAAAGATATTACGAATACTTTAAAATTATATTCATACCTTACACGACACTAATTGATCATTTTTTCGATCGCTAAATTATTCGCTAGTACCATTCAAAACAACTCAATTCTGTAATGATGTACTTTAGGAAGCAAATAATTGAAGATGTTTATGGTGGCGTATCCATTTCAGCAGATCATGTATTTGGACTTTGAGCATCAGAAACCACACATATAAAATATTCTAATAGTGCACAACTTGCTTTATAATGTTAAATTGTCATCGTAAGTGTCGGTTCATATAATTACTATATTACTCTGTAACTTTTCAGTACCAAATTTCGTGACGTAACATATCAAGAATTCGATAGGGAATAACTCGAAAAAATTGTCAATTTCTGAAACGGCTTTCGCACATATGAATTGCAACTAATAGCATCTCTATATCAACAAAAGTTGAAGCTAATGCCAATTGTAGTTTTTGAGCTTTTAATAAATTTATTTGTTTAACTTTTTTTACTTTTATTATATACGCCTAAAGGTTGATAACGAAATACATACACTTACAGTTGAAACAAATAGTTTGTATGTCACTTATGCAGAAAAAACATTGTTCTAAGGTATCCAAACGAATGCCGCTAACTGTACTAATATATTGTTGGACAACTGTACAATACATTCTTATTTTTGATTGTAGATTTTAAATAAAATGCGAATTGAGAACAGAACATTTTTTAAAACACTGAATCTTTTTCTCTGTACGCAATTTCTATAAAATTCCAGCTATAGAATTTTTGCATTTTCAAAATCGGGCCTTTATACAGGGTGACTGACACGAAGTGTTACCAACTTCAGACTGTCATTGCTGTCAAACCAATGATGACAGAGCGCTCAAATTTACATTAATTACAGTTCATTCTATTGTTTACAAGCGTACAGAAGCATTTTAGTGGGAAATATTCAGAAAAAAGTTAACCGCAATGGAATTCAATCGTAATAGTGTGATTGCTCTATATTTGGCTGGAAAACCACAGCCGCAGATTGTTAACCAGTTAAAGCATCTGCATGTGAATAAAATGTTTGTGTATCGCACCATAAATCGTTATAACGATACTGGCAGCATTGCAAAACGCCATGGTGGTGGACCAAAACGCACTGCAACAACGTCGGATATCATTCGGAAGGTGAAGACAAAATTGGCTCTAAATCCGCACCGTAGCTGCAGAAAAATGGATCGTGAGGCGAACATTTCGCTCAAACGGATGCAGCACATATTGAAAGGTCATCTTTGACTAAAGGCCTTGAAATTCCATAAAACGCATGGTCTCACCGATGCTCAAAAAAAGTTAGAGTGGAAAGAGCAAAGGAGTTGTTACGCTTGCACGAAAGTGCCGATTTGCCGAATTTGGTTTTCTCCGATAAGTCACCGTTCGTTATTGAGCAATATGTGAACAAGCAAAACGACCGGATTTACTTGCCCGGCCGTTCTACTGAAAATTTGGACCAACGGATTGCCACTCGAAACCAAGCGCCGCCGCTGGTGATGGTTTGGGCCGCCGTAACGGCCGAAAGCCATTCATCGCTCGCTTTTTTGGACCGTAGCATCAAAATAAATGCTCATATTTATCGGGATCATGTGTTGGAGGGAGCGTTGAAGTCTTGGGCACAAAAACATTTCGGCCGCAGATCCTGGACATTTCAACAGGACTCGGGTCAGTGTCATAAAGCGCGCGTCAATCAAGATTGTCTGAGAAACAACGTTCCGCGGTTCATTTCCACTGCCCAATGGCCACCAAATTGACCGGATGCAAATCCGCTAGATTTCTCGGTTTGGGGTATTTTGAAGTGCAAGGTTGGGACAAGAAAATACCAAAGTGTCGATCATCTCAAGCAAGCGCTTCGCCGAGAATGGGCCAAAATACGCAGTGCCACTTTCGTGCTGCATGCAATAGCTTTGTCGGCCGTTTGAAGGCCATAATCGCAGCTAAGGGTGGCCAAATGAAAAACTGCTAATGCAATTCGAAAACTTAAGTATTTGTGAACATTTTTTAAATTCATGAAAATTCATGAAAAAAAAATCTGTGGCGTTTTGTTTTGGTAACATATCGTGTCAGCCACCCTGTAGTATCAAAACGTAAGCTTATATATAATAATTATACAACTGCCTAATAGCCAGAGAGAAACTTTATCACCTGGCTAACGTGAAATAAGAGAATATAGGTTATCGATGTTTTCTACATTGTCGACGATAGGGACACAAAAAATAGCTATATAATCTAGGTTAAAGAATACGTGTCAACAACCGCATAGGCTCCATTGAGTAATCCACCTTACCCATTCCTGAATGTTAGTCAACTTCGGTCTAATTGTGAAAAATTTATGATGGGGATACATGGGTGTAATTTGGCGAAATTTCACTAATTATATATAATACAAATGCATTTAATTGCTTGGCGATCTAGATTAATATGCTTTACCATTGATGCCACTATGTTCTATTGATAGGCTCAATTGATTGAGCCCACTTCGGCTTAATAGAAAAGAAATCCTGATGGGGATACAAAGGTGTAATTTGGCAATATTTCACTAATTCAATATATTAAAAATGAATTGAATGGCCTGGACTAAACAGTTACATATTTTCCGAATAAATGCAATTATAACATCAAGTTTCATGAGTTTGATACATTAAATGTAGGAAAAAAAAGTTTCTCGTTTTTCTTATATTTTACTTTTAAAACTATTGAAGCTTAACGCTATAATTGCATTTGTCGGAAAATATGTAACTGATCAGTACTGTTAGTCGTACCTCAAAACTACAGTAAATTTTCCAAATATTTTGAAAATATATAAGAAAGATTACGTTAATAATACATTTTTTAAAGAAATATTGAAGCAATTAAACATTTTCACACCTTTAGTGTGAGGTGTACTTATTATTAATTGTCCTTATTATTGACCAGGTGTTTGATAATTAATTTGCGGTACGAAACCATAATTTGAGAAATTTGTAACAGTTTTTAGGTTATGAGTGAAATTCAAAGTGACCAATTTTACAACCTTGATTATCTCTATAACGGTTACCGATAGGATATGTGCTGTCATATAATTTTTTGTACTTAATTAAGAGCCACCCTGTATAACTTGTTCGAAACCACGGTATTCTGAAATGGGGAGCACATTTCTTTCAAAACTAGTCTAATATTCTGCAAATAATTTATTTGACTCTCTTACTTCGGAATTTAGATAAAAAACGATATAAGATTTAGCTGAATATCTAAACAATAAATTTAAAAATTCATTACATCGAGACTTTTAAGATATGTATCGTTAACGAGACTAAAACATATTCTGTTCTTTGAATTTAAAAAGGATTTTTGGTGTTACGTAGACAGCATTGAAATCATGTACATTATTCCTTATTTCAGTTTAATTAAATTTATCTATAATGAATGTATAATTTAATAAGATTGTCGAATTAAAAAAAGTACTAAACGAATTAAATATTCAAACACATCTCTATGTTTAAGATAACATAATATACACTTAACACATTAAACTCATTGCCACGTAAAATGCCGTGAACTTTCTATAAAACTTAGTTCTTAATCCTTTTTTGGATGTCACTGTATATACGCACACGAGTTACTCGTAAGATGTTTTTTTATGTGTTGGTATAATAAGAAAGTTTTCTTCGCCATGGAAGAAAACCCAAATTATTTTATGATTTCATTGTTGTTGTCATTTTGTCACCCATTTAGTTTTTTGTAACTGTTTTTATTCTGTTAGTTTGGTATTATCTTGTAATTTACAGGTGGAATTAACACTTAAGATAAAATTTAAACACTATGTTTATCTTTATTTCGTATTTAGGGAGGTGATTATATTTCGTATAAATAGTCAGATGTTAAGTTGTTAATATTTCATTAGAGATAATAATTCTTACTGTAATCGTTAACCAGACAACGAATATAAGAAATTATTTTATGCTGTCTAATAAAGTTTTGTATTGAATTTAGTGACTGATATTAAGGAACAAGATAGAAGGCAGTAGTGGTGAATAATGAAGATTATATATATATATATATATATATATATATAATATATATATATATATATAATATATATATATATATATATATATATATATATATGTATATATATATATATATATATATATATATATATATATATATATATATATATAGGGTTATCCAATTCAAGCTTGATAAAGTAAACTTAAAAAAAACACACAAAATATTCGGAATGTATTGTAATTTTTATTTCATTTTACAGATTGATCCTTGCCATTTTTAGTTAAACAAGATATCATTCAAATGTCCTCCACGGGACTTCTTACAGGCCTTGATTCTTTTGCGGTAATTTTCAATGACTTTTCGGCACATTTCGGGCGGTATCTCGGCCATTACCTTACGAATATTAGTTTTCAATTCGTCAAGAGTTTGAGGATTGTTTGCGTAAACACGATCTTTCGTGTAGCCCCACAAAAAGAAATCCAAAGGCGTTAAATCACAGGATCTTGGAGACCAATTGACATCCAACCAAGCGAAAAATGAGCTTCATCACTGAAGAAAATTTTGTTCGAAAAATCAGCATCGACGGCCTGTTTTTCCAACACCCAATTTGCGTATGTTAAATGCTCCATATTCTTAAATGGCAGAATGTCAACTAAATAAATGACAGCGTACTTGACGTTTATCTTTGACAGATGTCGGTATACAGATTTCTACTTTATCAACCTCGAATTGGATAACCCATTATATATAATATATATATATATATATATATATATATATATATATATATATATATATATATATATATATATATATATATATATATATATATATATATATATCTATATATATCTATATATCTATATATCTATATATATCTCTATATATCTATCTCTATATCTATATATCTATATATCTATATATCTATATATCTATATATCTATATATCTATATATCTATATATCTATATATCTATATATCTATATATCTATATATCTATATATCTATATATCTATATATCTATATATCTATATATCTATATATCTATATATCTATATATCTATATATCTATATATCTATATATCTATATATCTATATATCTATATATCTATATATCTATATATCTATATATCTATGTATCTATATATCTATATATCTATATATCTATATATCTATATATCTATATATCTATATATCTATATATCTATATATCTATATATCTATATATCTATATATCTATATATCTATATATCTATATATATATATATATATATATATATATATATATATATATATATATATATATATATATATATATATATATATATATATATATATATATATATATATATTTATATAGATATATTTATATATAACATATTTTCAAATCAATATGTACTCAATCTGTGATAGTCTGATATATTTTTTGTGTAAATTTTTTTTATTTTTATGGCTTCAGATAGTTTGATCAGAGATCATTGTATGGGTGTTCAAATTGTTCATCAGAATATTAGGAGTCTAAGGAAAAATTTTAATCCTTTTTTGGCGCATCTTGAGTCATTTAAAAGTTTACCTGATTTAATTTTCTTGAGTGAAATTTGGATTAATGATGATGAAATGGAATTCTATCAGTTAAATGATTATCATCTTGTTTGTTGTTGTAACAATAGTTATCGTGCTGGTGGAGTTTTGTTATTTTATAAAAGTAATTTAAATTGTTTTGTTGAACCTATAAACCTTGTTTCTGCGGATGTTGTAAAGGTAAAACTTGTAATTGGCAATGACACGTATATTTTAATTTGCGTTTATCGGCTTCAGGCCGTTACGGAGTCTGTCTTTCTCGATGAGTTTTCTGAATATTTAAGACATATAAACAGAAAAAACATCTTTGTTCTGGGTGACATTAATATTAATATTTTATCTTGCTCTTCCTTGTCCGATAATTATATTTGTATGATGTCGTCCGTTGGTCTAGCATCGCTTATTAATGATCCAACTAGAGTAACTGATACTACTTCTACTAGTATTGATCACTTATTTTGCAGATTGCGTGATAATTTATTGTCTTAGGTTGAATTATTTAATTATATGATTACTGACCATCACTTGATGCATGTTGTGATCGAGATTAATCTGGTTAAAAGCAATGATAGATTACCTGTTAAGCCAAAAGTCATTCTATCTAAATTCTTGGAATTGTTAAGTAGAGCTAATTTCTCTCCTATTTATGCCCTTGACGATCCGTGTGCAGCTGTTGATGTGTTTTTAACGCTTTGGAATGATGTTTTTTCAGCTAGCCTATACTCACAAAAATCACGTAGTAATCGTCCTATTAAACCTTGGATCTCTGAGGCCTTGCTAAGCAAGATCAAAGGTAAAAAATGGTTATTGAGAAAGGCGAAACATGTTAGAACCAATCAACGTTTCCAGCAATATGTTACAGCCTATTGTCAGAAAGTAAAAAAGAAAACCATTGCGGCTCGCGTAGCTTATTATAAAAATAGATTTGATAACTGTTCCGGTGACTCCAAACCTACGTGGCGTACTATCAATGACATTTTAAGTAATAATTCGTCAAAGATTAAGCTAATTCTATTAACCCATCTAATAATGATCTTTTAACGGATGCGTCTGATATTGCCAATGAGTTCAGCAATTATTTTGGGAGTATTGCGTCAAATTTGAAGTCTAGTCTCCCATTAAATAATAGGAATTCTATGGAGTCTGACGGCGATTATGTTGAGCAATCTTTTTTTTTCATTCAATTGACGATCTTGAAGTTTCTAAAGCCAGTGCTCCTTTATGTCATATTTTTAATTGATGTTTTAGAACTGGTATTGTTCCTGAAATTTTGAAATCAGCAATTGTGCTACCTCTTCATAAAAATGGTTCCAGATGCGACTTAAATAATTACCGGCCTATTGCTTTACAGCCAGTCCTGTTAAAAATAATGGAAACATTATTAAATGTAGAATGGTTGTACTCCTAGAGAAGCATAGTGTTATAAGTTGTTGTCAGCACGGTTTTCGCAATGGGTTTTCCACGGAGTCTGCATTAATTGAATTTTTAAATTGCGTGCATGCATCGCTAAATAATTCTGAATCTTGCGCTGGGCTTTTTGTTGACATAAAAAAAGCCTTTGGCATGGTTGATCATAACCTCCTATTGCATAAGCTTTCTAAAATTGGTTTCAGAGGAAACATTAATAATTGGTTTAAATCGTATCTTGCAAATCGTAATCATGTTGTTAAGGTGAATGGAACTATGGGCAACCCTTATGTCTTAAACATTGGTGTTCCTCAAGGTTCTGTCCTGGGGCCACTTCTAATTCTGATATACGTAAACTCAATTTTTAGTGCAAATTTGGCAGGCTCTATGGTTGCCTTTGCAGATGATATGAGCTTATGCTATCGTGGGTCGTCACAAACTGATGTTTGCCATAAAACTGCAGCCGATCTTTTAGTTTTAAGGAAATGGTCACCATTTTCTAATTTTAAGTGACAAAACTAAGTTTATGCATTTTAGTTTGGGTAGCAGTAGTTTACATTCACATTCACCGATAACGTATCATTCCAGTTTTTGTAATGCTGTTAATTGCTCCAGCTCGTGCATTTCCATTGAAACTGTTGAAAGCTTCAAGTACCTTGGAGTTATTGTTGATTGTAATATCGTGTTAGGGTGGTTGCTATCATTCAACTTTAAAAATTCTCATAATTGTTCAGGAATATGCTATTCGTATTATGTGTTTTAAGTCTTCACGGGTTTCTGCTTGACCATTATTTTTGAGTTGCAAAGTTTTACCATTACAACATCTATATGTTTATAAGGTTTTACGTTTATTTTATTTGCGAAGTGGGCATCGATTATTGAGAGCAAATGTGCGATACACTATTAGGAACAATGATCGTTTCTTATTTGTTGTTCCACATTTTTTTAGTGTACATTTTAGAAAATATTTCCTGGTAACTGCCCCTTCCTTATTCAACCAACTTCCATTTAGCATTCGACAACAAATAAATTCGAAATCATTTCTACAGGCACTTAAAGTTTGGCTTTTTGAGCACCCTAATATCGATTTTATATTTAGAGTTTTAGTCTGATGAAGTTTAATTTTAGTTTTAATTCTATTTATCTTTTTATTTTTTATATTTTATTGTTATGTTTTTATTTCGTATGTTATCATAACCATTTATCGTAAATTGTTCTTTGTTAAAGGGTAGATCAATACTGCCGTTAAATCGGTGATGATTACCCTACTCATTTATTTTCATTTTGTATTTTAATATTATAACGGGTGATTTTTTAAGAGCTTGAGAACTTTTTTTTAAAAAAAAACGCATAAAATTTGCAAAATCTCATCGGTTCTTTATTTGAAACGTTAGATTGGTCCATGACATTTACTTTTTGAAGATAATTTCATTTAAATGTTGACCGCGGCTGCGTCTTAGGTGGTCCATTCGGAAAGTCCAATTTTGGGCAACTTTTTCGAGCATTTCGGCCGGAATAGCCCGAATTTCTTCGGAAATGTTGTCTTCCAAAACTGGAATAGTTGCTGGCTTATTTCTGTAGACTTTAGACTTGACGTAGCCCCACAAAAAATAGTCTAAAGGCGTCAAATCGCATGATCTTGGTGCCCAACTTACCGGGCCATTTCTTGAGATGAATTGTTCTCCGAAGTTTTCCCTCAAAATGGCCATAGAATCGCGAGCTGTGTGGCATGTAGCGCCATCTTGTTGAAACCACATGTCAACTAAGTTCAGTTCTTCCATTTTTGGCAACAAAAAGTTTGTTAGCATCGAACGATAGCGATCGCCATTCACCGTAACGTTGCGTCCAACAGCATCTTTGAAAAAATACGGTCCAATGATTCCACCAGCGTACAAACCACACCAAACAGTGCATTTTTCGGGATGCATGGGCAGTTCTTGAACGGCTTCTGGTTGCTCTTCACTCCAAATGCGGCAATTTTGCTTATTTACGTAGCCATTCAACCAGAAATGAGCCTCATCGCTGAACAAAATTTGTCGATAAAAAAGCGGATTTTCTGCCAACTTTTCTAGGGCCCATTCACTGAAAATTCGACGTTGTGGCTCGTTAGTAAGTCTATTCATTATGAAATGTCAAAGCATACTGAGCATCTTTCTCTTTGACACCTTGTCTGAAATCCCGCGTGATCTGTCAAATACTAATGCATGAAAATCCTAACCACAAAAAAATCACCCTTTATTATGTGACAAAAAAATTGTACTGAAAATAAATGATAAGCCTGTGTGCTTCAATAAAAAAAAAAAAAAAAAATATATATATATATATATATATATATATATATATATATATATATATATATATTTTTATATATAGATATATAACAAGACAGAAGACAGTAGTGGTGAAGAATGAAGATTATATATATTTATATATATATATATATATATAACGGGTGTTTTTTTAAGAGGTTGCCGATTTTTTTTTTGAATAAAACACATATAAAATTATGAAATGACCAAAATTTTTTTTTATTTGGTAGATAATTTTTTGGCATTTAGCATTTAAACACAATTTCTGGCATATGGCTACCACGACTATTTTTCACAAATGTCATTCTGGAGGTCCAATTTTCCAGCACTTTTTCAAGCATTTGAGGGCGTATGTCAGCAATGACACGTTGAATATTGATTTCAAAGCGTCAATCGATTGAGGTTTATCCACATAAACCAATGACCACGTATCCCCACAAAAAGTAATCGAGTGGCGTCAAATCGCACGAACGCGGAGGCCAATTCACCGGACCATTTCTCGAAATAATGTTGTCGTTGAAAGTTTCTTTCAATAAGTCGATTGTTTCACGTGCTGTATGGCAAGTGGCACCATCTTGTTGAAACCACATTTCATCCATATCCATATCTTCAAGATTTGACAACAAAAACTCATTTAACATGGTTCTGTATCGATTTCCATTCACGGTAACGCGTCGTCCTTCCTCATTTTTAAAGAAATATGGACCGATGATCCCACCAGCCCATAGACCGCACCAAACAGTACATTTATCAGGATGCATTGGTAATTCTTGAACGGCGTGTGGATTATCTTTGCTCCAAATGCGACAATTTTGTTTGTTGACGTATCCATTTAACCAAAAATGCGCCTCATCACTGAAGAGAATTTTACGGTAAAAAAATGGATCTTCGTTCAATTGATTTAACGACCAATCACTGAATTCACGGCGCAAACGATGGTCGTGTGGCTTTAATTCTTGCACCAATTGAATTTTGTATGGCACCAAACCCAAATCTTTACGTAAAATTTTCCATAAAGTCGATGGACAAAGTCCAATTTGCTGAGCACGACGACGAATCGATAAATTGTCGTTTTCTTCGACACTGGCCTCAACGACAGCAATATTTTCTTCTGTACGAACTCTTCTCATTCTTGTCGGTGGCTTGGCATCCAAAAGAGTGAATGTAGACCGAAATTTGGTAATTACGTTCTTTATGGTGGTCTCTGACGGACGATTATGTGCACCATAAAATTCACGAAGTGCTCTATAAACATTTTTAATTGAACACTGATTTTGAAAATAAATTTCCACGATTTGAAAACGTTGTTCTGGAGTTAACCTATTCATAATGATTTGCCAAACAATACTGAGTAGAAATGCCACTTTGAGCTGTCAAAACAACTGTCATAAAATAAAACGACATCTATCGGAAAAACAAACCTCCTAAAAAAAACACCCGTTATATATATATATATATATATATATATATATATTATATATATATATATATATATATATATATTATACATATATGGCTCATAGCATTAATAAAGCAATCAGTTCCTTTAATAATCAAATATTCCTGTACCTGTCCGACTATCTTTATATTCTTCTAAGTTAGCCAAAATTTTCAGCCGAAAAAATCTGCATTATCAACATAATTTATATCAGGGATTGGTAAAATATGTTACTGAATACACGTGACATAATTCAGTATTTATCGCGACAGGGATAATTGTTTTTCAGTTCTGGTACTAATGAATAACTCGCTGTGAAATTCTCATGCCGTATTTTAACGTAGAAAAATAATTAAAGTGATAGGGACTGAAACCGTTCTCGAAATTGACAAACCCCAAAAATTCAATGATAAATGGGGAACATCACAGGTAAATGTTATTTACAACAACATAATATTAGTTTTTATAAATAAATAATTTTTGGAGAATCTTTTATAAGAAGTAAAGTTTTTTGAATATGTAATATGTGTAACAAATTAAGTTATATATACTTAGCTGATTTAAGATCAGATCGTGATGGTCGTCAGTATCGCGTATTGTACTGTTATCTCTATAGCATTTGATATGAATGTATGCCCAAACATGTACGGCATTCGTACACTTTTACTTAGACTCGTATAGATGTTCGATCGTTGAAAAAAAATATAATTTGTTTACAGATACTGTGATGTTGGCATTCAAAATTCCAGACTTCCGCCACTAAACCAGTTGTAGAGCAGATGAACCGGAAACAAATTTAATAGGAATCAAAATTAAGCGTGTTTATTGTTATTATAACTATAATTCTATCTACTCGGAATTTACTGTGAGACTGTTTAAGAGAAATAAGAAACATAATTTTCTTAATTTTAAATTTGATGTGGCCAACATGTTTACATATTTTTATACCAACACAGCAAATTAAACTTGCACAGCAATCGATATTATAGAAATTCAAAAAAAAATCTTGTTTGTTTTTCCCACGACAGTCGTATATTTTATCAAGGACCACAATCCACTTTATAATTTATATGCCGCGACAATTTGTTAAAAGGCACGGTGCTTCTGTCCAAATTAATAACTTCGCATTAGAACGATCACTGTATACGAGTACGCCCTTGGAATTATTATTTAAATATCGCAGATTTTTGAACCTCAGTATTAGTTACTATAATCACTTTAATTAACTGTAGTAGACTGATTCGCTACCTTGTATTTTTTCAAAAGCAAATGACTAAAAAAGTTTGTTTTTTTGTGAAAAATTCATTGATCATATCCGAATTTTTATTTATTTTTTTAAGAAATGTACATTATCAGTCTGCGGGAACATATCAAATGTTACAATCGCGGGACAGTCCCACACCCATGATAATGTCTCTAAAAGCCGTAGGAACATTCGGGAATTTAATATTTATCTTAATTTATGCAAAGAACAATTATCAAATAAACTAAAATTACCATAACTAATTCGAATATTACGATTCATCTGATATCCTTTGTGAAGAAAGCAATAATTCAAATTTGCTTGTAAAATTCTTGTGGGCACAGCTTTAAGCAAAATTACGGACATATACAGTTTGGATCGGGAGGAGTGTTCGTGGTCGGCTTCCTAGGCATACGATTCTCTCAAACAGTTTTCGTAGAACAACCAACACTGTGAGTCATTGTTAATCAGTAGGCAGGAGAGACAACTTCAACCTAAATATCATCCAACGAGTTTATTTTACGGAGTAACTTGCCATAATGCTCGGGCTATTTTGTCTAGGTGTTATAGTCTCAGTGCTTCTGATCATATTTTATGTAATACAAGTAAACGTCCTTTTCTAAAATCTCACAAATTATAGCGACAGGAGAGTGTCGAGGCTGAAAAATCGGATAACCTTTGGTGCTACGTGGGTAAGAACCCAGCAAAATGATATAGAGCCTTTGAAAAAGGTTCAATTGATGAAATAAATGTACCCATCTCTGGTCTAACAAAATAGTTGACTGGTTTGCTTCTCTTTTAAAAGCCTTCAGATTATCAACATATTCATGGTTCTGGAAAGCTAGAGATTCTAAATCAATATGAAATGGTTCATCTGTCGTTTTTTTTATTTCATCCACATGGATTCGTATACTCTTTCTGCATGCTTTGGTGAACCTTAGAGATTGATGTTTAAGACCCAACTTGCTATCCTTAGATCTACGATCTAAATTTTTAAACACTCATCACAACAGCCAAATACTCCAACTCTGTGATCGCTTTATTCAACTTCGCTGACATGTAGGGATAGCGATGCTCCTGATATAAATTCTTCTGGAACAACACACTACCGAGCCGGCGGTACTCGCGTCACATTGAACATTAAAATGCTTGATAAAATCAGGGTTGAACACCAAGTGATCCAGGAACGTCTCTGGGACCGTCCAGGGCCGATGAAAGCTGTCTTATCTCTTGACCACTGACCTAAGGGTATTTGCCAAAATTCCTCTTTTAAGTTGATGGAGCTTGTGAACCGTTTTTGATCCAATCAATTTAGCAACCCGTCGATCAAGGGTATTATATAAACATTTGTCTCCGTCACCGTATTTACCTTGCAAGCTACCAGATTGAGGCCAACCTTTCCATTTGCCTCATTTGCGCTGTTCACTGGTGATGACCAAGAACTTTGGCACAGAAAAATAAATATAAACAGAAGTAAAGCTGCATACAAAATATTTACTCATTTTCTCATAGCAAACTTTGGGGTCACGATGCGGTTTAAAGTGTACCAAATACAATGTTACAATTACACTCTAAACGAAAAACATAAAAACAAAAACGTTACGTAAAGTTAAGGAAACGCCAAACCTAAAATCAAAGAGTCGGAAAGGCTAGCTCTACTATTTACGTCGTAAAACGAGTTTGAATTTTGGGGTTACAATAAAAGAAATTGTGTCAAAATTTTAGTATGCAGCTTTACCTATGTTTATATTACTTTTCACTATGACCTTGGTTTTCTTTAATTACGCCTAATACTCTCATCCTCCCTAGCTTTTTATACAATTCTGATTGTCCAACAACGATCTTGTGAGTGATAAGGTGCGTTCGTCTCAAGCCCAACTTTTCTTATGAGGAAATTGAATTAGACCGGGTGCTACTTGGATTCGTGTAGAGTATGCCTTGTGTTTCCACTATAAATAAACGAGAATAAACTTACATATTATTTACATTATGGGCAGCACATAGTTAGTACAGTAGAAAAACAAGGACGCTACGAATTCACGTCATGTTAATTCAGGAATTTTTCAGAGCCACTTCCTAAAACGCACAAATTCGCTCCGCAGCCTAAAAGTTCCCTGTATGGCACGCTGTTAATAACCACTGCAGCTTAAGATCTCAAATCATTCTAGTTAATGACTGTTTCGTTTATTATATTTTCGTTATTCGATATTTTTATCAGTTTTCTGAACCTAAAATTATTTATAGCACGATTTTGATTTAGACCTTAAAATGTCGGTGTTTGGCTTGATCTATCTTGTAAAGTTTGATTAATTTTCCTTTCTTTTGATTAGGATTTCTCTTTAAAATTGAGCGATATTATTCTGGATCCGTATTTGTCACGTCTTCCTCCTGGAGTGGTCTGGGTGAAGTTCCAAGGTTTCTGAAATCCCACATGTTTCTCTTCTTTTAATTTTTGTACGGGGTAAAATGAGGTTATAATATGTTTGAAGCCCCACAGCCAAAGCAGAAACGATATTCAAATGGAAGTGCACAGTCTTTGTAAAAGTCGTCACTCGAATAACAATTTCAGCACAAGTTGGGCGAGTATGATTTTGGAAAGTTAGCGCTAAGTTCCATCGATGTATACATGATATTCTTGAAATTGTTAGTACTGGAAATAGCAGACATGGAATCAGAGTAGCGATGTTGTTGAGAATAATTAGACCAACCGATACCATGTAATCATTTTCAACGTTTACATCCAACTCGTTGACTTTACGTGGTCCAACCTGGTTGACAATTTCAGCTGTTCAACCAAGACGATTTAACGTGCCGATTTCAGGAAAATTAAAAGGAACTTTTGTTTCACATCATCATATGTTCTTCTTGTTTTGTAACGCTCTATCATCGCCTAGTTCAAAACTTTCCAAGTGACCGCTCCATATAGATCTCCAAATAATCCTAGTACCAGTTGACTACCCTCCCTGTAGTAATTCACTAAGGTTAGCTGTAAACCTCGCCTTTGGTAATCATTTCTCCGTTGCCATCCATTGACCACGATATAGAAATCTTTCTGTCGGAAATATTTCTATATCATGTTCAACTATTTCATCACCGTGATACAGCAGTTTCCAATTAAATATTTCCAAATATTATTTGAGCATTTTAATATTTGAACTAAGTGGTACTACGCATGCTTATTGTTGGTGATATCTCAAGAGACAGTGGAGGTGCCGAAGTGTTAAAATCGTGATGAATTTGCAATTTTTTTAATCTGTAAACTGGTACTCTCCGCTAAAATATTTGGTTTGAGAAATAGTTTTCCTTTCGGTGCTGAGTGGTGGGATAATAGTAAGTGTTAATTTCCTAGATATTCAACCAAAAATCAAATCCACCCTTTCCTCTTCCGTTAGCTCGGTAGTTAGTAAGATACACAATTTACTGAGAAAAACTACTTTTTTGACTTCGGCGATATAGTGAATTGTCTGCAGAATGACCCATTTTGATCTCAAGAATCTTCAGGTCAAAATTGTTCATAATTTTTTTTACTATTTAAAAGAAAGTAAAAATATTAATTTTGTTTCTTCAAATTATTTTATAAGTATGATGTTGTTGTTCATCCAACGAATCCGATGCAAAAAGGAATAATTTTGATTCCTTTGCTGTTTGGTAAACGAACATAGGTTTTTCATATAGTTTTATTCGTTTGACACATAAAATTAACCACCTTTGGTGGTTAACACTACACAACTTTGCTTCATTTAATTAATTGCTTACCCATCGGTTTTATCGAAATCAGGTCGATTCAGAGATTGATAATGAATGATAATAATTTAATAATAAATTTGTCTACTTTAAATATATTTTGTAATTTTAATGGTCCTAGAAAATTATTTTTATTATAAAATGTTTCAGTTGAGTTTTGTTTGTGCAAGCCGTATTTTGCTTCAACCAATTTTGTGTGTGCAAAATTTTGGTTATTGTACATTTTATTTTGGTAAAATTATTTCTACGCAGAACTGTCCATTGCGGAATAATTAAATATTTGCGGTATTCCTTATAGTTTAAGACACAACCGCTACACATCAATAGTTTCAGCAAGAAATTGTAATATGTATGTATATGATAATATAATTGGACGATATCGATAATTCAAAAAATCATTAACCGGTTAATCTGCATTTGTTTAGATGTAAATTAAATAACCTACAAATTATCAGCAAACACAAGGAGGCGAGTATAACAAAGTTGAATTCTCTTGTGAACTTATTTTTTAGATTCAGTCTAAAAGAAGTGTTGTGTGGCACTGGAGAGTTTTAGACTAAAGGTTTAACCGTTTCTGGGCCTCAAACTATATGATTTTTGATTCTTAAAAAATACTTATTACTAAATTCTCGGAGCATCCCACTAATTCGGGTTAACTCGTGTATCAATTCAACTTACAGATTTAGTGATAAGTAAAAACAAATAACTCTCCAAGAACACGGAAGTCAAAGAACACGATTTCAAACTACACGATTTTCTCTGATTCACTTGTATTTTGTTTTATGTTTATGTTTATTAAAACGTCAAGTTTTTTTTCACAAATCCCGTTTTTTGTAGTCTCGAACAACACTGTTTCAAAGAACACGAATGTAAATATCGCAATGCGGCAACGTAGAGTCTTAGGGTATCTTATCTTGTCAGATCCAAAAACAAAAGTTTTATTATGGGCAACGAAACTTTTAACTAGCAGCATATTTCGAAAACCATTACTTGGAATAAAACCGAATTGGAGGGTTTCGTCATAAACTCATAATATTAATGAGAGTTTTAATAAAAACAATAAAATTCGTCTAGGTGGTGTGTCGCAAAAAAAATTTGGCTGCTTAATTTTTATGAAACTGCCTCGTCAAAAATGAGGGAAAAACCTTTTGCATTTAAACTTTTACGTTAGTAGCTATGTAACAAAAGGTTTATGTTTTTTTATGGTCCCATTGACATATGGTTCAAAACCGCACCAACAGACCTGTGATTATTTCCTTTTTATTTTACAGAAAACTAAAAACAATTTTGTCATTAAATGAGAGAATGTATTTATATAAAGCGAAACAAATTTTTTCTGTTAGGTTTGTAACAATTTAATGCTGTGAAACATAGATCTTGATATTATAAGATACTAGGCTATATAATCAATAAGAATACCAGCGGCCAATTTCCCAAAGTTCATCCATTCATCAACCACTTAATTGACGTGTTTTTAAAATATACACCAATTGGGATTAATATTTTAAACAGGTTAAGCCGTGATTCTATACTATGGTAACATCAGTGTACACAATTTATAAGAAACAAACCCGCCCTGCTAAATTTGCAAAACGAACAAAAGATCACTTTCAAGATCTTTCCGTTTCATCTTTCTTAGAAAATTTTTTGTTCTGGTCCAAATTTTATACACGCACTGAAAGCTCTTAATTGTGCTGAAACCAGTGTTAACTGTGCTGGAAAAAATATTTAAATGGTTGAAAAAAGTAGATGAAGAAAAAGGCTCGTGGATACTTCGATAATTATGTAAATCAAAATAATGACATGATTTTAATAAAATGGAAAGATGATAAAATGGTACATATTACCTATATTAAATGGTTTTGGAGTCCAACGATATTCCTTAGCCTCAAGTCGTCATAGATTATAATAAATTCATGGGTATAGAATGGTATAAGGGGCAAACAATTTTATATGCCACTATAGTTTTGTGTATTGCTAGATTTAGTAATCACCAATACTTGGTTTTAGCTAATAGCTATATAATTGCTAAACGAAGTAGTTAAAATTTCGTCGCAGATTACCTAAAGCTTTACTTATCCAACATGAAAAACTCTCTATAAAGAGTAAATCAACTATGCCGACGAAATATTTAGCTTAAGGATTACATACATCGATAAAAGCAGATTCAATATTACGTTGCAAACAATGTCAATCACATACACAAAAATTTCCACAAAAATTTAAAGTAGAATGACTTTGATTTACACACATAAAGTACAATTTTGAATTAGGCTGTGTGATATCAAGTATTATTTAAATATAAATATTCTTTAATTTAGAGAAATTATACATTGTTACGTTTTTATGATTTCTAAAATAAAATATTAAATTTAATAAAACACATTAAAATTGTTTCTAAATGACAAATGGTGAGTTTTCGTACCATCTCATAACTCCACTCTTGCCTAATACCTTTACTTTCTTCTTATTTTTTTATTATGTTGTCACTGCAGAGTTAATCTTTGCAATCTGTTTTGGGGACGAAGCACTCCCAACCATTTTGCGGATCGCTTTGTACGTCCTATCATCTACACACTGCATAACTCCATGCCAGTCTATAGTACTGGCATAGACGATGGGTCGGCCCATGATTTCTGCTCTCCATAATAGCGGGTCATACTTGTGTTCATTTCCAAAAAGGTTTTATTTAAATCTCTACTAAACTCTGTGATATTTAAATTCCATTTCTTCGAGTAAAATTTAACCATGGTTGTTTTAAAAGCATTTCACTATAATTATTTCACTTTTATTATTTTACAGCACGCGGATTTGGGATGCGCGTTGTCGGTGGAAAAACAGGTGCTGATGGTCGCCTATTTGCCTATATTGTGTGGACGGTTCCGGGAGGCCCAGCCGAAAAAGCAGGCCTACAACAAGGTGATAAAGTAAGTATTCATTCCAAAGCGACTGCGATAATCAAGGTAAACAAATTATCAATCATTTTATAAATATTTCCAATCAAAATTATTATATTCAAGATTTTAAAACATTTTCTTCGCGCATTTATAAATTTCTTATTAAAAAATCTCGAGAATAACAAGTGAAAGCTAAAAAGAATAATTCGATTGCAAATTGATATGATAACACAAGTGTATACAGAAGTTGAATAAAAATAAAATAAAATAATGATAATCATCGTCATCATTATTATCTTTTCTTCTGTTATCTATTGACAAAGAACTTAAGAATATATTTTTTATTTTTTTTTCAAAATTTTATCAATAATAAAAAATGTAAATTGAAAATTTGAATTTTAAATTGTTCATACCTTTGTTAACAAATAGAAAAAAAAATTATATTAATTTGAAAATTAAATTTACGTTAGGAATATTTTGAACAAGAATATGTAGGAGTAATATGTCTGTTGTTGACAATCACTGTATACGTACATCAGAGTCGCTGGAACGTTAATTGGGCCATCTATCTTCATTATTTTTTACATACTCAATACATACAAAAAGGAAGTGCGTGTGATAAAAATCTATGTAAATACGCGAGATAAGAAATGTATGCTAATTTGTGACCCTAAACGTACATTTTTATCAAATTAATTCAAATTCGCTTACAACTAAATTTAATTTTACTCTTAAATTCATCCAACGACATACTCATATGGAAAGTTTATGATTTATGCGTAAAGGTAGATTAGCGTGTGACTAGTTAATAACAACAACAATTGATTTATGCTCTCACCAGATGAATTTTCTTTAATTTTTTCCGTTACTGGAGTGTCATCATAATAGGAAAGTTATGTATGGGTATAGGGCACTTATATTATTATAAGGATAAAACGATTTTATATTAAAAAATATCATCAATACGAGCATTCCAGGTTTCATTTATGCTGATACTCTAGTGACAATTTAGGACACTTATGCATATTTTATTGTGATAAAATGATATTTGATATTCAATATATGATATTGATTTTCCATTTAGTGTATGAAAATATAAAAATATCTTTGGTGATAAAAAATATTTTTGTATTTATTATATTCACCAGTATTTAGATCCTTTAAATGTTTGTAGCTATACCTAGAAGCTGATATAAACTCTAGCAATATTTCACATTTTTATAGCAGGATATAAAGGGTGTTCCATCTGTTAATTTTTTTTATATTAAAAAAAACACATAATATATATTGGAATTTCAATTTTTTTTATTGAAAATGAATGTTAGTTCTACGTCAATTATGTACGGAATACAACATCGTTAATGTGTCCACCACAGCTTTTGTTACAAAGCTGCATCCGAAAATCAAAATTCTTGATGACTTTTTCCAATAAAAGTAGTTCAATGCCTCAATTTAAAGTTTTGACATTTAAGGATGCTTGTGTAAATCAACGTGTAAAATTCGATTTAAAGTAATTAACGACACCTTTAATTGTTGTGAATGACGACTTAAAGATACGCTCGTCTCGAGCATAGCCGATGGTGTTCATATGCTCCACTATCTGCAATTAATCCAGTTTCTTCAAAACGTACAACAATTTAGTAAACTCAGGTACTGTAAGACGTCCATGTTGACGTCCATAATCATCAAGTAATTTACGAATATTTTTTGACAGAATGACCAATTTCGTAATAAGTTTGAACAACAAAAGCGCGTTGTTGTATTGTAAACGAACACATAACTTAAAATGAACAGTTTTTACTTTTCATTTGTCAAAAAAATTTAGGGTTGAAACCATTCAATCAATATTTTTTGAGCTTAACAAAACCAGCATATGGAACACGCTTTGCTGAACTGTTTTGAACTATTTAATTTGTTCAGATTGGACAATATCTCAAAATATTATATTTTCAATAAAGGTCTCTATTCGCTTAGGCGTATCACTTCATGCGACGTGACTATGGATCTTCTTGGTAGACTAGATGGTAAAATCGAAATATGCTGAATAATTTCGTACAAAATTCGCAGTGAATATTTTTTGAAACCTTAGTTGGTCGCCTTAGTAAAAAACATTCTAGTTATTTGTCGCAACAAAATTTCAAGTGATTAAAATTGTCGTTTGAAATGATAGAAGTCAAAAGAAAAT
The DNA here is from genome assembly GCA_963691935.1 of Nephrotoma guestfalica. Classification (NCBI taxonomy): domain Eukaryota; kingdom Metazoa; phylum Arthropoda; class Insecta; order Diptera; family Tipulidae; genus Nephrotoma; species Nephrotoma guestfalica. Next base: position 140,707,156 of record OY829915.1, on the reverse strand, counting down.
ATTTATAAAGGGGCATACCAAGATTTACAAAACAGCCGCAACGAGTTTTGTAAATAATTATTTTGTAAGTTTCGATTTAATAATCTAGTAACCAGATGAGTAGTCACGTCGCATGAATTGATGCGACTTAGGGAAGGGTATAAATGTAAATAAAATTTTGTCTGGAAAAAATCAGTAAGGCATCATCAAGGATTTTCGCAAAAAATTGTAAATTTTTATTGTTGATATTTCGTTTGAAAATGATTATAGGTAATGAGAATAACACGTTGAACAAGAAACTAACGGGAATTTAGGTCGAGAAAGCGTGGTTATCGGAAGTTTGGTATTTTCAAATCTGACCACGTTTTGTAGTCGAACATTGATTGCAGGCGAATGAAGCATCATATTGAAACAATTTAAACGAAGTTCTACTCACACCTCAATCATGTACCCAAAATTTCCGAAACTTACAGAATCTGCGACAATAAATTTTGTCCTACAATAAATTTTGTCAAGTGATGCGACTAAGGGAATAAGGGTGATATTCTTTCAAAACCGTCACTGTCGTTGGCTTTTATTCAGAAATATTTTGCAACAAACATAATTTGCTAAAAATCAAATGATTTAGCAAATTATTCTTTCTGTTTCCTCCTGCGGAAAGTAGTGGATTGTTTTTTATAAAACCCTTCTATACTATTTTAAGGCCAAGCATTTTTAAAGTTCCTACAGAAGCTGCAGCTGCTGGTACACAAATGTCCACCATACTTTTTGATCAAAACTTCTCATTTCCGGTAAAATGTAAAAAAATATGCTTAACTAATTTTGATTGAAACTAAATCTACAATTTATTTTCATCGTTTCTCTTAAATGATACGAGTATATACTTTTTCAAAATATTTGATAGCAAACAACGAAAAAGCTCCTATGGGAGCTGTCACTTTCGGTAACCGATTTCGGTCCAAAATCGTTTAAATATTTCAATTTGTAGAAATGTATGAAGTTTCGCCCCCATCAATCGATCCGTCTGGGCTGTCAACATTTCGACTGCAAAACACCACCGTTAAAAATTTAATTTAGAATAGTTTAGTACATAGTCGCTTATCTCGTAAATGATATACTTTTACACGACACCACGTGCCAACAAACAAGGATTTTTAAAAACTACGTTTCTTGACTTCGGCGATATATCTCGAGGTCAAAATTTTTCATGGTTGCTCTACTTTATTTTACAGAATGTAAAAAAATCGTATCGTCTATAAACTTTAGAAGAAAAAACATCCCTGGACTTAAGAGAATTATCCAGAAAATAATTGAACCTTCGAACAAAATTTTTCTTTGGCTCATTAAGCGTTATTGGTCTTGCAATGGATACCTAAAACCGCTCCGTACTACTGTTGATACTATAATTAAATGAATAAAGTTTTGCGTTAATGCTCATGGAGTTAATATTCAAGTATTTTAATTGTGCGTGCGCGACTAATTGCCACTAGCTTCTCTATAGTTTAAACCAAATGGTTTTCGGCTGAAATCGGTACACGGGAAGTGGCAGCCTGCATTGGAGCTTTTTCGAGAAAAACTATTACAAACTCGAAGATTCTAAATAAAATTTGCAACAAAACCGATTCACATTATGTTTCCAAAATTTAAGCGGAAATTACGTTTTTTTGGCCAAAATAACTATTATTTACCTAAAATTGGGATATCCTAGGGAATTTTGGCCGAAATCGGTCCACCGGAAGTTTTCGTTTTTTGCAAATTTTTTAAAAGTAGTTTATTTACGAGAAAAACGATTATGAACTAAATGATCGTAAATAAAATTTACAATAATACCGGTCCAGTTCATTTTTTTCAGAATTTAGGCGGAAAAGACGTTTTTTGACAAAACATCTGGTTTTCAACCAAAATTCGGGTCCTTTGACTAGCGAATTGATTCATAAGGCGAAAACTTCATACTTAAGCTTTTACTACAAAATGGGAGATCTTAGTGATGTTTGGTCATAATAGGTCCACCGGAAGTTACAGGTTGCATTGGAGCTTTTTGGCTTTTTGTAAATATTTTGAACGAGTATCATTTAAGAGAAAAACGACTTTGAATTAAAACAATGTAAATTAATTTTGCGATAATATCGGTCCTCAAAACTTAATTGAAAAAAAAATTAATTTCATCAAAATTCGCAATCTCTGTAGTCCAGACGTTCAGACATTTTTTTATTAATTGGGAGAACCTTGTGAATTTTGGTGCAAATCTATGTAAATCTGTGTAATAATTTTTGCCATAAAGTTGAATAGCTTATCTTTTACAAAAAATGGCAAAGAGTTACAAGATTCAAATAAATTTAAAGATTAAATTTTCAACCAAGGTTGACCTTGTAGGTTTTTTTTAATAATATTTATCATTATACAAAACGGTTTTACCAAAAGTCCGATTAGTTAAATTCATTTTTTCAATTAAATAAACGTGTTATTTACAAATCATTAACATTTTTAAATGAATTGGTTCAAATTCTTTAAGAATTATTTATAATTTAATCGGTCTCCGTGCTTTATTGTCACCCGGTATAAACCATTTAATTGTACGAGTAGACTGTGAAGTACACTAATAATATATATAAAGTGCACCTGTGTGAACTTTACAATGAGATTGTACTAATATAAAATGCACAATAAAGTACCCTAACTATCGTACACTAAACAAAATCACTAAAATCAATTAAAATTTGGTGAATAAAAACAATTAGTGTAAGAAGATCTGAGTGTGAAAGTAAGTGAAATCGTCTGTTCTGGGTAATCCCCGAAGAGCGATATAAAAATTCTGCGAAAATATGATCATTCTTATTATCAAATGGCAATCATTTGTGACTTTTATATAATCGCTAAAATTTAGATAATTCGTAATCGCCTTATTATATCTCGCGTTCTATAAAATATATTTGACCAATATCTTTCTTAAATGTTACAACAAAGTTAAAATTTAACATCAATATTAAACATTTTAGAAGGTAGTGTAAAATTGGTGTTAGTAACAGCACAAGGGAAACTTTCGAATTTTGAAATGGAACTTTGCATGCACTTTCATAATAAAATGTTCTAGAATCCAAAAAACTTCCCAACTCCTATCAGTTAAGTAAACTGAAATTATCTTTTATAATCAATTCCATGAAACAAGAAGTTCTAGAAACCAATGAACTTGACCCTTCTGAGTGCATATTATTAAATAAATTCATTGCCTTCTGAAAAAAATCGAATTTGCACTAACTCGGAATTGGCCGAATATTCGGCAAAAAGTGTTTTAGCATAGCTGATGTGGTTGCTTGATCTGATGCGGTTCAGTTCATGTTTTATGAAACAAGGCAAAAACGCTTACTAGATTTCAAATCAAAATTTGTGACCTAAAACAAAATTTGGATCAGGTTTTCCATATAAAATTTCAACTGATTTCTGGATCAATGAGTGTCACAAGACCATTGTTGGGCGCGTAAATTAAACGATGTAATTTACACGGTTCTTTACATGTAATTTTCATGTAAATTACATAAGTTATTTTTTACATTATGTTAAGTAAATAATGACTTTTTCACAACAAGCGCGCTATCTATTATATAATTTAATAACTATTTAATTATTATAAAAATTGACTGTGTAACGTTGAAAATAAAACAAACAAAAAAATGAAAATGTCAACATTTTGAGGTTAGAAATTTTCTTGTGTTGTTCCAGAAGTCATAATAACTTCCGTTCTAAATGCAATTAAGACATTCTGTAAAGTGCTCTGAACTTCTTCGTGTACGACTTGAAAATAATGTTGGTTAGCACGTTAGATAAGAAAATTGGCCTACAAAAGATTTACCAATAGGTGCAGTCGATGTAAATAGTTGTTGTTGAATGACCGGTGGTTTATTTACTAATCTTTCACCTTGAACAAGGGCAACTGTAATTTCCTATAAAACTTGCAAAACAACTCGAACAAAATTATTAGCTCAGAGGGCATTCTTGCACAGCCGCAAACAACACATCAATCTCCCGAACACAGTACTTCCTCTTTGTACGAATAAGTAGGAAATCTAGCTGAAAAATTGATGCTTTACCATATTTTAACTCTGGAGGACCCGAATCTTTGAAGGGGATATTCTTCACAAAGCTCAACCAAAATTAGTTCACCATCCCGACCAGGCAGACCTGATAAAGAGCACATCTCCACCAACAGACGCAATTCTTTTCAGCTTTCGTGGCTTTTTCTGCTTTTGAATGTGTTTTAATCTAATATTAAACGGATCACTGTCTGGATTTTTGGTGATGGAAAAAAATTAACTTACTGACATTTACTCGACTGTTTGACATTTACGAAGAAACCGTGTAAAATGCTACAATTTGATAATAGATGACACGTATTACACTATAAAAACTATTATCTTTCTCATATGTCAGTAATCGTTTTTTAGATCTTGTTTCAGACAAACACAGATGGCAGTGTTATGTATCTAAATGAATTTCTTCTTGTGATTGTAAATAACCAAAAAAGTCTGTATTTTACACAAATTTTTATATAATTTACGTTATTTACATAAAAATGTAGATCACGTTTTTTACGTGTAAAATGCTCAACATTGTATTAGACACGGCCCATAATTGTTGTTCAATGGAATTTGGTCTATTCTGGATAAGCATAAATTCAGCCGAAATATTTTTCCAAGGTTATCCAATTCAAGCTTGATAAAGTAAACTTAAAAAAAACACACAAAATATTCGGAATGTATTGTAATTTTTATTTCATTTTACAAATTGATCCTTGCCATTTTTAGTTAAACAAGATATCATTCAAATGTCCTCCACGGGACTTCTTACAGGCCTTGATTCTTTTGCGGTAATTTTCAATGACTTTTCGGCACATTTCGGGCGGTATCTCGGCCATTACCTTACGAATATTAGTTTTCAATTCGTCAAAAGTTTGAGGATTGTTTGCGTAAACACGATCTTTCGCGTAGCCCCACAAAAAGAAATCCAAAGGCGTTAAATCACAGGATCTTGGAGGCCAATTGACATCAGCCAATCGCGAAATCAAACGTCCAGGAAATTTCTCTTGCAAAAGATCTCGATTTGCTCGTGTTACGTGACTGGTTGCTCCATCCCGCTGGAACCACATATCGTCAAGATCATAATCTTCGATTTTCGTAAAAAAATAATCGGTTAACATGCGGCCATAGCGCTCAGAATTGACGGTAACGGTTCGTCCATGGTTGTTCTCAAAAAAAATACGGCCCAATCACACCACCAGACCACAATGCGCACCAAACAGTGACTTTTTCTGGGTGTAATGGCTTCTCTACAATCAATTGTGGATTTTCTGAGCCCCAAATTCTACAGTTTTGCTTATTAACGTATCCACCAAGCGAAAAATGAGCTTCATCACTGAAGAAAATTTTGTTCGAAAAATCAGCATCGACGGCCTGTTTTTCCAACACCCAATTTGCGTATGTTCTTCGTTGTCCATGGTCAGCAGGCTTTAGCTCTTGGGTCAACTTTATACGGATGAAGATGCAAATCCAGATGCAAAATGCGCCATAATGAGCCATAAGATAGGCCTAAATGTTGAGCTCGACGAGGAATTGACAAATTTGGATTTTCTTCCACACTTTCAGCTACAGAAGCGATATTTTCAGCATTGCGAATGTTTCGATGATGCACAGACCTTACAATATCAGTAACAGATCCAGTTTGTTCAAATTTATTCACTGTATTCAATATGGTTTGCTTTGTAGGACGATTATGACGACCATAATCTGCTCGTAAAGCGCGAAATGTGGATACGGCAGAATCACTATTTTTATAATAAGATTTAATAATTTTAACGCGTTGGTCGATTGTTAAATGCTCCATATTCTTAAATGGCAGAATGTCAACTAAATAAATGACAGCGTACTTGACGTTTATCTTTGACAGATGTCGGTATACAGATTTCTACTTTATTAACCTCGAATTGCATAACCCGTTACATACCTGACAAGAATAACCAATCAACATTGCTTAGTTCATTGGATTCAAGTAAATTTTTTTCTAAAGGGTGTTTTTTAGAGGTTCACAGTTTTACATTAAAATATAACAAACAAATACATTTTGAATATCAGTGAAACTAGCTTTATTGAATTGATAATTTTATGCTATGAATCCTTGAACATGATTTCGGCCGCCGAATGTGGCCACAGTTCAGCCCCTTGGCCGGATCGGCGGAGTGTGCGATGATTCGATGGCTTTAATTCCTGCACAAGTTGAATTTTGCAAACACGTAAACCAAGATCCTTAGATAAAATCGTCCATAAAGTGGATGGAAACATCTCCAGTTGCTGACAACGACGAAGATTTGATTGATTTGGGCCTTCCTCAATGATACGCTGTACAGCGTCTATCGCTTGTTCGGTACGCACTGTTTAACGTCTTACTGGATGCGTATTATCATTTAGAGTTTACGTGGTGCGAAAACTGGCAAAAAAATGGCAAATCAAACTAATGACAAAGCAAATGTTACCTGTCAAATCAGTTGCAAAACAAAACGGTGTTGCCAACTTAGAGATGTGAACCTCTAAAAAACACTCTTTAATACTACATTTGTTGTTCAACACAAATATTATTGAACAGTACATGTATTTCGTTTTAAATATATAGTGTTTTTCCAGCTCCTAGAATAGCACTTATTTCTTCCCGAGTGACCTACTCGTAGTTATCACCAATTGGGTAAATCGGTATGTAAAGTTCCATTTTAGAATTCAAAAGTTTCTCTGCTGCAATTCCCCACACGTAAAACTGTAATTTGGCATTGTCAAAAATTCTTAATTTACCTCCTGTGTCCTGCGAATTTGGAAATAGTTTTTTTTCTCTATTGTATTTTTTAATAAATTTTACCAGCATATTTTGTTAATGTCTTTTATTTTATACATAAGAGAGTACTGTAAATAGAATTTGTAGCTTGGGGGTCGAGAAACTCTTTAGACCAACGTTTCACGAACCCGAGCGTCAAATTTGCTCGATTAATTATATTTGCAAAGTTAAATTTCAAAATTGTTGTTTCACAATATTGTATTATTGTTGATGGCATATTCGAGTTGCAGGGAATCCAAAAGTTTTCGAGAGTAAGAAATTGACTGATTTTTATTGACTTTTAAATCATAGAGAATTCGGATTCTAATTCTATTCACACGTACGTTAATTTGTACGTTAATTATAGCTGGAATTTCTTTAAAAAAATTCATGTTTCTCGCGTACGTAGATTTATCCGAATTTGTCATAACGATCGATTTTGATATGTATAGTAAAAAAAATAAATGAATCGAAGTTAGTTAGATTAATACAGGTAATCTCCGATGAACACGATTAATTAGTTCAGCGTTCTTTGAAACCATGCCGTTCGACACTACAAAAAACGGGATTCCATTCCAATTGTGAAAATAATAAAAAACGTCCCGTTTTAAATTTTTTTTGTTATGGTATACCAAAAGCAAAATAAAAGAGGGGTGACATATACTCGTATAATGCACATTTTATTATTTTGCAAAAGAATTACTCGAAAATCGTGGTTTGAAACCGTGGAATTCGGGGAAAGGCATCTGTATTCTTAGAAACTCGTGTTTTTCAAGTACCGTGTTCTTGGAGGGTTACCTGTAGTTATAGAAGTACCATTATAGGACAAAGTCTCATACGCAATGATGACTAGGGCTCTCCTAAACGCAATTGGTAGTTTAGTTATAATATTTCTTTACTTTACACGAAGCGTCTGATATAGACAAAGCGAGCTTATTATTTTAGTATTTTTTACTTCATGCTATCAAAAACTTTGTATATTTTATAATTTTAAAATTAATGCTCAATTTCACTTTTTAACACGTACAAAATAAATCATAATCTAATAGTAAACTAATGCATCATGACATCTAAAAGACAGAAACATAAATAAAAAACTGGTAGAATAAATTGTGTGGAATATAAATATTATTCTGTTGCAGGGTAATCCAAAAAAATTTGATACCAATCTTTTCGCTGGAATTTTTCCAGTAAGCTGCGGAATAGCAAATAATATATTTTTATAATATATTTTAGTCATATATTGTTGCCATAAAAATGAATACTATCGTCAGTGAAAAAATTTACCAATGAAAGATGTTATTTAAAATTTAAATTTTTCCTAACCTTCATAATTTTAATTTCAGATTAATATTGCAGCCAATCATCGGGGAATTCGAGACTTACTTTCATAACCAGAAAGATTTTGCGGTGGTCGAGAGCTAAATCTATCTGGTTCTGAAAGTTGATCTCGAATAAATTCAACATTATATTATGCATACACTTTTTATATAAATTTTTCTAAATTATTTCATATATTTTGCAAATATTTAAACAATTCATAATTCTAATATAATATAGTTTTAATACCTTTTTATTTTGATTTATATTTAGATCTTAGAATGGAATGGTGTGTCACTAATCGATAGAAGTTTCGACGAAGTATGTGCTATAATGGATCGTACGGGTGATGTACTAGAATTACTAGTCGAACACGCAACCGATTTTAGAATGTGCGATTTATTAGACGAACAAATACCACCGGGTGGTTCAAGTGGACATCGAAAATCAGGTGATGGTGTCGGACTTGGCCTAGTTCCTGGTAAGTAAATTAAACCTAGTACTTTCTTATTTTCATAAAAAATATTTTAAAAAACTTCATAATAGTTACAAAATATATTGGAAATATTTAAAAAAAAAAAATTCAACTCTCGATCATAACATCGTAACTAGATTATAAAAGCATGGCATGGCTATGAAATTTAGTTGAAACAAAAGTCTTTTGTTCTTAAAAATATTTAAAAAAAAAAACTCGACTCGAATTTTTGTTTTGTTTTAAATTCAAAATTTTCAGATAACGAAACAACATGTGATAAATCACCATCATCCCCAACCCGGAGGAAATTACCAAAAACGCCGGTATAAATATAAATAATTTTAATAATTATAAAATGTTTAAAAACAAAATTAATTTTAATATTATTTAATTTTAATTTGCTTTCTTTTTATATATAATTTATTATTTTATTTATATTTTCTTGTTATTTATTTAATTTTTGTTCCATCAAAAAAAATATTTAGTAACAAAAACATATTTATATATATTATACATGAATACACAATAATTAGTAGATAAATTAAACGAGAAATGAAAAAAAAATTAAATAATTTTCCAATTACATATTTCTAATTCAAGTACCTAAACGTATATTATGATTTTAAAATCAAATATTTATTATTTGTGTTTTACTTTATATATAGAAAAATAAATATTTAATAAATGATTGAAAATATATAAATGTTGAATATTATGCATGACCAAAAACAAATAAACAAACGAAGAAACAAAAATATGGAAACATTGACTAATGGAAAACAAAATCTAATATTAAATTTAAAACAGAAACAAACGAAAAGAAAACAAAATTTATTTGTTTGATGAATTTTGAATGATTTTAGTGGAAAAATTAATTTAGTTTTGTTCAGAGCGGGAAATGGATGCAAAATTAAAAAAAAATTAATGGTTGCTTAATAAATTAATTAAATGGCTTAGATTATTATTTATTGTTAAAAAGGTTCAAGTTATATATTTTTGTTAAATATTTTAATATGTTGTTGTCTACATTTACAATGTTAGAAGTTTATTGTTTAAATAGCCCAAAATGCTGTTTAGGCTCCTTACTTATGAGTTATGCAATGTTCGTTTTTAATATTTATTAACTAATGTTAACTTAGTTCTGGAAACGTGCCATTTATTTTGTGATTCTTAATTTTTGTTGTTTCAACTAACTAACTGTTAAAAATAGTAAATTCGTTTTTTGATAAATCTGCAATCTCTGCGAAATAAATTAATGTTTGCAAAAACCTGATATCTCTAATTTTGCAATAATAGACCGTAAACTTAGTATAATAGGTTAAACTAAGTAACTATTAATTCAACTCAATTTGAGATACAGTAAAACAAGTAATACAAATTCAATTCATGACGGAAAGTTCAGTTTGCAGCATTTTATTTAATTTAAAATTATTATTTTTTTTTCTAAATTTATATTCAAATATTGGGGCAGTCAAGTCAAGTTTTATTTAAGACAAACAGAACCACATACAAATTTTCTCATTAATATTTAATTTATCTGGCCTTTGGTTGTGACGAGGTAGAACTTTATATAAAGGGCTTAATGATAAACACTTTCAAGTAAGGAACTACTTTTTCTCACCATCACAAAATTTGAATGAACACGTATTAATAGAGTTTCTTGTGAGCACATTTCTTGATAATCCTAACCACATTTAACAGTATTTCATTCACTGCAATTGCCAACACTAGGTTTGATGTGTTCTAGGTTTGACATTAATACAATTTTTAACGTCCATGTTTTGATCTTGTACTCTCGAGGTCAAGCTAGGTGGCCTTTCAGTTTCCTTTTTTCCAAAAATTATTCCTGATAATGTGTCTTTCTATGTATCTGTGGCTCCTGATTATTGAAAAAGTACTTGTTAAACTACAGCGATGTACCTGTGTGGTTCAAAGTTACACTGGTGCACTGAATATGACAGGTGACGTGACTATGATATATCTGATGTAATGCAGTGCGCTCTGCTTATTTTTGATTTGTGTGGTCGAAAAATATTTGATCTCTCTATGAATATATCAGAACTATGTAATTGTTATTTCGAATTTAAACTTTAAAATGCTACCAACAAATTTTGAAAATAAATAAAATCACTTGGCATATTTTTTCTCTGATGGATTATTCCTTGTTGTTTGCTTTAGGGCATCAAATTTGTTTATTTGCTTTAATTAAAACAGATCAGAAATTTATTTGATTGATTGATTAATTGATTAAATATTCGAATTGTAAGGCCTAGGACGAAGCAAGAGTCATGAATACACAGATCTAATACTACAGTTCTAATATACTAAGAGAAAGAAAGGACAGTGGTGTGAAGAGTTTTGGTCTTTATCAATCGCTTCGTATGAAAAATGAAACTGCAAATGAGAAATATAAGCCTGGGGAGGCAGAATGAGGATTAAACTTAAACCCTTTACCTCAATTAAATAAAATAAGGAGCTGTAAAAAAGTAAATTAAGCTTAAATAAATACAAAATACTTGAAATAATATAATGATAAATTAGCTATTTAAAATATTTATTTTATTTTTACGGACCATTGTTTTCAATGCTTCGCCCTATGGAATCGCTATTCCTTTTCGAACAAGTAGCTTACCGGATCTTAGTATTCTATTTACTTATTTTCAAAAATCAAATCCGGATCTCATTTTGGAAAGCTATGTTTACCAATCCAACCCTGTATTCCCTGTTTCATCACATAATCTGAGGTTTTAACTATTGAAATCGATTTTATTTTTGACGGCTACAGTTTTTCTATAGTAAACAAACGAAAACATAAAAACACATGAAATTGTTTCTGTATTTTTTGTTTTGGTTCTATGCCAACTACAAGAAAACGATAGCCGTCGAAAATTAAAGCCGAATTCAATAGTAAAGCCTGAGTTCCATCCCTATTAATTGTGAAATGACTTAGTTCTATTGTGAAAAGGATGTAACATGAAGACGGAAGCAGAAGATCCCATAATAGATTTTCTGAAATCTTGACCTATGGCAGTCGCTTCCTCACACTCGATAATTCTATCACAATTTTTTTTTATAAAAATTGTTTAATCCAAAGAGCTTTTTAAAATAGGAAAGTTGAGCTTTCTGAGAAGCCCCAAAACAAATTGTCGCAAATTTATGAATTATCGCAATCAACTCCTTTCATTTAAAAACCTTCCACACTCATTTTTATCAAATTCGTTCAATCCAAAAAAAAAATGGGCCCAAGTTCCAAAGGAGAAAACGCTAAATAAATTTTAGTGGCTCAAATAAAATATTTTTCAAAACCTATGACAAACACAAACAATTTCATGGCGTTTAATACACACATAGCCTATACCTCATCATAAGGCTCTTTATTGCCTTGCAACATGACAAAACATTATGAAACATGATGCAGCATAATGTCAGACATCTTTTATATAACGGAGAACACATAACGTAACATGACCCAGCCATATGAGATGTGCTGCAAAATCTTGCAGCATTACCCAGAACGGTGCAACGCCTTGTAAAATGGTGTAACATACTGCAATATCACGAATCACAATGCGTCATCATGCACATAACTAAACATAATATAACCAAAAATTAGAAATGGAACCCGACCTACCGAATGGCTCCATTAACGATTTGTCGTGAAATACGTGTATACATGACACACGATCTCAAACCCTACCGTAGGATCCCTAGACGAATTTTCCCGAAATTGGAATTAATCGCAAACTATTCCTGGTACTCGAAAACCCCATTATAGTGATATGGAAAATTATTATGAAATATGATGCAACACAACGTCTGACATCTAACTGTATATTGCAAAATGTTACAGACTTGGCGTATCATGCTGATGCAAGATCCTGCAAATTGGTGGAACGTTTCGTACCATGTAATAACACGATGATATATGGTGACAACATCCACCAATAAGGTGCAACATATCGCAGTTTGATGCAACATTACTTTAAATAATAGCTTCATAAGAGGGCCCAGTCTCCCTATCAAATTTTTATCAAAATCATTCGAGTCCAAAACAACAAAAAATAATCTGACATCGTCTGGTGGGCATCGTAAACAAATGTACCCTAAAATACGGACACCTAAACGAAATTTCACGAAATTTCGACCAATCCGATTCCTTGGAATCACACGGGAAGAAAACGCACCAGATTAGCTTAAGACTGCGCAATCGAAGAACAGTAATGAGTACACAAAAAGCGATTATCCTTGGTTTAACTAATGCGTATAAAATAATCTCAACCAAAACTATCTTATCTGGAGTCATTCCAATCTTTATTATGTTGAGTGAGCGATTGGCTAGTTACAAAATGAGGAAAAGACATGATGTCAGATAGAACTTTATCCAGAAAGACTCACGAATAAAGTTTCCTTAAGTGCCCCGTTTACACAAATGCCATCGGGACATGGACTTTTCAGTTATCTACAGAAATAAATTTAGTGTGGCCAGTTAGCAAGCAACTATTTATGTTGCCCATTCACGTCAGTCAATCAAGAAATTCTGTGTCTATATTTTAAGCGTGATGCGAACGGACACGATATCGATTTTAAGGAAAATTCAGGCATCAATCTCGAATAATCTCTGAAATTTTAAAAGTTTTTAATTTATAACGCCAGGTTTATAACCGATTATAGCGATTATAATTCATTTTAAATTTCTGGTACAGGAAACTCTATTTCTGCAATTTTCATCAAAATTGTTAGAACTGAGGGAAAAATTATATAAATGAACGAGGCCTCGCTGGCAAACCCCTAATAACTTTTCTCAATATTGGGAGCCGACGCAAACGATTTCTGGTACCCAAAATCCTGGTATTCTAGTACAGAAAAAAATTAAAGTAAGGGACTCGGGCCGGACTAAAACGAACCTATAAATGATTAAGTACGCCCTGCCGTTATGGCAAGACTAACTTAGGATCTAGGTTCTTTTATCACTGATCGTGAAAGCTTAAAAACTATCTACTTAGCGGGGGTAACCAAGCACAAGATACGTTATACGAGGAATGACTCGAAGTAGATGACAATTGCGATCATCATTTATCCAGTTATCCGTCCTTCAACGATGTATGGTCGCACGTCCTATACTCTGGTTAGGTATTTTGCAAATCTCGGATCAAGAGAATTAATTTGGTGCCAAACAATTTTAATAAATATTCAAATGAAATAGGGGGGGGGGGGGGGGGGGTAGAAAAAACCGCCATTATCTACTCGAGGTCTCTATGCATCTTATGTAAGAATTCGGCAATTGGGGACCATAACCCGTAATTATTTAAAAATATTAAAAATTCATCAACTTGCATTCTCGATCAGGGACAAATTTAAAAACATTCAAATTGTTTATTTTCTGTTTAATTACAAAATTCAATAAAAAAGGAAAATGCGATGTCATCTTCTTTAACAGTACGAGACTATGAAAACAATCGCTTCAAATAGATCACTATAACAAATTTAATAATCTTAAATTTAATATTCTTCTATAATGGCCATTAAAGATCATCGTTTTACACCAATTTGTAATACAATGCCCTAGTTGCGACACTTGCTACATGTTGAAATCCTCTAAGAACCTAGAAATGTGCATCTTCAGTGGAGTCCTTGAATATATATTGAAAAGCTGTTCAGTTTCCACAAAAGAAAGAGCAATTTTCTATAGAATAGTAATCAATTTATTTAATGTTATAACTGGAACGCGCCAGTTTCAATTTTTGTTTATTTTCAGTTATCAGACCTAATTAACCTTACACACAATATTGTAAAGCCGGAACTGTACGAAAACTAGTACGGTAGAGCTATAGTTTATTTATAATATATTGAATACCTTAATAGGTGAAATTTTACCTGAAAATATTAGCTGAAATAAAATTACAAATAAAATCAGATCGTATCGATGGTTTTAAATTACACGATTTTACGCGGTCGATTTACACAGTCCAAATATTAGTTCCTCGCAAAAAGGCCTGCCACTCAATCACAATAATTATTATCCCATTTATTTTACGTCTTTAATTTATTATTGGTTTGGGGACTTTACTTTTAGAAGTTGGTTGGGCCTGATAACCCCGGAACACTACTAAACTTATAAAACTTGATGAAGAGTTATAACATTTCTATCTGCCCTCTAATGAATGGCATCCTCAATGAATCAGATTAAACTTCTAAAGCAACAAATTTGACGAAACGAAAAACTAGTTTAGAATAACAGAAAAATATTTGATTTAGAAAAACCTAATAAATGAGGGTGATATATTATTATCTTCAATTTTTTGAGATTTGGCACGCGATCAATTCCGTTTAAATCTACTGCTATTGTGGGCTTTAGAAAATTTAGAAAACTTTTTTTATCGAAAAGTAATCGACGACTTTCTTTTTTTATGCATATATGATTTCCACGTTCAGTCTAACAAAGCATTTTTGTACTGAAAGCTTGTGAACGATATGTTTAAATGATTAGCCAATGCATTTAGTAACCTTTAAGCTTCAATCAATACTACTAATTCTACATTTACTGATATACACATTACATCTTACCATCTATACTGAAAACTCTGTACTTCGTCTGTCTATCGTTTATTTAAGCCTGATTTATCTAATTCAGTATAAAACACAAACGGAAATAGTTTCAACGTCTTAAGCAATAATTTAACCATACCCCTATCGCTGGCCAACCATTTTGCGGTAAAATTTCCTTGGTTACCATTTTTGTAACCACTCCAATTATACTAAGCAACAACTTTAACCAAAGCACCACTTACCTTTTGAAATATTTATTGTAGGATTCAGTTCCTTTAAGCAAACGGAGCTAATAATTTTATGAATATCACTCAATATTTCATTTTATATTCAATTTTCATAATTTCAACTGTTTGCAATCAACCAAAGTGTGATAGACATTTCCGTTTCAATAAGCCGTAAATTCAGATCGAATCGAATTCTTTTCGATAATTTTTCTAAGAAAAGAATTAAAATAAGTTTTGAACCCGAAATAAACAAACGAAAGTAAAACACTAAAATTGTTGTCATTTGACTGACAATAATAATTTTTTTCTTGAACTGAACGATTGCTAAGGCAAAATTAAAATAAAAATTTAACTTTTCATTTTGTTTTTATTTTCCAATGAATTTAGCATTTCGTGTGACAGTTTAAACGGGTTACTAAGATTTTATGTGTTCAGTGCAAACGATTAATTTACAAAATCTTAAGTTGTATTCTATTTAAGCCATTTAGAATAGTTGTACGGCCACCAACTTTTTAGAGGACGGTTGATTAGTTTTAACGACAAGCCAATACAACTGTGATGACTATAGAACTAAGCGAAATGGTCCCAACAGTGTTTGACAGAGGTTCTTACGTGTTCGCTGGTCGAGGCATAAATCGTTGAAAATTATTTAACATTTAGCTTCAAGGTACCCTTTTGTATAAAATATTTTTCAAAATAATAAGCGAATTCGTTGGACTGCAACGATTGCATTAGGATTGCTCAAATATAAGCAAATAGCATTTCAGAATTACAATTCTAAGTTACACACTTTTTCAGAAAAAGTTGCAGTCATAAACTTTTGGTTGCACTAAACAAAGCTTAAAACTGTCCTAAACCTAGTGGTTTTTAGTGCACTCCAAAGAACACTAAATAAATTATGCTTTCATCATGTGCAACAAAAAGTGCCAGTAAAATATGAACTAAAGCGATGGGATAATAATAGTTCTAAGGCCGTTTTAGATTCCGCAAAATGCATTTAGAGGGTACCTCTTACCTCTAATACTTTGTATTAGATTTACTTGTATTGAGTTTCAACTCACGATTGCCATGAAGCCACCGGGATGTTTTCGGATACGACTCAAAGTCATTAAACAATGACGAATAAGTCCGAAGAAATTTGTCAGTTCTTCAAAATGAGAATTGATTAGTAGCCATGTCAATGCAACAAATCCGAATTTCTCAACCAATAAGGTTGAGCTAACTTAGGTTTCAGTTTGGAAAATACCAATTTTAAATTAACTGAAACAAAGAACAGGGTTTCAACTTGTTTTATGGTAAAAAATGAACGTAATCTTTAGGTGCGGTTGTAGCCTATTTTATTTTATTTTATTAACTAAACATGTTTGATTTAAAATTCATAATTAAGATAACAACTAAATAAATAAGAAATACACCAAAAACTTGCAGAATTGAAAGGTTAAACATTAAGAACTATAAATTGTTTAAAAACTAAATAAATTAGATGAGGTATTAGAGCTGAATAAAAGGTGTTTCAATTTTCAGCTGAATTGAAAAATAACCGACAACACATTTGCTGGCTCATTCTCACCATAGTTTGTACGATGTTTCTCTAGCTTTAAGGCACTACGTTGTCTAAGGTGTCTGCTAGGTACACTAGTCCTGATATTTTCAAGAATAAAGGGAGGAATTAGTATTAGTATTAATGAAACTATTTTAAAATTCTTGAAACGTTCGAAATTTGTTGTTATCAAAATTTCAGTCCATTCTTTATGAAAAAAATAGAACCCAATTTTCAACTTTCAATCTGAAAAAAATATTAACAGCATGGTATGGACACTAAACTCGTATGGCGTACTCCAGCTGGGATCATATAAAAGCAAAATAATATTTGAAAATTGTATTCTGGTCTTTGATATTGATATTCCAACGGTGGAGGAAACAAAACATAGGGTTTGCTTTAGATATGCATAATTCAATATGTTTAGAGAAAGACATATTACTGACAAAAGTAACTCCAAGTTTTTTAAATGTCCGTGATCCATACCGGTGGTGTCCCACTGACACTATAGTTAAAGACAAGTGTAGTTTTCTATTGAAAAAAATTGGGAGCTGATTAGTGTTACACCGTTTGCAGATTCAGCTTAAATCTACTTCAAGTTTATCCGCGTCGGTAATGTCCAAATTTCAAAGATGAATGTTGAATCAAAGTTGTTATATCATCAATAAAGGATAGGAGCCTAAAGAACTTTTGATGTTACCAGGATGGGTTCTAATTTCCCCCCATCTATTTCCATAAACTGCTGTCTTCCAGTACAATTAAGTGTAATCATGTTACGAACTGTGAGGAGAATTCCAGGGGAATGCAAAACTCATTGGCTAATGCTGTAATGATCTATGATGGAATGGTATCAGGCCCGCAGATAGAAACAATAAATCGCTTGTTTCTGACATTAAGTATCTGTATTACATGTATTTGATCACTTAGCATTGCAAGATGGTTGAAATAGTGGAGTCATGTGGGATGTGCATTAATTGAAAATACGATGCACCTGAAGTGGCATTTACATTTATAAGCTTTGTCATCACGATTTTTCAGGTTTACTAATGGGCCATCATACGAAGGCTGGTGGGTGTTTCTTGTAATTTTAGTTAGCGGTATGCGTAGGTCCAAATATAAAATGCAAATATAAAACATTCACATTGATATTGTTTGACTTGCCCCATACATCGTTCCAAATGATATTCATTAAGAAATTGCTTTTTGTTCGTCAAGAAAATAACATAGCCATTTTTCAGCCAAATTACACTTTGTATAATGAAAGTGGGAATTGAATATCATTCCTATTTTATGTGTATATGTTTTTATCATAATTATGTTAGATATTTTTGTATTTTTGTTTGTTAATCTGAAGCTCGTAGCAGTTGCTCTTTCGCATTACCCTTAATGCTGCTTTGAGTGAGAGGAATAACATAAAACTGTTTTATGATAATTATGATTCATTTAAAAAAAATCCACTCAATAATATAAGTATCCTGAGATAACAAATGCAAGTAAATCTTCTTGAAAGTTTGCACCAATATTTTTAAACATGTTAAAACGTAACCCCTTAAATATTTCGATTTAAAAAAAATTGGCTTATGCCACTTCCAAAATAAAAGATTTATTTTTGGAAATAAAAAATCAGTTTTAAGTCAAATATATTGCACTGATTTTTAATGAACTGATAAAATAGGTATACCCGATATCCTTTACGCGCAGGCCCTTAGAAGCTTTTTAGTCCTACAAAATAGCATTAGAAAAAAATGGTAATTAGCAAAATAAAAAATAAATCCAAAACTCCGAGATTTAGAATTTAAGCGTGTTCATAATGCAGATACGGTATCTTTTTGATTCGGTATCCTTTTGATTCGGTATCCGAGAATAATAGACATCGTCGTAAAGATTTGTAGTATATCCGAATGAGTTTAAGTAACTCGTTTAGCGCTTTTTTTAATGCACTTCGTTTAGTGTGTTTATGGAGAATCATGCAGTGACTCAATTCCTTAACTTTTGATTTCATTCATCGATTCTGAAAAGGATATTACAAACTGTACACTTTTCGCCGCTATAAATCAAATTATAATTTATTTTAAAATATTTTTTCAAATTCGATGCCGGCACTCAACTATTGACATAAACTCGCGTTATGAATAAAATATGTTTTGTCCGTATATCATAAAAATATTGAGTTTTACGTACATTAATTAAGATCTCAATTTAAATAGGAATGTATTGTACAGTTGTCAAAAAACATATTAGTACAGTTTGCGTCATTCGTTTGCATACCTTAAGAAAAATATTTTTTCTATGTATATCGTAGACAAACTATTTGTTTCGACTGTATGCGTATATGTTGCATTATCAACTTTAGGGGTATATAAGAAAAGTAATGTAAACAAATAAATTTTATCTAAAACCTCAAATCTACAATTTTCGTTAGCTTCAATTTTTGTTGATACAGAGATATGCAAAAACCGTTTCAAAAAATGACATTTTTTCCGAGTTATTCGCTATTGAAATCTTGATATGTAACTTTACGTCGTGAAATTTGGTGTTGCAAAGTTACATAACAAAACTTCCGTTTATAGAGCCGAGTTACATTTTATGAATACAATTTTAGTACAAATCGGACACTGTACAGTTACAGAGCTTTCATACAGTTTGTGAATTAGACCATTAATTATGGAGAAAATACAACTTAGAATGTATTGTACAGTAGTTCAACAACATATTAGTACAGTTGGCGAACATTTTTCTGCGTAGATCGCAGACAAACTATTTGTTTCGACTGTACGTATATGTTTTCCACAATCAACATTTAGGCGTATAAAAAAAGTTAAAACGATTAAACAAATAAATTTTATTTAAAAGCTCAAAAACTACAATTAGAATTAGCTTTGGTAACGAAATATATATACAAAACGACGACAACCGTTTCAGAAAATTACAATTTGTCGGGTTAGCTGTTCTTAAAATTGGAGGTGCAATTTTCCGTCATCAAATTTGGTTCTGTAAAATTTTTCTGTTTTTTTGTACTCCCAACTCTTTCGCCCAGTCGCTTTTTGTTTTTCCCATCCTACCTTACGCAGTTATACCAAATCGAAGACGTATGGCTGGCTAAAGATCCGATTTACGTCGCCATCTGCGCATTGCATAGCATAATGCCAGCCTATAGTACTGGACATGGAAGATAGGTCGGCCCATGAGTTTCGCACGCCGATAGGGGGTCGTAGTTGTGTTCCTTTTTATCACAGATCGTAATCTGTTGATGCACATTTCCTTTTGTATCCTGCCTCTATTGGAATTCGAACCTGATATCACTCGATTCGAACGCCAACGCTTTAACCACTGTGTCATTTGGTCGGTGTGCTGTAAAGTTATAAAACAAAACTTTCGTTCACAGACTCGAATTAAATTTAGTGAAACCATTTTAGTACATCACAGTTTATGAATTAGACTACTAAATTCAATTGCTATCCAGCTTCAATAGTCGTTTGTGTTGTGTATAATAAATTTATATATCTTTGAAAATGTTTCATGATTTTCTACTTCTACTGTTGTGTTTAAAAACTTTAAAAGTTCATTTAAAAAAAATCTGATTATATTTTATAATTATTTGTAATGTCAAACCTAATCATAATTTACTATTTTATTAAACTGGTATCTAAAAAGTGATATTCCCTGTTTACCTCTATAATAAAATATGTTCTACTCACGTTTAGCCTATAATATACAAATATGAACGTTTAGAAATATTATTTATAATTATTCATATTATGATAATTTGCACTCCAAGCGTGAAATTGAATATTATATTTCCATGAAAAAAAATCAGTTTTCTAAACAAGATGTGAAAGAAAATTATACAGAATTTTAAATTACATAAATAATGTAGAAAAAATTTAATATTATTTTGAAACTTTATGCTTAATGATTTTAAAAGTTAATAAGATAATTTGCATAAAATAATATAACTTTTGAAATAAATACTTTTATCTTGTTTTTAAGTCAAGTGACAAGAATGTGACACCATAAGCGTAATCCCCTTTTAGCAATTGTTTATTTTAAAAGCAAAATCATTCAAAATTCATTGAACTACTTAAAATGGTAAATAAATGCTTCAAGTGTATATAAAAATTTAACATGAACATAATTCTATAAAACTCTATAAAACTATCATATTTTTAATACAAGCAAATACTAAATGACTTAAAATTTGTGCCAAACATAAAAATTATATTCTCATTACAACAAAAATATTTGTATTTACTTATTTATTTATTTATTGTTTTTTGGTTTGGCACTTACCTTTAATTATGTTTGTTTCCTTTCACAAACTATTTTTACACTATTATATGTATCTAATTTCTATTCTACAAAACTTTTTTAATATGATTTTATATTATAATTTTATTTGTGCAAATTTGAATTTATAATATTATTCTCTTACGTAATACACAATTATGAAACTTTAAAAATAATGTTATATTTATATACTTAACCCTCTGTGATATCTTTTATAATATATATACAATATAAAATATTTAAAACAAAAAAAAAATCTTATCATCAACTGAAAAAAACTACTTATCTATAATAATATAACATTGTAAATTATTAATAAAATATAAATATAAAAATATAATTAAAAATAATATTAATTTGTAATTTTCTGCATTCTGGTTTTTGATATATTTAGTTCTAAAGCGAAGACCGATACAGAAATAAAGATGAAGGATCAAAACTTTAATTTAAATAAAATTTAGTAAAAAAATTGAATCAAATTTAAGAACAAAAATAAACAATACTAAGTGTACATTTAGTAGTTCTTTTTTAAAATTTAGAAATATTAGATTCTATTAAATTAATGAATATTATAATAAAAAGATAAAATTACAAAGCGTTAACATACTAAATTAATTAAGAGAAGGAAATCATTGACATAAATCTAATTATTATTAATTAAATACAAGGGATATAATTATTTATAAAGACAACCTCGTAGCATAATGCAAGGAAATTTTGTGTTGCCGATTCCTTGGGAAATAATAAATCCTATATTTTGTTTAGAAAGAGAAAGCTATGACAATTACTAGATGGATTTGATTTGATTGACTGATAGTGGCCTTAGAATGGAGTAATGTGCAAAGTTTTCTTCGATTAATTACAAATATTCTCATAATTTGTTAAAATTTCAATGGAGAATATTTTAATATTCGAAACTAAACATAAAAATTAAAGATCGGGTTTCAAGTGCTTCTCTTAGTCCTGTTTTATAATCTAAGTCTATTAAAAAATTTGTAAATTATATTCAGTGATTTTAGTAAATGTTGACTTAAATTTAGCAAAACAACAAAAAGAAATTTCGGAGCTAGAGATTCCGATTGGCTGTTACACTATAGATCTAGTGCCTATGCCAAGTACCCAAATTGAATGGAACATTTCGGAATTTATAGGACAACTTTTAATTTTTTTGATTTATGCTGTTTTGGATTGATTCTAATATTTTTCGGTATATTTTTACAAAAGTTATGAAAATATTTTTCGAAAGAAAAATTCGGTCTACAAGTGTTTGGTTCCAAGTATGACTACGTCGTCCGGTGAAAGATTTCGAACACGAGCTAATTACTACAGTTCTTCTGCAGTTCGAGTCGAGGTGAGGTTCTTATTATATTTTGAACTACCAATTTGACCATAAAACACGAATAAAAATTATCTGCAAACAGACATCCAAAATTAACTAACTGAAATCATACGAAAAAAATATTTTGGAACCCAAGTATCTACTTACACCAAAAACATTAAATTCCAAATGTGTGCTCACACTACAGATTTCGAGGTAGAATCTAAAAACAAAGATAGGGACAGATACATAGAATATCACAAAACATTTCTAAATGATTCAAAACACTTTAATAATGCGATTTTCATCAGTTCCGTCACGTTATCGTTCGCTTAGAAAAACTAGATTTGATTAATTTTGGGTAATCTGTTTAAAGTACAAGAGCCTGCGTTAATTATTTTTTCGGCTCCAGGGAGGAATTAAATGTTGGATATAAATATTTGCTTTACCTTAAATTGAGCGTTTTCAAGTTACTGTGGCACTATTTTGGCTTTCCCTTGGAATATGGGATTGGGAAAGATATTTCATTGCATTTTGTCTAAATTTTATTTTGCTGGCCCACTGAAGAAATAACGTTGGTGTAAATATTTTCGAAATAAAGTTGAATGGGGAAATTTTTCCCAATAAAAATTTTGGAGAACAAAAGCTTCCCAAATAACTTTGTTGAAAAAATATTTGCATTATCCTTCAGAAGACCATAAAAATACAATTTGGAAAAAAATTCTATGAAAATATTTTTTTTTTTTGAGAAAACCAGAAGGGCAGAATAGCCGGGTGTTTGAAGTTAGTTTTTAGATTTCCACCACTTATATTTTTTGTACTAGAATGACTTTTGTTATTTGACTGATGACAACTAGAAACAGTCCAGAGATATACGATTGGACAACACGCATTTATTTATTTTAATAAAATTTCGTACAGAATATGTTAGAAATTGGTTCAGTAAAGAATGAACAAATTAAAATTTACCATTGTAGTGGCCGTTCAGAAGAAAATATTGCTGCTGTAAGTGTTAGTGTTAAAGAGATTACGAAAATATCAATCCGTCATCGTTTACAGAAAATACACATTCCACCAATCACTTTGTTCAGAATTTTTCAAAAAGTTAGCTTAATTTTTTGGAGTTATCTGAAACCTGTATGGCGAATACAAAATTCAAATAACTAAAAAAAAACAATCCATATAAATTTAAGATTTCCAAGTAAATTGCATACATGCTTCATCCAGGCAAAGAATGCTTAAATATAACAACAAAATTAAATTGAAGACATTTAAGGAAAATGAGGAACATTGTTTTATTCAGTCGCCTTGTAATTCGGCTGCTTTGCAATCGCTCAATTAGCAATTTTTGCGCAAGAAATTCGAGTCGAACTCTCTTGAGCATTCTAACTCTTCTTAATGCTGACCTAGAACGGATAATTATGAGCCTAAGTTGATATCTGCGTCATCCACCTTTGATCGCTACATGTTGCTCACAGTCACAGCCCAGCAAAGGATTAGGGGAAGCATTCGACGTACTGCAGCTACAGCTGAGAATTTTGTAGAAAATTAAATTGTTTGCGCCTCGATGATGTATTCGCCGATCTAAATAAAAGTTACCTTCACATTTGGTGAACCTTCAGCATACCATTGAGCTGGATTATTTGGAACGACATTGGCCAAATAATTTGACAATCTCACCAATCGCGCTGCTCACAAGGCCTTTGCATCGACAAACAGCGTGAAAGTTTTTAGCAACCCTCCAATCTTGTTGAAGTCTTCCGGGATGAGCTTCTCGGTATTAACTTTGCTGATGACCTTGGTAGCGTCGGTGATGCGGTCACCTGCTCGAAGGTTCATCAATTGATTGTTTTGTTGAGCAAGGCATTGAGAACTGGATCAATGCGGAGTTTTATTTCCAACCGCAAACCCGTCAGTGCGGTTTCCGTAGACTTTGTGAAGAAGAATCGTGAGTTAGTTCACCAACTCACAAGTCATTCAGCAGATCGATGAAAGTCGTAACTCCTTGTTGTCACATATTTTGAACGAGTTTCAAGAATGACAAAATTCGTCACAAATGAGTTGATGATTCTAAAGATCTCTGCGGGGCCTTTCAGCTGTTGTAAAAGGGATTTTTAATGTTAGAGCATCTCTTATAAAACCAATTGTTTCATGTAAATGCAAGTGCGATTTAGCAGTCCAAACAGCTTTTAGTAAGAGCATCAACATTAATCGATTTCGTTTCTCTAATTAAACAACGCCGAACTTGCTCCTTGGTTGAGTTTAGAATGATCGTCTTGCCAATTCCCGCATTGCCAGTGAGGCGAACGATTTTAAGCGCGCTCCGATTATTCGGCTGCTTGCTTTTCTATGCTTTGCATAATGCACTTGATTTATCTGACCAACATTCATCTTTGTCAATGACGATTGTAAATCGTTCTCGTCCGGTCTAACATCGTTGGTCCGTTGTTCTTTCTCGTCGCTGCATCGTCGATAACTGCGAATGGGTCAGCTGCATGAAACCGTTAGCCTGATTAATCGCGATTTGTTGCTACTCAAGAATGCTTGCCTACGTTACGCGTAGTCTGCCAATAGTTCGTTTTCATCGCGGAACGGCAAATATTGTGCAAGAAGGCTACAGAAGTATCCTTGGGGTCGTCAGCTACTCTGTAGAATGACACTCGAACGGCAGCAGGGCGGATTTTAACTTTAATTGTTGTACCGTCTAACAGAATCAGCAAACCGGAATCTTTAGGAGCGCCCGTTGTGCCCTATGCATCTTGATCTCCATTATATTCGTCAATATTCACCTTGATGTGAAAAGGGTCTAACAGCACAGCGAACTCCATCAGCAACATTTGTTCAATGTTATACGCCGGATGCAAATCGAGTGGACACTGCACATAGCGTTCAATGATATTGGTGCAAAAGGCCGAACGGCCTTGCGCATGTTAATGGGGACACATCGACGAGAAGATTACATACCGAATCTTTCACATGGCTTCTCGCAAACTGAAAGCTATCTCCGTCGTCTCGTTCTTTTAGCGGTACTTGGAGATGTATATTGCAATTTCCTCGTTACTAGGTGACACAAACTGCTAAGTCGGTGACACCAAACTGAGTCCTTGCCGTGACATCCTGCACATTGTGATATAGTGGGTTGTTTTTCTCCAAAGCTAGATTAATGATAATACTTTGGAAACAATTGAAGAACGCCGAAAACTCAAGCTGAAAATGTTCCAACTAAATACGTCGGGGCGGAAACGTTAATACACAACACGCATAATCATTGAGTAGTTTAACGAATTGATATCACCCCTGTTCCTACTCGTGGTGGATGTCAAACGTGCATTCGACACAATACACAGTAAATCTTTAATTAGTGCAATGGCGGTACGGAAAAGCCTATTTTAAAAATATGAAACCTTATGTAGTGCTAAAGAAGTTATTACAAATAATAAAAATAAGCAAAAATACCATAATTTGTGTATATATACTTTTATAATCCTAGCGAGGTCTGGCGTACTATCTTATGGACCGACGAATTAGCTTTATCCCTAGATGGAAATAACGCAAAAAATTTATTATTCGACGCCCTATAAGATAACACTTAGCGTTACTGTACTATTAAAACTTGTCATAGTGCGGAAGGATAAATAATGGTACGATCGTGTTTCACTTTTTATGGGGATGGAATTCTACAATAGAGGCCAAATCTTCCATGTATTTAGAAATTCCGAACAAAACCGTCCGTAGCTGGTTATGAACTTAATGACGGAGATTTTATATTGCAACAAGATAATGCACCAACAGACAAAAGCAAACTGACAGACAGGTATCGCCATGGAATGGGCCAAGAAACCATAGATTGGACACCACAAATCCCGTACGAAATTAAATGTGCCCAGAGTGTTACTTTCATCTTAAATATTACACTCTGTATAATAATTAATATTTAATATTTTCCAACTAATATCACTTAGATTTTCAATTTATCACCTTTTCACTACATATGTGTGTAGTTTAGTGTCCATTCTAAACATCAAAGAAAACATTGCACATCGCTACAAAATTCAACTAATAAAAAGGCTTGAAACGTAAGTAAATATAGTACCAGATCGACTTCGAAATTGTTATAACTTACTAAACCCCTGTACAATTTACAAAATTTAATTTACTCCCCAGATATCGGAAGCAAAGAGATTCCGTGAGGTTATCATATCGTGCAAAAAATCTTTGAAACTTATCACTATTTGTATACCTGTAATTTTCCACACTTTTACAACTTGCAAATCTAACAAAACTTGCCAAATTTTTCTACATCAACTATTTCAAACTACATTTTGCCAAAACATTGTTATAAAACTTTACTTTTTATTACAAGCCGCGCTTCAAGATTTTGTTTACGGTTGCAGAGTTCATCCAAGGTCAATTTTGATATCTCGACTGGTTCTACCGGAACATGAATTTTCACTGAAACTTTAAACTAGCTAGAATTTAAATTATTTTTTCTTCTAAGCAACAAGTTCTTTGAAGAGATTTCATAAAAAATTGATATCTAATTTTGATTCAAAAGTTAATAGCTCAAATGATTTTATTAATTCAATTATAACAAGAAAGTTGCTTTTTGTGAAACGATGGGATTTTAAAAAATTACTAATTTCTGTTTTAAAAAATACGATTTACTGGGCTATTAGTATCTTGTAAGAATGTCATGAGAAATAAACTGTAACTAAATCCTGAGTAAATTTTGTATCATATGGTTGAATGTGAGGAGATTTATATACTCAAAATTAATAATCTTAAGTTGTTGGTAATATAGAGAGTCAAACGATATACGTGACTTCTAATAGACTGGTAATCATGATATTCTAACTTTTTATAAGGAGAAGGCAGAGTCTAAAAATCTGAGAACTTCTTCCAGTTATAGATTATTTTCCAGTTCCTGTAGCTAGGAACAAAATGTAGCAAATCATCCGATGGGTCCGTTAACAAACACGGCATCAGAGGTCTGCGCTGTTATTAGAAGCCCTTAAGTACATGGACGTAGGCGTTGGTTTGCAGACATTATGTCATGCTTGAATAAACCGCTTATTGAAGACCAAATTAATTAAACAAAGCTAGAGGAAAAATAAACATAAACCGGGTGTGCCAGGTTTAGCAGCAATGTCTGCTAAAAAAGAACCCGAATGACCCATCGACTCCTTACACAAGTACAGACTTGCACAAGAGGCCGACTTCCTGCCACAACTAAGTGACATTTTATGGTATGGTCGTCTCTACAACAGACAAAGCCTCACTTCACTCGGAGAGACCACTGTAGCAGCTCCCACACTATACACTCCGAACGTTTGCCAAACGCAATGCCACGGTTCTCTCAGAATGGACAACACAAATACTGAACACATCACCCTGGTCCCTGTGACGGCTACACAATGAGATGAAGTGAACTGATAATGGACAGAGCCTGGAGCGAAATGGAACCCCGACACGAATTTGAACCCGACACTCATCATATTAAACCGTTATAAATATATGTATATATATATATATATATATATATATATATATATATATATATATATATATATATTCTTCATATATATATATATATATATATATATATATATATATATATATATATATATATATATATATATATATATATATAACTATATATTCTTCATCAACGAACATAAAAAAAAACCAGGCAAAGAGAAAAGAACCAATTCTACATCTCACTCGGTTTCGCATACACATAATTGTATAATTGCCACACTCTGTTATAATTTTTTTATCATTATTCGTCATAAGAGGGCAATGCCGTATGCATAAAACGTATACGTTTTTCCTTCCCTCATGGACACCACATTGGACACCTCATGGACACAACGTTTTCAAAATACCGCTTACGGTAAGGTGTCCGCAAGCTGACAAGTTTATGAAGGTCTCAGTCATCTGATGTATTATAGCAGATTATTCAGATTATAGTAAGAAATTCAAGGTTACCTGTAATGCTAGCGATGTTACCATAGGTTCTATATTATCACAAGAGGTAGAGGTTATGGATATGCCAATTGCCGTTTCCAGCCAAGTTTTGTATAATACGAGGCGATAGTAACCCGCGAAACCTAAGAACGATTTTACTTCATGGGTAGTTTTGGGAGTTGGGTAGTTAGGATCCGGTTTAACTTTTTCAGGAGTTATAACGTGTCCAAGATAAGTTATTTTTTACAGAGGAACTGGCATTTAGGTGGATTCAAATTATGTAGGTCGAAGCAAGTGGTTTTATTTCAGTCTGTTTCATCTAATGATTCGGTAGAGGAAAACTGTCGCATATCGTGATATTGTTCGACTTTCGATAATCAACCACGATGCGCCATTTTCTCTCTACCCTATTTAATTTTTTTTGGAATCACTTGAAGGGGAAAATTCCAAGCAGAACTGCTGGCTCAATTACGTTATTTGGGCATTTTAGAAATTAGCAAATCAATCTCATTTCTTTGCGATAGGGGTAACCGATATGGGCGAACGTTGATGAGACTACTAATTGGATGAGTTGGATTTTTGTGTTTAGTAGTATCAGTAACCGTTAAAAATGTCATTGTGCTCGTGACATAATTTTAGAATGGAAAATTTTTCTTCCGAAAAATGACCTCATGTGGAATTTTTATAAGATTATTCTCAAAATCTATATGACATTTAAATTTGGATAGAAATTTTTTACCTAAAATACCACAGCATGTTGTTGGGAAATCATCTTTAACTATATGGATGATAGATTTGAAATGACCCAGATAAATTAATTGTTATATCGCAGACGGCAAAAGTTTGTATGAATTTATCGGAGATGCCTTTTAGAGAGCATTTTAAATCAGAATAGCAAATAGTGTTAGGTTCAATGAAACTCTTTTAATAAGACAGAATAGATTATTGTGTAGAGCAAGTGTAGAGTATTCGAAAGGATAGGTTATTGTAAACCTGATTGATTATAAAAACTAGCGTAACTAGTTTGGCAGGAGTTTGAGAGGAGTTTGTTTATTTAGATATAATTCTTCCTCAAAGCTTTTGTTAATCATTCATTGAAGTCTTGAAATCGATATGCCTAAACAATTAGTAGTATATTATCGTGGAGGTCTTCTAGAAAAGCGCGCAAGGGAGTTTATGCTTTTTATAACGTTAGCTGTCTGGATGCCACCAACTCTTATACAATCATTCATTTAATTTCGAGAGGACTTCTTGAACTCGACGGGCATAATCTTTGACACATTCATCACGTTTTTGTGCAATGTTAACGGGTTCTAATTGTATTTACATTTTGTAAGTCATTGCAAGACGTATATTTATTATACTTAAAGGTTTGCTCAAAGGCCAATTGTTAATTGTTTTCGATTTTAGTAAGTCTAGAAATACATAAATGACCTTTTCGGTGACGGTTTGGTAAATAGAGTTAGAATAAGCAAGAAAATGTTGCAGCTTATAGGATTCACCGTCAAAAGTAGGAATCAATTTTAGTGTAATTTCTAATTTAAATAGTATTTGTCGAATTGTTCGTTACGGTTTGAAGAAGAACTTTCGAGAGTACTTTCGAAAGAAACACTTGCAGCATCCTAGTGTCGAATGACTGAACTTTACGGAGGATTCTATTCTACAACCAATGACTATACCCTTTCGGATTTTCATGAAAAAAAACTTCTCAATATCCAATCTTAACCGTACAAGCGTCGTTTCTGTCATATGCAATTTTGCAAAACTTTAGAAAACAACACGCGAAAGCTAACATTTGAATTATAAATTTAAATTTCACTAACCTTTACAAAATATTATTTTATGTGGAGGTGTTGGTAATACTTTATATGAAATGATGAGTATTTGGTCCTGTACTAATTGATGTTGTCCAGAAGTAATTAAATAATTCCTTATAATATTAAGGGTGATGAGTCCTTGAAGTACTTGTTAATGGATATTGCCATGTAATTATAAAGCTGTCATGTGATTTATCGTAAATCGAAGACATTTTTGTTGTTTCATTTATTTCGTACATATGCATGTATGCGTAAAGCTGGTTCGAGAGGCTGGTGCTTTCTTTAACGGTCGCTAAAGTTTATTGTTGTAGTAACACAATTATTAGCAAAATCGACATCCAGCCACGTAAAATTTTATTAAGCAGTCGTTTAATAAACATCGAATATTTATTGGTAACCATAATTTAAATAGTTTGAAAGTTTTAATTTGTAATTTATTGAGCACACAAAGTTTTTAAAGAATTTTTTATAAAAATTAAAATTAAAATAAATATTAGACTTTAAATAATTACGACAATACACACAATGAAACAAAAGTTTATCTTGTGGGTATGCGTAACATAGGCAAGATGTGGTTAACGTTTTATTTTCCTTCCAAAAATATTGTTTACAATTTAATTTTTTATTTTTCGCATAACCACAAAATAATGTTTTAATTTGGTAGAGATTCTTTGGAGTTTGTAGACCGCGAGATCTCTCCGCTGCCATCAATTTGTCAAGTGCGGAATGGGAAATGTAGGACCAACTTCCCATACAAAAGTAAAACACAACACTTTTAAAGATTTATTTCACTGAACTCTCGAATTTTATCACTCAACTCATTGTATTTTATGAATTTATTGGCCAATAAAACAATTTAGAGTCTCACCAAAAATAGAACTACTCTAACATATAAAAAAGAGACATAAAAGATAATTTAATATTTTAAAGCAAAAGTAAATTTAAATAATAAATCAACCCCAAATGAAAAAAATAAATTAATAAGCAAAAATTACAAAATGCCAGAGCAACGATTATAGCAATTAATTCTGGACTAGATGAATAAGACAATAATGATAAACTATAAACCCAGTCATGGTGATATAACCCCTTCTTACGAGTGGTCACATAACACGCAAAACTGGGCAAAATATGGGCAGAGTTACTACATACTCTAAATTCTCTCGATCCGGTACTCACCTTTTTGTGTTCTTTTTGGTATTTTCGTGAATAGGCCAAATATTTAATTGTATTGGCAAAACTGTGACACAACTCGTTCATTAAATTTCGCGTTTAAAGTCTTGCTTACAAGTGACGTGAATTTGATAAAATAAATTACACAGGAAAGTTATCAAATATTCCAACGACAATTTATATTTACCACGCGTAATAAAACTAAAAATTATACAATTTACCACAACATTGAACCAAAAAGATTTGTCAAACTTACAGCTTAACAGAAAGAGGAAATTATTTCCCACGTACACAAAAGCTTTTATAACAAGGTTAGATCCCCGTCATAATAAAAACGCAAATGCTATAACACAAAATATAACTTCTGAAGCTCAACAAAAAAATTTTTAATATTTGGATATTAATCAAAAAAAGTTATCACTTCTTAACACTTCTCTAGTAAATTAACAAGACGTAATCTAGATAGAGTTGAATATAGTTAAATTATATAAATACGTATACGACAAAATGACGTAAAATAAAATATTATTATATTATAAACTACTCGTCTTAAATATTTGAAAATATGTAAAAGAAAATATTTACGTATATTAATAATAATTTCATATTGTTAATATGATTTATGACATTTGTATTCGGAATAAATTATATAATAAAAAATATTTTCTCTATTCCACAAATATTCTATTCTACTGAGCATTATATTGTATGAATATGAATCGTATAATTTTTGGGGGTGGAAATGGAGCTCCATTATACATTCTATACATAGAACTAGATATAACATGATAAATGGGGTAGAAAGAATGTGGTTTAAAAAATGGATGGGCCTTTATTTCTATAGCTGTGTTTTAGGTCAAATGTCGTCGAGTTAAGACAATATGATTATATACATATATAGTATATAACTTTATGTTATAAGGAGACACCATCAATTTGCTTTATCAAAAAGGAAACAGTTTTTTAAAATCATCAGGTATATAAACTTGAACCCGATGGGATTTCCTTAATATACCAGCATTAACACTGAATTGTAAAAATTAACCGGTCATATGGGTATAATTTGAGAAATATACAAAAACATATCCTTGACCTAATGATTGATTTTATTTTACATTGATTATAGATATGGCTCTCACAGGATTAGTCGAACCACACTCTCATTGTTTATAGAATTTTTGTAAACAATTCATTTCAATTCGCAATCACCGTTCTATTATAAAAAACTCTTAATTAATTTACAACTTTACCTTGTAAACTCTGCAACCGTTTAGTAAAAAAATATAACGTTTATTTTCTAGTCAAACAAAAATAAACTGTTTATGTACAAACTTAATTGAATTTAGGGTACCCAAACGTCTCAAATCAAAAATTAGTTTCATTTAAAACAAAATTTATTTTTTATTTTTTCGTAAAATAAATTCAAATAATACTAAGAAAAAATTTGTAGAAAAATACGTATAAGTAAACATTGTAAATTAAATAATAAATTAAAAATTACGTGTTATAAAAAATAAAAAAAAAATACAAAATATGTGTGTTACAAAAAATTATATATTTATATTTATAATTAATAATTATTAATTAAATGTGTGAAGTTGATACTAAACATTGTTAGAACGAAACACAAAACAAATAGAAACTTTTTTGTTAAATTAATATATTTTTTAGTTTAATTAACAAAACAAAATATATTTTTTTCCATCTTATAATTTATCTTAATTAATATAATAAATGTTGTTTATTTAACAAACTTAAAAAATATTAAAAAAAATACTAAAAAATTTAGAAGTGAGCAAACAATAATTAAATGTTATACTCGTACATAGTAAAAATTTGTTTTTAAATATTTTTGTTTATCACTAAACTCACCTTTCAAACAAAATATCACAATAACTATATTTTACATAAAATATAATATGTTTGGATGGTATGGAGATTATTTTTAGAAAAATTTTAATTATTTATTCTTGACGTTTACACGTTGTCAGTTTTCAATAATAATTATTTTTTTTAGTTTTCCAAGTGGGTTAGACAACAGGTGTATTACTTGTAGCAAACTTTTAGGCGTTTCTGAACATTTTGTGCCTATTAAAGAAATAAATTAAACGACCACAAGTTGACAAAAATAACATTAATGCAAAAAACTTATGGATAATAAGGATAATCATTTAAAATTTAAAAAAAAACTTTTAAAAAATGCTAAGGTGAATTCTAGTTCAGTATCCTTCGCTTAAATTATTTTAACTTGAAATAGTTTAAGAGATTATTTTTCTCTAATTTACACAGCTATAATAATTTCGTGATCGTTTATCAAGTTTTCTGTAGGTGGATTTATCATTTTAAATTTTTAATTAATTTTGTTCTTTTTCAAAGCTCTCATTTAATTTTAATATTAATTATGTGTACTAAAAGAAACGTGTTTATTTTCCTCAGATATTTCGACCAAATTAATTTTCCCTTTTAAATGTTCAAGTAAACAATCCAAAAATGTTAAAAAAATGTGCAGCAAAAATATTGATATACGTTTTTTAATTACGGTTTCCGGAAATGTGTAGGCATTACTTTCGTCTTCAAGTAATCGAAAATAAATTTTGCGTAAGTCTCTTCTACAGCCGTTTGTTTATCTAATATGAAACTTGTGGTTTTGCTTATTTTATGCTTTTTCTAAAGATATACAAAAATCTAACCTAGAAATTTAAAATAATTGTAGAGAAGTACGTAGAGAAGTAAGCTTAAGGGATAGTGGAAGTTGAATCGCCAATAAAATTACTTAGTCTACTAATCAAATCGTGTCCATTTGCTCAACCCAGCATTTAACACTTAAACCAATTAATTTAGCATTTAACCAATTTCGCTCTGTAAAACACTTTCAGCGCTACGGACTTTCAAGCTTTTACGGACTTTCTTTAAGAAAAAATTAATTTTCCAGTGGATTTAATATCCTGTCAACCTGTACACTGACATAACCGGTGGGTCGACGCTGAATTCTGCACTACAGGGGGTCTTGTTGTGTTTATAACATCACCGATCGTAATCAATGACGATAATTCGCTTTCCAGGCTCTGGTAAGATTCGAACCCAGTACCTCAAGATCCAGGTGCCGAAGGTTTGGCCACTGTACCACTTGTCCGGTAAAGGCAAAAGATAAAATTGTTTTTGAAATTCTTATAATTCTGGACATAGATTCGGATTTTAACATCTATTCAATATTCAAATCAATAGTTTAACTATAGTTTATGAAAGATCTCCTGGGACGGCCTCATACACGGTCAATTAAAATTAATCGGTACGATGACCTAGGAAATGCTGCTTATTATTAATTGTCTTTGTCTTGCTAATTGTATTTTAACCAATTTTAGGCCGAACAACTACCATAGAGGCCTACCTAGTGTGAATTTCGAAAATGGCTTTATCAGAATTATGTTGGTAATATTTTTATATTAATAGCCGTAAAGCAGCGACTTAACTATTTAATCAATATCACCCGATCACTTTACGTTTTCTCATGCAAGAGAATTATAATAAAAACCAAACCAACAAGTAAATTGTAGTCCTTTTCACTTATAAAATTCCGTATTTTGTTTGTTCTGTTGAGCACTCAGCTTGCTCGAGTAAAACGTCGTTCTATTGCAATTCTACGATCATTAAGGCTACTAGATTAACTGATTGTAGTTTTCACTGAATAATTGGGCGCATTCAGGGCATCCAACAATTGGGAACATGTTGTGTAAAATCAAAGCCAACGTTATGAAAATGTTTAGAACTATGAAATTTTGTAATCAAATTGGCGATGATTTCACTAATCATGATGCCAACAGTTGGCGGTCCTGAACGCGCCCAAAGTTTTTGATAAGTTTATCAAAATTTAACAAACGCATAACATAGCAACCACAATGATCGAAGCGATGATTGATATTTCAGTAGTAAAGGACATTTTTGGCAAACCAACAAGAACGAAAAACAAAAATTCTCCATATGAGCTATTGTCAAATTATTGTTTGAGATGTTATATCACCTAGTTGGAATCGCGAAACAGAATGCGTATTTGTTTACGCGAGACTTAAAAGATAGCGAACCTGCTCCAACGCCCCCGAAATTGAAATAAAAACCACTTAATTTCAATAATATCTTGCGAATATTGAATAGTTTTTCGAAAATTTTCATAATTTTGTTATTACGGATTTGTAATTCTAGCATTTACATTTTCCGGATTTATTTATTTCAGTATTTCAATTTTGAATATATCAATGGCAACCCTAGTTCTGGTCACATTGATAGCGATTACAGTCATAAATTTTCGCAAATTTTGCTAAAGAGTCCCTTTTGACAAGGCTGGGAGGTGTACCACAATAAATCGAAAACAATATCTCGAAAATAAAATTTCAAAAAAACTCGAAAGGAAAATTCATGAAAAATTTCGAAAACAAAAACCTCGAATTAGATAAGTTTTAGGGTAACTCGTGCACAGATTGAAACTGTTACTCCAAAAATAGTAGTTATTCGAAAATGAAATGAAATTCATGGCAGCCAACTCTATTTAAATACAAATACATAGTCCGACAGTCCATAGATCGATAGTTATTATTCGAATCACACTCGTACTGCTTCTGCAGTTATTTAAAGAACAATTGCTTAATTAAAATTAGAAGCAGCCTTCCCATTTAATGTTAAAATCGAAAACGAACATTCAAACTCGTGCTTGCGGAGCACAAGTAATGATAAAGCTCAAAAGTGAAAGGTCACTTGTAAAACTATCAGCTGAAATCGAAGCCATAAATCTCTGTGAAATAAATATTCCAACTGGATTATGAAAAGTAAAAAGATCTTAAATTTTTGATTTAGTGTTTTGCCTAATGAGCACAATACGAGTATCTAACGCCTCGATGAAAAGTTAATTTCTGAAATTTGTAAAATTACACAAACCAATAATAAAACACTCAGCACAAAGTTCATTGTATCGAATTTTGAGAAAGTTAGCTCGAGATCATCTTCACCATTTTCCTATAAACCAAGACAAAAGGATGGTTTTCCACCTGGGCCAAATTTTGTATTGGCAACGAAATATGATGATTATAAATGAAAGCTTTGATTTCCAAATGCACAAGTTATAAGTTTAACATTCATTTCTGCTGAAGAAATGTCTGTCCATTACACTGATCCATATTAATAATCCTGAAGAACCCAAAAGATTTGAAAGGGGATTATAATAAAACACAACAGAATAGAGTCTTGGCATAGAAGGCGGCAAATATTATTAGGAATGCCACATATTGCTCTTTACCAATTAAATACTATTTTAGGTCTAGAGTCGATATAGGTATCATTGGACTACAGGAAATTGAAAGTAATCAAGAGAAAATAAAATTTCGGCGCGAATATATCAATACCGAACAAAAATTTTTAAAAACTTTAAATGAAATATTTAACATAGCTATTTGCTAAAATTTGTTATTTTTTACAAATTTTAAAGCCATATCACGATTTTTGCTAGATTTAGTCGTACCAACCTGTTTATTTGAGTGGTTTTACTTTCCTCGATATTGATCGTTTTATATTTGGAAATAATAAACGTGTCGACGAGAACTCGATATTATGGTTCATTTTCACAAAGAACGTTTTAAATTACCAAATACATTTTTCTACGGCATCTGCATTAATTCTAGTTCCCTGGTTGAAAAAATATGGGTGCTGTTGTGACCATATTTTATATTTCTAGAACAGCATGAAACCTTTCGGAAGAGACGCTTTTGAAATTTTAAAATTCCGGCCCACTTTGCCCCCAACAAAAACAAACTCGATCGACTGTGATAAACTTTCTACATTTAACATTTCTCAATAGTCGGTAAAGGTTCAGTAAGGCGCGGTTATTGCTTGTGTATACACTATTTGATGACAATTCGGCTTCTTCACAAATCATAATTGCAATTTTTTTTTTTTAATATTTTATGCTTCCCAACATTGTTTTAAAATGTTTGGATTCATGTTTCTGCATTAAATTTAGTTTAGCTGCAATATTTCGTAAATTTGAATAATTTCCGAGAGATAACTTTCATCTCGTTTCTATTGGTTGATTATTTTTTGGATTCACCTTATTTTTGAAACATTCAACCAAACTTGTTTACACCTTCTCTAAGTAGTGAAAAATTAAAATTTTTATCAAAAAACATTTTAACTTTAAGCTGTACTTAAGCACT
The DNA here is from genome assembly GCA_963691935.1 of Nephrotoma guestfalica. Lineage (NCBI taxonomy): Eukaryota > Metazoa > Arthropoda > Insecta > Diptera > Tipulidae > Nephrotoma > Nephrotoma guestfalica. The sequence continues at coordinate 140,669,461 of OY829915.1, read as the reverse complement.
TGAATTTAAAATAAAATTCGCGCTAATAGTTTATTCTTTCAATGCATATTTTTATTCATAAACTGTACCTCTCTCTAAAACAACAGGACTCTAGGCAATTTATATCTAAAATGTTTTCTGAGAATGGTTTAGAACCCAAATGGGTGTCCGCCAGGAAGGTATACTACTTTATTTGTTTATGATTTTTGATTAAATGAAAGAGAATGGATCTTATATTGATAAATGTTTTATTTGTCGGCAATTATGTATGGAATACAATATCAGATAAATGTCCGCCTCTGTTAGCCTCACAAATGCGAGCCCTTTTGAGCACATTTTTCATTACATTCTCACACATTTCACGCGGTATTTCATTAATTTCATCACGAATATTTTGTTTGAGTTGCTCAAGCGTTTCTGGTTTGTTTGCATAAGCCTTGCTTTTTAGATATCCCCACAAAAAGAAGTTCGGAGCAGTCAAATCAGGCGACCGTGGAGGCCAATCAACATCACCATTTTTTGAAATAACTTGTTGTGGAAAGAGTTCTCGCAGTAATTCCATTGTGATTGTAATCCTGGCTGTATGCGAAGTGGCACCGTCTTGTTGATACCACATGTTAATCAAGGCCAAAGTATGCAGTTGTGGCATTAAAAAGTTTTCAATCATATCACGATATCGCTCCCCATTCACAGTTACCGTTACGCCGTTTTCATTTTCAAAGAAGTAAGGTCCAATGATTCCTCCTGACCAAATTGCACACCAGACTGTCACTTTTAATGGATGTAAAGGTGACTGATGAATAATGTGAGGGTTTTCCGTTACCCAGAACCGACTATTCTGTTTATTCACATATCCATTTAAATGAAAATGTGCCTCGTCACTCATTATGATTTTTTCATGAAAATCGGGGTTGTCATGGGCGAGCTGTAACATCCTATTGGCATATGTACGGCGGCGTAAATGGTCTTGTGGAAGAAGCTCTTGTGTCAACTGAATCTTAAATGGAAACAAATGCAAATCCTTGTGCAAAATTGTGGCCAAACTTGTTCTTTGAAGACCAAGCTCCTGAGCACGGCGTCGAATTGAGGTTGATGGATTGTTTTGAACACTTTCTTAAACAGCAGTAATGTTTTCAGCCGATCTTGTAGTACGTTGTGGCCCATGCTTGGGCCTAACACTTACAGACCCTCTTTCTTCGAAATCATTCACTACACGAAATAAAAAATAGTGCGTTTTGTTGGCCCGTTGTTTCTCCCAACAATTTCACGTAACTTTCTCATCGTCACAGTAATCGATGATTGATTTTGATAAAATATTTTAACGATTAAAACACGATGGTGTCTACTTCACGACTGTCAAGTATGAACTGTCAATACTAATATTCGCCTAAATGGCGGCAAAACAAAAGTATACCTTCCCGGCGGACACCCTGTACTTTCACAACATAAATGGGCTGCATTTGGATTCAACTTTCTAGTCTTCAGAACTAACTTGCTTCTGGGCCTTATGAACATACGTGTTTTACTTTCTTATACAGGGTGGTCCATCTAACTTTTTTTTTGAACTGGTAATGGTAATGTTGCAGAATGTGTGCGAAAATTGTGTGCGGTTTTCGGCAGAAACGAAGCGCCGGGAGCTCCATATGTGCATTATTTTGTGAATAAAGTTAAAGAAACAGGCTCGTTATTTAATAAAACATCACGAACCAAGCAACCAACCAAACGTATACCCGAAAATGTTGATGCTGTAGCCGAGAATGTGCTTGAGTCGCCGGGAACGTCAACTCGTCATCGTGCTCAAGAATTGAACAATTTCACGCACAACATTGCTACCAATTCGTCATAAAGACCTTGGTATGACACCGTATAAAGTTCAATTGGTTCAGGAATTGAAGCAAAAAGACCACCCATTGCGTTTTCGGTTCGCTGAGTGAGTTTGCGATCGACTTGAAGAAGACGCCGATTTTGGCAAATAAAATCATCTTGTCGGATGAGGCGCATTTCAATCATGGCGGCTATGTAAACAAGCAGAATTGTCGCATTTGAGGTACGGAGAAGTGATAGTAGAGAAACCGATGCATCCTCAACGAGTGACAGTTTGGTACGGATTTTGGTCCGGTGGCATCATTGGGTCATTTTTCTTTGAAAATGAGCAAGGAGCCGTCGTTACTGTTAATGATGAGCGCTACCGCGCCATGATACACGATTTTTTGTTCTCGGCACTTGAAGAGGAGGACATAGGCAACATTTGGTTTCAACAAGACGGCGCACCGTGCCACACATCACACGTTTCAATTGATATTTTGCGCACTGTTTTCGAAGATCGAATTATCAGCCGAAATGCTGATGTGATTTGGCTGCCTCGGAGCTGTGATTTGATGCCGTTGGATTTTTATCTTTGGAGTGCCGTCAATTATAAGTGTTACGCCGATAAACCAGCAACGATTGACGCTCTCAAGAACAATATTCGCATTGCCATTGAAGATATAATGCCGCATGCCATCGAAAATGTGCTCAAAAATTGGACCGACCGTATGGGGTACGTCAAGGCCAGCCGAGGCAGTCATATGAATGAAATAGTATTCCATAATTAATCGGAAGGATTGTTCTTTACAATGAAAATTTTTTATTGCATTTAGAAAAAATATTAATTGGCCCACACTACACTGTCTATTCGTTTTGCTAAGGCAACTAAACATTTTATAAACGCCTCGCTGTTACTTATTAATTTGCCTCAAATTCGAACAAAGTTTTCTTAGAAAACCATCATTCCCTTTATTACATAGTAATTTTTTTAATTTAAGAGCAGCAGGCGATGTCGTAAGTTGCTATGTTGAAAACCTATCCTAGGAAAGGTTTAGAAAATATTTCATGCTCCAGAATAGAGCTTTCAAATATTGCCTAAAAAAATCTATGTCCAACATTCTAACCCAGCATTAGTGATATAACATAAAAAAGAAAACATTCAGGCCAACGATATTTTAACCATACCTATCTGACAAATCTTGAAATAATCAATTAAAAACTTAAATTTATAGGGTTTGTATATACTGAATACATCTCGAAATTTTTACAGGTTCCCAATTCCACTGCGTTTCTCGCTTAGCTCTATCACAAACCATTTCCATTTAGAAAATTCAGAGTGCTGTCATAGTTGTGAAATGTTCAAATGTAGCCCAGAGATCCTTTATGAATTTAAAAATTATTGTCATTCACAATTCATAGGATTCGCGGCCATATTTATCCATGCCAGGACTATGACAAAGTTTCATAAATCATCATGGATATTGCTATTTTATAAACCTAACTGGGAAAAATCTTCATTAGCCATTATATAAATTGCAAATATACATTTGACTGATCGATTAAATCGGCGTCTGTGTTTATTTATTTGCCTTGAGTAAATTTAATTTGACAGGTATCTCGGTCGATCAATTGGCACTCGTCATTGAAAAAAGAGTGTGTAAAATAAAATATTCAAAATGTTTTAATATTATATTCACACATGAACAAGCGAATTCTGCCGACTCGGGCTGAAACAAATGATTTACTCTAAAATAACCACGAGCAAAGTGGTGTAAACTTTATTCTTTTATTTTAACTCTGTGTTAAATAGCTCATCCTGATTTTATTTTTACCGATGACCAGATTTTCTTTTGTTAGAAGCAACGAAAATAACTGGTAATATTTATTTTTTTCATATTTCAATTAAGGCTGTATGGTACTGAGGAAACAAATTATTTTTTAGTATCGATATTTAAATGCCCCTGAATGTACTGAAATGATTTGTTTCTTTAACAAATATGAATATCGTAATTTCGTATAATTTGTTTACTAAAATTTATTTATATTGTTTATATGCGTAAAATTAATTTTCATAAAAAATTAATAACCACTTATTTTAGACACACTTTTATTTTGTGATCTAGGAATAGTAAATTAAATAAAAATATCGTCATTGCGGCGTAAAAAGAAATAAAATGATCGTTTGAAATTTTTAAAGTAAATTTTACATTTTCTACGTCACTTCAAGACTAATTTTGATAAGCATGTATTTATACCTCGATTTTATGTTTTCTTAACACCTTGATCAAAAATGTTTTGCTGTTTAGAGGTAAAATATATAAAAAATTGATTTGTGTGTTTCAGAAAAAACGATAAACTTTGAAACCTAACCATAGACAAACTAAACATTATATTTGGATAATCATCCTAACGAAAGAATTAGGTCAATTGATGGTCAAAAACTGGTTTTTATTCAACATCGTTTTTGACAATTTGAATACCATACAGCCGAAATGAGTCGAATTAAGTCGAATTTCACAAAAAGATTTTATTTACTTCTTTCGTTTTCATCAATATTTCCAAGACACAAGATTTGTATTTAATTTCAAGCGAGGAATTTTACGTAACTTAACCCCTATCATTACTGGACCTTTCAGAATAAATATGTTGCTGATAACAATGCACACTAATGTTTATTTTGAAAATTTTAAACATATGTAGTTTCTAAAATCTTTCAATTTTTTATTTCCCGCTAAACAATATTATTTGTTAAATGTTTCAAATAAATTTTCTATTTCAGATTCAATTAGTTAACTAACACCGACCAATTAAATAATTAATTTAAATTCGATTTTGGTCGCTAAATATTTCGCTAATTGCCGCGGAATAATTTAGATGGAATAAAAAACCCACTTCTGATGTTATTAGACGTGTCACGAAATAGAAACCTCAAGACAATTTTTTGCTATACGTGCACGGGTAAACGCTCTAAACTGTACCATCATTACTTTATCGGACAGTGCATACAATCATTAGATTATCTACAACTGAACGTTACGTTGCTCAGGATAGAAGACTCAAGTAATATCGTAATTGGGCGGTGTCTCTTAATTTACCGTATTTCCGTTTTCGGCTTATTGCGTTAATCACGTTTACATTTTAAAATAAAACCTTTTTGTTCTAACGTTTAAGAATATGTAAAAAAGTTTTATAGGATAAACGAACACTTAAATATCTATTAAAAATCCAAGTAGCAATTTTTGGTTTCAAATAGATTTAAACCCGATACGAAACCTTAATTTTTGAAATTGTTTTAGACAGGTTTCTGATACGTTACAAAACCGTAGCAGATACTGATTTTGGGCGCGTTTTTGGTACCATCTCAATTTATTATTATTATTTTCTTATTGAGGATCCAATTTTAGTTAGTTTACATAAAATTCAAATTTTTCAAACGGTTTTAAAGGAGTTGGATTTTATTTTTTCAAGCGGTCACAAACCTATTTGTTCTTGGTTTCATAATAAAAATAAAACCGAAAAACACCAATAAAATTTAATCGCTAACTTTACACGCTAAAATCAAGATTATTTATAAATTAAAAAAGGATAGTTTGAAGAATTTTACCAAGTGATTACTTTTATTCAAAGATTCGTGCTTATAACAAAATAATATATCAATTTTTTATTAAATTTTGTGTATTTTTATAATTTTAAAATTGAAAATGTTTATAGTGAAGTTACTTTAAAGTGATATAAAATGTTCATAAAAATCGACATGTAACATGACGAAACTAAATTTTTTATTTTTATTTATTACCCATCGGGCACATTCAGCAATGTGTCAATTGAACTAAAATAAAACAAATCGTCGGAATATAATTATAGCGTACTAAATTTTTAGTATACGAGATTTACTAATAATTATCTTCCTACCATCCAATATGTTTAAAAAACGCTATACAGACAATTTTAGTAATATTATTTCTATTTTAATTTTAATTAGTTATAATTTTGATGTACACTGTAAAAATTATGTAGAAAAATTGGTTTATTTATTTTTTATTTTATTTATGAATAAAATTCTTACAAAAATCGAATATACATAAACCACGTAGTTAAATATTATCATTATTTTTATTATTATTAGAAATAAATGTTAATTGTGTTAATTAGAATTATTATTAAATTATTACAATAAAGTTTTTAAAAAAATTGTTGTTTTATTTCGATTATATTACTTTATTGTTTCCAATATTAACTATTTAGTTTATTTTTGGTTAAATTATTATTTACAATTGTCATAACTCTTGTCAGATGGGAGACATATTCCTAAAAATTAGAAATATATATAAAAAATATTATATATATTTAAACATAATTAAAATAAAATAAAATTTAAATTCTTATTAAACAAATAAATTTTATTTTTTTATTTTATTTTTCGCCAAAAATAAATAAACTAATACTTAAAACCAAAAATATGAAATCAAAGAAAACGTATTATTATTATTACTATATTAAACAAATAATCATCTTTTTAAAAAATATAAATAAAACACTATTTTATAAAAATAATTTAAAAATGAGAAAAAAATAATGAACTTTGCTATTAACTTATATTATAATTTATTTACATTAATAATGATATACATATTAAAAATAAATAAATTAAAAAAAAATTATATGTGATATTTATATTTATTATTCAAATATATTATTATTTAAAAAAAAAAATTTAATGGATTCTAATAAGTATAAAAATGATTTGTGATATGTTACAATATTCAGGTTATCTCGTCGTTGAAAATATAAATAGGTAGGTCTAAACAAGCTGCGTGGACCAACCAACAATCCACAAATCATTATATTTAAATCCATTCTATATAAATTTTAAATATAAAAAATGTTAAAAAACAAAAAATATATAAAATTATAGAATAAAGAAAATGTCAAAAATAAAATTAAAAATATTTATTTTATTTATTGTTATAAATATAAAATATTAACACTATGAATAATATAATTAACAAAATTTATTTTTTATTTATTTATTTTTTAAACAACAAATTTGGTCCGGATATCATTGCGATAAATAATATAATAAAATATTGAGATTATTGCGCAAGAAAATTCCTGACGGCAAATAAATGGCGGTAAATTACATTATTTATTTTTATATATTAAGCAAGTAAATTTATTTATATTTTTGGTTTATTTGAATAATTTAATATTTATTTTTATTGTATTTTGTTCGTTTCGTTTTTATTTATTTTTAATTTTGCAGTGAATTTATAAATAGGTTTATTAATTTTATTTCGTTCCATTGTATTTGTAAGGAAGGGTGTTTTGAAAATTAATCTTAAATAATAATTAATTTATAAATATACGTATAGGATTTTTTGACATAATATTTTAGAGTATTTAATAAATTTTTTAAACATATTTCTATTTTATTGGTTATGATATTTGAATGATTTATTTATAAAAATGATTATCGCCTGATAGGTTATAGACTGTACCACTTATATGATTATAGAGATGTAGTTTTATTTTTATAAGCTGTTGTAAATATATTTTTCTACGAATATTAAAGTTTTCTATAGTTTTTTGTATTCGTAAGACGATATTTAATACTTTTCTAAGTTATTTAATTTATTCATAAACCTTAGGTAGTTTAGTTCTTGGTAACTGTTTTGATTTTCAATTCGTAAAGTATTGTTATTCCTAGACAGGATTTAAACAAGATGGAAAAGAGAAAATATCAACGTTTTTTGAAGCTGTGGAAAACCATTTCAAAAGCTTAATTATTCAACATTAGTCGGTTTCACGAGTTCAACGTGAAATATTAATTTAGGACGATTTAAATAAAACGAACAGCTTATTTAAAACGGGCGTCTGCTCCAGCTAAAAATTGTGCCCTTCATCAAATCCCTTCCGAGTTCGATGACATGTAACCATTGTATAACCTCGGTGCGTCAAGGTAAAATCGGCACACCAACTTTTAATTCGAGTATATGGGGTTACACCCCAAAAAGCTCCAGAGAGGTCAAAAACTCAACGCGATAACTCGTGGTGTAATTGGACGAGATGACTGTGTCAATTGAGCTGTAAATTGATGTATATTTGAAACTGTCTTGTTTTTGGCCACCTGTATGGTTCTTGCAAACAACCCACTGTCATCATGAATGTTTCGTTGTAAGTCCAGAAAAACATTAATAATGAGTTCGTCTCCCGAACTTGCAACATGACAAAATTTATTTATGAAATGATCAAACTCTGTTCGTCTGTCTTCATTCGACCTTCGCCTGTCTCGGAGTAGTTTCTTTCAGACTCAAAATCACTGAGCATCTGAACTCGCATGTTTGTGGTGAGGTATATAGGTTCACCCTTTATTCTAGAACAATAACAAGTAAGGCTACTCATCAGCGACCGGTTGTCACGTATGTCCTATTTGCACTACTGCAACAGGGCACCTCGGCTGCTGCTCTTAGTAATATTGCACGTCGAGGTCTCTTCGCTCGCTAGGTTGAGTGGTAATTTAAAAACTTAAAGTAACGTCCGCTACTTAAATTAATGTGCCTCTAGCCCCCGGTGAGTCAAGTAAGAAACAACCACTTTCACCAAATTCAATTCGTCCTAATATTTTGTGGTAAACTTCTAAAATGTCTGTATTATAGTTCAGCTCCCTGACAAAATCGCTCGAAAGCTCCTCACTATACTTTGATGTAGGCATGCCAATGTCGGCCTGTTCCTTTCTAGTTATGGTTATAATTTTGACCTTAATGAGCATCAGTGATTCAGAGTATTGAAGCAAAAATCATCGCCGGGTTGATTCGTCCTTTGAAAACTATGTGAGATAACCTCCGACAAGGTAGCTCTAAGCTTATCCCATAGTTGAAGTGAGTTAAACAAACCGCAAGTCAATATAAATATGTTGAATAGCTCTCCTATTTTTGTAACTAGCGACCCAACACCGCATCTTCCATCGAGGCATGAATTGATTTCCGTTCTCCAATAAACCCATTTTGTGGAACAACGTATTAAATCTAGCACTATTAAACAATAGCACTCAAAGTTGGTAACGTGGGCGGACATCCCCAACTTTATGGCCGCGACCGCTGTCATTTGTAACCGACGCTACCACTCCCGACTCGTTTAAGAAGTAGCAGCGCGGGACTACAGCGTAAACTAACATTTTTGTTAACTCATCATTTTGGTACCGCAGTAAGAATGCTACAAGTCATTCTAAGTGTTTTCGGTGCTTTCTCACGCTCACCATCGGGCAGATGTACCACTGTTGGGTGTATTTAGTGCCACTGTTGGGTGTCTTTAGTTGGGTGTGCCACTGTTGGGTGTCTTTAGTACAGTGGGAAGCCCAAAATTCAAAAAGCTGATTCGATACTGCTGACGTATCGACCCGCATAAATGTTAACACCTCATCTTTAGGATCAATTGCTGTGTTTTTTATTCGATATCCGTGGCGGGCTATTGAGAACTGAATGGGAAATTCAACCTTTATCTATTACCCGTATTTCAGCTGTACTAATTAGTTAATAAGCAACTGCGTCTAGCTTCACTTGATTATGTGACATTTCGAACTGGTAACTAGACTTTTGTGCCTGTCAACCTGACGTTTTGATCGTTAACAGTAATTTTTTGTCAATAAGAACTTTGAGAAATTTTCATACGTAAAATATTCACACTTTTTTTGTATATTGGGGAAAGTCCGAAAATCTCCCAATTTAATTCCAAATCCATTAAACGGGCTGTTTAATGATCTAAATTATATCAATTGACATTTAATTTAACATAACGTTATACACAACAATTCGGATTGCTCAGTTTTCAGTTTTATAAATAAAAAAAAAATTTTTTGAAATTTCCTAACAAGTAGAAACGAGCTTCCGATAGCGGCTTCGTATAAATATGTGGATCTAAATAAATGTTCATCTTTTCTTTTGTTTGTTTTGGATCCACAGTTGAATTAAAAAATGCAGTTTGGTCTTAATAACACTGAAAATCACTGCTCCGGATACATCTATCGAGCGCTAATAAAAAAATACTGCAAATAATGGCATACACTTGCTGTCGGACGTTGAAGAAACTCTCCTTATTTATATATTTGCAGATGAGCGTAATCGCCTGTACGAAATTGCAGAACTCTACATTGATGTAAGAGATGAACATTTTCGTCAAGAGAGGTGAATATAAAACCACCCAGCTGTTGTTCACCTCGAATTCTGTAAGCGGCCTCGAATTCTTATGTTCAGAGGATTTACATTCTCTTTAGTTTGAATATCCTTTAAAAGCGGCCTAGGGATCTTTTTCATGCACTTGCCTTTTTTCCTGCACGGTGGTGATGACGGATTTTGAGCGCAACAGGGACCGTGAACCATATTCTTAGTCATCGTATCATGTAGCTATTGGTCTTTCTGCGTGTGGAATGTCAGTATCAGTTTTCAGTAAACACAGCAACAAAAAAAGGTGAGGGAAACCGCATTTCTAAGTCTCTATCGAGTACATAAGCACCGCGTATCTATCAAAATCTTACCGTGTGTAAGGAGAACAACAAAAATTTCAACTTTTATTTGATTTTTGGCCAGGCATTAGCAATTGAGTAATTTCGAGAAAGGCGCCTCACATATGAATGTAATAAAAAGGCCGAGCCACCTGCAGTTATGCACACACGTGAATGCGCCCTGCATTTATTCGTGCAGATACCACGGGCTGTTCACAAATCATGACGAAAGGATCACCACCTGTCCTAAGTTATTCGGATCTACATCTGCATCATTTCTTACCGCGTCCTGTAAGTGAATGCAGTTTTCCGATCGTACATTTTTTGTTTTAACATTAAAGAAATAAACCTGAAGCGTTCGCTCCTTATGAACAATAAATTAAAATTTTCTCAAAGAACCATCATGTTTTGATGGAATGGGGCGTTACGTAACCGTAGGGATATTGAAGGACTATTTCCATCCTCCCTTTAATTATTGGATACTTCAATACGTCATATGAAACTTCGCCGTGCTTGAGACTCTGGTGAGCGTGAAATCGTGTGCCTGCGGCTCGATATCTTGATACGTTCGCTGCTGACCATAACAGCCGCTATTTCGTTAGTGATCGTGGCGTTAAACCGTCTTTCATATTGCTCGCATGATACACGGTCTGGGTTAATAACGACTAACAAAATGTTGCTATCGTACAGAACAGTGTCTCATTCAACACCTTGTTTCTATTTTGAACGACTATTGCCTTCGCCTAAATCATCCCGATGAAGTACATCTGCAAAAAATGTAGTTGCATAATAGCCGCGGGAAACCAAGAGCCAATTTTGTGGTAAACATACCCCTAAATAGTAAAATATGGCCAAAATCCTGGCATTGTAATATATGTCACCCCAAAAGAGGTTATGTGAAAACAAGTGTTGTACTTTCTGATTCTATTTAAAAAACGTCGTGATTCGTCCGTGTTGTAAGAGCAAAGTCTCTTAGAGGTTCAACTGGCTTCTCTAACGAAGGAATGGCTACTTTGCCTCCAAAATAATAACTTCCGGCCGTTTCTTCCTTCCGTTTTAGAACCCGCAAAACCCGCAATCCTTGTTCATTGACTCGATTTTCATAAGGCTATGACTAACATAGACACCCCATGTATTTCTTGTAATTGTATCACGTCACTGCACTGTTCTTTTATTAACACCGAGTTCTGTGGCTCTTTGTTATGCCTCATTGTCTGGACGCTGTTGTCTTAGCAAATCGTGAAGATGCAATGCGTACGTTTAGGTTTTTGTGGTTGACGCCGAATTTGGGACTGTTCTGGTGTTTCTGCAGATCATTGAAATACCAAATATTCGATATTATGTTACTGGGTTTCTACAGCGTGCTTTAGGATTTTAACAGAACATGTGCTCAAGCAGCTAACTTATAGATGTGTCTCCTGGTGTTTTGCTACTTTTATAAATCAATCTTTGTTGGAGCCTACAGGTAGTGTTATGAGCCCGTTCTTGTAATTTTGTTTTGATTATATTTCTTATTAGGTTGCTTTTAGATTTAAATTTGACACCTCATTCTCATTCAATAAAAACTGATATATGTGGAAAAATATGGTATGTGTTATTCTTGGTATTGAACTACATCAATGCAAAATTTCAGCTCAATCCATACAAAATGTACAGCTTTTATCTATAAAGTAAGTAATCATGAAAAATGTAGTTTTTAAAAAAAATTCTCTACAGTCAACCTTTTCTCATAAATTGGGAGATCGCTGTGACTTTTTTCTGGAATCGGACCACCGGGAATGGCAAGCTTTCTTGTTTTTTTTAAATATATATTTTGAAAGGTATATCATTGACAAAAGAAACGACGACAATTTAAAAGAATCTAAATTAATTTGTTAACGATATCGGTTCAGATTATTTTTCCCAAATTCAAGCGGAAATTATGATTTTTGAGAAAAAAAAACAGTTTATCAACAAAAATTTGACCCCTGTACAGTCCAATCAGATTTATTGATCAAACTTCATACTTAAGCTTTTCCATACATATTTTGAAAATTATATTTAGCATTTACGAGAAAATGTTTAAAAACAAAAAAATTGTATATTAAATTTCAAACAAAATAAATTCAGATCATTTTTAAACTTTAGCGGAAATCGCGTGTTTTGATAAAACACAAAAATTATTTCATCTAAAATCGGCATCTCTACAGTCCAGGTGGAATGACTATTTGGAAAAAAAAACTTTATACTTAAACTTGTTCCGTTAATTACGAGCTCCTTGCGAGATTTTGTGGAAATTTGTGTACCTGAAGTCCCGGCTTCCATAGAAGCTTGCCCAATTTTACCATATTTTGCTTAGCTCTCTTTCATGTTTTTACCTTTCAGCGGTATTTTATAAACGAATTTTCACCAACTTCTTGGCTTGCTAGAGCACACAAACTCACAAAATAGATTAGTGCCCGAGGGCAATGCAATATTTAATCATTATAGCATGCTGTGAGCAGGTTTTGATGCCATTTTGACTAAAATTCCTTTTCATTATGTATGTCCGTCCTATCAGGTTTGTCGCTTAATCATTTTTTGTGTAGGGATTGACGTCTTTCGTTTTTATTTAATAGTAGGTTGCACCCAATATACAACCTTTGCGAAATTTGGTGTTTAAACATCTTTTTAGGTTTATAATTACATATGTTGAAAGTTTACCATTTAAAGTTAAATTTTCAACCAACCACATTAGAAGTTCGTTTTTTGTAATTTAAGCGGGAATGTTTATTTTTGATTATAAAGACAGTTTTACCAAAAGTCCGGAAAGTTAAATTATTTGCTTTAGAAATCAAATGTGGCGTATTCGAGATCTGTATATACATTCGTCGTGGTTAAAGAAAGTCGCGTGTTGGCCACAACATATCCCCCCCCCCCCTCCTCAGTTTTTTCTATGTATATTGTTTACTAATGCGGATTTTATAGTTTCGACTTAGTATGTTCCACATACTCGTACTTATGGGAAATTTAACTTATGGATATACGAACATATGGATATAGGGTTTGTTTAACTAAAACTTGTTCACTTACTATGGATAATTTATTACGTGTTTGATTTAAAAAAATAGAAGCTGAAAACCATTTACATTTGTAATAGGGCCATTGCCATACAGTTAAAGAAAATATAAAAATTATTAGGTGCAAATCCAGGGATTGTGGAGTTTTGAAGTCTGTCAGTCTTCTGATTAAATATTCGGCATATTCTCTGATAATTAATTTAAATCTCAATAATGAAGAAAACTACCTCGTTCGTTAGGGGCAATCATATTAGCTCGGAAAAACACGAGTGGGATGAGAGATATATACAACCAACCTGCTCTTATATGTATTTAGTACAACGAAATTAGCTTTCCTTAAATTAAAGATTTAAATATCAGCAACATATCAGCAAATTATGTAAAATTATTTGTTACAACATTCTGTAGTGCGTGCTATATGGAAATTAACAAGGGTTATTTTATAAATAGGCCATCGGTACATAAAAAATAAAATTTCAAACCACAAACATAATTACATTTGACGCCGATAGAATCAGTTTTTCAATTTCATACAAACATGAGTTACATATGAACTATACATAATTATTTAAAAATTACGTCTATAATTTAATAATTTTGTTTTCCAATTTAATATACGTGTAGTTTATAATTAGGTTATAATTGAATTCCAAAGAATATGGCAGCCAAACCACGTTGACTCTTTTATAGTGTTGAAATATTACATTCTTGATTATTTGTGTAAAATGTGAATTTAAACGATGCACGATAGCTAGATTTATTTATAACAATCAGTAGCGGCTTTACCGATTGGCGGAATATAGGCCCAGTTGTACCGAGTCAGGTCGAGAAACTGGGGATTAAAGTTTTGTACAGACTTCAAGTTTCACATTTCTTTCACCCCCAAGAGAAAATGGTAGAATAATGTCGGCAATCATGGTTTTGACAATTTTTTATGTTTGGTTCTGAGTACCGTGCCGCATTGTGCCACTAAATTACAAACCCGAAACTTCATTCCATTAATAATAATTAAATAAATAGGACCAGAGACACTGCAAAAAATGTATACACAACTAAAGGTGATCATTGCAAAACTGACACAAAACAACAGGCCTTCTTAATTTTAGTCTTAATTTATTTTATGTTTTTCATTGGGCCATTACACAACTAGGCTAGAAGTAACAACATGCTATTAGCCTCAAAAAAATTTTGCGCTGGCCGTATACCTATATCTGGTAAATTGGGCATATATATATGGTCTAGACTGCCAAATTTTATTTACATATTTTAAAAATGTTTACACTTTATGAGGGTGGTTAAATTTAATTGTAAATGGCAAAACTACACAAAAACCAAAAAATAAAATTAAATTGTGAATAAGTAAGAAAATTTAGTACAATAATTTGTATATTAGATGAAGTTTTATAATTGATCATGTAGCTAGGTTCGAGGTGATGGGACTATTCTAGGTATATTATCCGTGAAATGGATACATATAATAAAGAGACGCTTTAACTTCTAATTGTGTTTTGATTTTTGAAATTTCACTTCACAAAATAGTGAGTGTAGTTCATTAAATTCGCTGGAATACCTTCATTGATAAGCATTTTACTTGTCACACTGGAACCTTGAGTATCTTTAGTTTTAACTACTCAAGTATGCTCTTGGAGATGATTGTTGAAATCCATAATTGGTTATTCTATGTAAAAGGTGTCCGATCTGTTAGATTTTTATTAAAATAACACTTAATGTATTCTGGAAATTCAAATTTGTATTATTGGAAATTAAAGTTGGTTATATTCCATTTATGTATAGAAGTAAACATCGTTCATGAGACCACCACGGCTCATGTTACATTCCAGCATCTCCACATCAAAATTGTTAATGAATTTGTTCAATAAAATCAGTTCAATGGCCTCAGTTTCAGCTTGGATTTTGTTCTTAAGATCTTGAATAGTTTGAGGATCATGCCTATACACTTTACTTTTCAAAACCCCAAAGAAAATAATCTAACGATACCAAATCACATGATCTTGGTTCTTATGATATAGACATCAGAAATTCTTGAAATTATGTGGGCATCGAAGTTGGTTGCCAATAAGTCGAGTGTTTCACGAACATTTTCATTTACAGATGTTACTGTTTCACGAGTACGAACTGGATAATGCTGTCTATATGCTCTACGGCCTGCATCTGATCTAGTTTTTTGAACTCCAAGCTCTGTACTTGGACATTCATGTTGACCAAAATTATCACGTAATTTACGAAATATTATTTTTTACAGAACAACCATTTTAGTTATATGTTCGGATAACCAAAACGCGTTGTTGTGTTGTAAACGACTAAAAACGAAATAGTTTTGATTTGTTCAAAATATTTCTGGTTTCCACCGCACAACAAATATTATTTTTGAGGTTAAAAAAAACTAACAGATGGAACAACCTTTTAATTTGAAATTGGAATTGCATACTTTCTTGGCGTACTGCTTTAAAAATGTCATTCTCTTATCAATGATAAATAGAATGCAAGAAATATTTTATCTATAAATTCTTTTATTAATACACCCTTTAGTGTGGGTAGTTTAATAGTAAAAAGATGTACTATGATATGAAAGGCCGCGTTTCAGTGTGCTGCATTATGATGAGAAATCAAGATCGTTTGTAAATTGATTTTTTGTGGTAAATTCCAAACTTACTTATTGCATTAACATTCAAAATCCGTAAGGTTCTGTCTTCTAATTCTTCATAGTAAGTTATTAACACCAATGGTTTTTTTTACTTCGATGTCCTTTGCTCGTGCGTGGCTTATTATATAGTTGATCTCGAAGATCACCAGTAAGTCGTAGTATCAGGCTGCTTCATCTTTCAATTTTTGTACCAACTCAATTAAATGTTTGACATGTAGACCTTTTGGTTGGTAGTTTTTACCGAATTCCTCGACAACTATATTTGTAATATTTTCAGTGGTGTATTGATGTTAGATCTGATCGGTCTCATTTTGTTTCGGTTTTTGTGAAATTTCCATTCATCATTACTATTCAGAAATACAAAAACTCAATCATTTGATATTTTTGATCGTTAAATTTCTGAATGTATTAGAATTGGCCAACTTTCCAGAGCTAAATATTCTGTTTTGAATGTAAAAAATGAATTTTTAACGTATTTTTGCAATAATTCCTGTCGTAAGGATGACTAAACAAAATTAAAGGAATGAATATATTGTGGCCAACAATCCGGATTTCTTTTACCATGAATGCGTACATCCCGAGTATACCACACTTGAGTTCTAAAGCGAAAAATTAAATTTGCCTGGCTGTTGGTAAAACTCTCTTGTATAATCAAAAATCATTATGCCTACTAAAATGTCTAAAATGTCAGAAATCAACAAGGTTCACACTAATAAAAATTGAAAAAGCTTCTATGAAAGCTGTCATTTTCGGTATACAGATTTCCACTCAATTTTGCAAGAATCTTTAAATTAATATAATATAATATACAATCCGCCATCTCACAAGGCTATCATTGTGAACGAGTTTCTGGCCATTTTCTATAATCGAACAACCACCTTATTCACCTGATATGGCTTCGGCTAACTTTATGATTATAAAAATCATAAAACACACTTGAGATCAACTGACAAAATACAACACTGTAAACAAACTAAATGGCAGATCGCGCTTAAAATTCACGTTAAGATAGAGGGGAGTTGTGCCAATTTATCGACTAATACATTTTTACAATCCCTTTAAGCGGACTTTTTAAATGACCAATTCCCATTACTTTTTGGTAGAGTATAAATAAAATTTACGAAAAAGTGAAAAACTCCAAAATAAAATAGTTTACCCTTCTTAATACAGAGCAATACTTCGTTACATTTAATTGTAGACCTTAAAAAATAATAAAATAACGCTCGGGTACTAGTCAAAATAACTCATTAAAAGAACTGCAAATTTCATTCGAACCACGTGCGTTCCATTGTTCTTATTGGCCATATCAAATTTTTAAAATTAAAACGAATTGGATAATATCACGTTGTTAGCTCATCCACTCAAATTACACTAAAATCAGTAACAGGAGCGACGCATCGAATATCGTCATAGGAAAAGTATTTCAACAAGAGAATAACGCTAGTTGGCAACCTCTGATATTCTTATCGAAAAAGCTCTATATTGCTAAGCGAAATCATTCTGCATTCGGCCGGGAATAAGTTGCTAGGGGAGACTAGAAGGCCCGTCAAGGCTGGGAGTTTACTGTTTATACTGACCATAAACCTTTGACGACAGCAACTCAGTAAAAACCTGAATGTAACCCAAGACAAGCGTGCCACTTGCACTATATCAGCCAATTAATTACGGATATCCGACATGTGAAGGGTAAAGACAATGTCGTCGCGAATACGCTATTCCACATGCCACATTGAACGAAAATAGCGTAGCGTCAATTGAAGCAGCCGAAGCGAATATCGACTACCACATGGTAGTATAAGATCAAAAAACAGATTTGAAACTTCAGAATTTATTTTCTGCTTCTGATTATCGCAGTGTTTCGACCATAAGTCGCTGAGCCGTTCCGCTGCAAAGTATTCGACACTTTACACAACATCTCACATCCCGGTATCAGGGGTACTCCAAAATTAATCTCGACTCGATGTTTCTGGCCAAGTATAAACAGAGATGCGAATCATTGAACACAACCTTGTTTATCATGTCAATGTAAAAAAATCCAAAGATATACGAAGACGTCTCTTGGGCGATTCGAAATTTGACCTGGTAGCTTCGAACATATCCATCTGGATATTCTAGGTCCTCTTCCTCCGTCTAGTGAATTACCAATTGTTTCGGATTTTGACTATCTTGCGAGGGTTTTACCTCATTTTCTACATTGCAAGCTTCGAATATCTTCTTGCATTCTCCTTCACAAAATAAAACAATAAACTTAGAAAAAAATTAAAAAAGAAAACAAAATTTGAGATCATTAACTAGTATTAAAAAATTTATTTTGAGATTCAGTAGTTAGTACAAATAAATAAAGTTGGTTATTATATAAATTACCACAAGCTAGGAATTTAGACAATCTAAAGACATTTTCCCAAAATTTCACATAATCCAAGATATTCTATTTGAAAAACAAAGATTTTAGGAATTAGATTTTAAGAATCTCTTAAAAGAAAAGTACTGACGACCAATCTTTACTGATAAATTACCAAGTTATCTCTGATGAGCTGGTCTTTCTCCCATGCGCCACCTTGAAATTGAAAATGCAATCAGTGGAGAATTATGAACCAAATATGAGCTCTCGAAATCCGCTAACCAAAAAGAGCTTGTTCATTTTGGCAGAAATTTTAACAACAGTACTGAGCGACTAAGTCTAAGCCAAACCAGCCCCCTCCGTCACTACTAAAAGCAGAGTATTTTGAATATACTTTTATTGTATAATTTGGAAACTTTTATGAACTATCCAGTTTGATTTTGAGCTGCTATCTCTGAGCATAGATTCCACCCCCAATTTGTAAGGTACAAATTCTTTTAAGATTGTAAAAATTAAATATTAAATATTTCGAAGTGGAATAGAGACTTCAAATTTTATACTTGCATATTGAGCAAATCGATGATTTATAAACATTTTGAAATTTTAAAAAATATACCCCCAAAATTGGGGGTGTTGTTCGTACTAACCGGTAGCAGCTCAAAAATAAAACTGCATCATATTTAATTTTTGTTGAATTAAAAGAATTTGCCGTTTATGCGTACACGTGAACAATATGCCATTGTGTGATTATGAAAACTAATTAAAGGGTTGTTTATGATATTAAGGCTAACTGAAAAAAGAAAATCTCGCGAAATTAAAAGCTAATCAATAGCTTACTTTGTTTTCGTGGTGGAAATACCACTACTGGTATTTACATTTCTTTAAACTGACAAGCTCAAACATTTTTGCTGATTTGAGAGTTCATCATTCTGCACTGATTGTTTTTTTTTTCAATTTTACAAGGTGGAAGAGAGAGCAGCTCAACCGGGGTGTCCAAATAAGTTTGAAGTTTGAAAATATTAGAATCGACCAGGATCAAACAATTGTTAAACGTTTCGAAGTGAAAAAAATCGAAAAATAAAATTGTTCAGTTTCAGAATCAATTCTTTAAAAAGGATTATATTAATAATTTCAAATAGGTCTGTTGGTAATTTCTTCTATGAGGCTTCTATATTTTTATGATTTGATTGTGTAGAAGTGGTTAAAACAATTGTAGAAAACCTTACGTTTCTTCCTTTAATAAATGACCGCCGAAATCATATTCTATATTTTTCTTGACGAATGTCCAAATAAATAAATTTCAATGAAAAAGACGTGTTGTAGACTTTACCAGTTCAAAAACGCTTTTAGGAACGTTAATTGAAAAATTAAGTTTATGTTGAAAATTTTGAAATCATCATGTCTAAAATTTAACATCAATTGTGCATAAATCGTTGAACAATATGAATTCATCAACAGTTGTGCAATTGAGCATATTTTATTGATTATGCAATGCAGGTACTGTACAAATTTTTCAATCTGCATGGTTATAAATCCTTAGGGAAATTATTAATAGTATGACAGATTTCACAACGTGGTTTTTATATTCGGTATATGAAATTATGTAAGTAGCGATAATAAAATTTTTGCTAATTTAAAAAATAACTTTAACACGAGTATTATAATTTACATTCGTCTTTTTTGTATAATAAATTAAAAAAAGTAGAATTTAAATCTTATTATAACTAGAGTTTTTTATATTTAATTAAATTTACACAAAAACAAGCAAAATTAGTTTGCTACTCTTATCATCATCTCATATACATACGTATTCATATATGATAAATCTTCTTATCAAACTTATTTTTATGTTCTTTCCCTATAGCTATGTAGCTACTTAGCTAGCTACAGACAAAAATTAATGGTTCTAGAATTCTTTATTTTATTTAAAATTAGTTTTTGTGTTATTTTAGGATCAGGTTTTTTTAATTAATTTAATTGGATTTGTATTTATCTTTATACACTTCATACAAGATCCGTCTGATTTTCACGAAAAAGGGTTTCGGTTTTCTCCTTTCATTTGTCTAAACTAACAAAAAATTAATCAAAAATAAAATATGGTTATTAGAATTATTTTAGATATAAAACAATTTTTTCTCTGTCCATTATGAATATTTTTATTTTCATTTATAATATTATTAATGATATACAATAAAACATAATGAAAGTGAAGTTTGTACTAAAAAAAATTATTAAAAAATTACACTGTTAAATTTATTATTATTCGTATTGGAATTTATTTTCAAAAGAAAATTATAAAATTTAACTAATTCTATATGTTGTGCCGTCGAACCTAGAAATATCTACTGATTCTAGCTGACATTTTTGAGATAGTAAGGCATAGACCTATTCCTAAGATTTAAGTAAAATATATTTTTGAGATTCGTTCTATTAAAAATTATATTTAGAAATTGAGCTTTTTTGACGGGTCTAAAATAATATTCCCGCCAATTCAGAAGATGTCCACGTGACACCCCGTTCACCGAAAGCAACATTTTCAAATATATCATCCAATCTACTGAGACAATATTGAATGGGATAAAATTATGATGGGTTTTACTATGTTTTAATGATGTTAGAAACTTCACAATTTTGATAAATATTTCAAGTTTAGACTTGAGAAGAGCTAAATATATTTACAGGTCCTGGATAAAAAATTCCCGTTTTTTATACCGCCGATCGTAGAGATGTTCACAAGTTCTCATCCACATTTTTCGAATAGACTACACAATATTCTACCATTATAGTTATCGGCATCAAATTCTAATGGGTTTTGCTATGCCTATAATAGAATTCATGTTTTCATTTGTACTGCGATTACCAAAGGTGTCCAACAAATTTCGTCTACATTTTTCGACAGCGTATAATATTTTCTGTCTCTGGAGCAAATGGGTCAATTATAATGAGTCTAACAATGATTTTTAGAATTTTGAAGTTCCGTGATTTTAGCAAAAATATTATTATTTTCTTTTACAAGATTTAGCAATATTAATTCAATTTTAAATTGTCATTCCCAACCAAGCGACGAACCCGTTTTAATAGATTTGTAGTATGCATTACTCGCTTCTGATGAACCTTGTTTGGATAAATAAAATGTTTAAATTTATAACATTTTTCTTTTTTATAACGGGTCTAATGGGTTTTGCTATGCCTATAATAGAATTCATGTTTTCATTTGTACTGCCATTACCAGAAATGTCCACGGAATCTCGTCTGCATTTTTCGACAGCTTATATTATTTTCTGTTTAATGAGTAAAACTGACTACAGAAAATTTGTAGCTAATTTCAAAGATTTCTTCGAGAACCACTGAATAGAAAATAATGTGAATAACATAATGAGATTACTGATGGCAACTATAACGATTCAATTAACAGTCATCACAATGGAGTGGGAAGTTGACAGTGTTATTCAGAAGCCCAAGAATAGTGGTAGAACTGTAATACTAGAAGAAAGATGGAATACTGATACAATTCCAATGAAATGGATAGAGAACTTAACCATAAGAATACCGATGAAATGCAACTTTTAGATCAGGACGGAGTTGTACAAATCACGTCAATTGAATTTTCCTCATCATCAAACAATCCAAAGAATGGAAGTTACCACTATACTTGTTTTACATGCACTGCGAACGCGAATTTGATTATATCAACAAAAGCACAAAGTATAAGGCACAAAGCAAAATAGGCATTCCAAAGAAAATCGTAACCAAATAAATTTTAAACGATAAACGATGTGAGTTCAATACAAGAGAAAGCAGAGCGATAAATATATATTATAATACGCGTGGAGTCGCGCAAGGATGCGTACTATCCCCAACTATTGTTAATAACACTACTGAACTAAGAAATGTATAAAATAAATAAACCGACGCCGAATGACCTCCAGTGGGACCCGGTAAAGTGACAAAAAGATCTGAATTACATAGACGATACATGACTGCAATTGCAAAACCATACAGATGTACAGCAAAATCTAAAAGATACCAATTATCAAGAAATCTATCTCAAAATTAAAATCAGAAACATAATATAAGAGTGAAAAAAATTTAAAATAAGTAAAATTACTACAGCTCTTTGACTGTGAATTCCCACAAAATTCCAAAATTACAAAAATCATTGATAGACTTCATTACCAATTGACCCATTTTTGCTCCATTGAAAGAAAATATTATAAGCTCTCGAGAAACTGTAGACGAGATTCAGTGGACATCTCTAGTAATGGCAGTACAAATGAAAACATGAATTCTACTATAGGCATAGTAAAACCCATTAGAATCGGATTCCCGTCACTATAACGGTGGAATATTGTGTAGTATATTCGAAAATGTGGATGAGAATCTGTGGACATCTCTACGATCGGCGGTATAAAAAATAATTTGTTAAAAATTCAAATAAATTTATTTAACAAAACAAGGTTAATCAGACGCGGGTAATGCATACTGCAAATCTATTAAAACGGGTTGATCGTTTGTTTGGGATTGTCAATTTAAAATCCAATTGGAGATATTGATAAAATATTGTAGAAGGATATACTAATATTTTTGTCAAAATCGCGGAATTTCAAAATTCTAAAAAAAACATTGTTAGACTCATTACAATTAACCCATTTTTGCTTCACAAAAAATATTACAAGCAGCCGAAAAATGTAGACGAGATTCCGTGGACATCTCTGGCAATGGCAGTACAAATGAAAACATGAATTCTATTATAGGCATAGCAAAACCAATTTGAATCGGATGCCAATTACTATAACGGTAGAATATTGTGTAGTCTATTCGAAAAATGTGGGTGAGAACCTGTGAATATCTCTACAATCGGCGGTATAAAAAACGGCATTTGTTTGTCCATGATCTGTAAATATATTTAGCTCTCTCTTTATAAGACTTGAAATATTTATCAAAATTGTGAAGTTTCTAACATCTTTAAAACATAGTAAAACATTTCATATTATGATCCTATTCACTATAGACTCAGTATATTAGATGATCTATTTGAAAATGTCAGAAAAACACCGTGGTCATCTCCAGAATTGGCTGGAATATTATTTGAAACATGACAAAATTTCTCAATTTCTAAATATAATTTCTAATAGAACGAATCTCAAAAATATACTTTACTTAAATCTAAGGAATAGATCTATACTTTACCTTCTCAAAAATGTCAGCTAGAATCAGTAGATATTTCTGATTAGAAATCTATTACAGTTCTCAAGCAATAATTCTTTAAAGATATATTTGATGAAAAGTTCTCTAAGTTTCGAATCATTTGTCGGTTTCAATTAAAAAAAAACTTATTTATTTTATGGCTATAGAGTTCCTATGAAAAAATAAATGGGCAACCATG
The DNA here is from genome assembly GCA_963691935.1 of Nephrotoma guestfalica. Classification (NCBI taxonomy): domain Eukaryota; kingdom Metazoa; phylum Arthropoda; class Insecta; order Diptera; family Tipulidae; genus Nephrotoma; species Nephrotoma guestfalica. The sequence continues at coordinate 140,645,749 of OY829915.1, read as the reverse complement.
GGTTCAATGTTCTTCAAAATATTTCGAAGCACCTACTTTTACCAACCAGAATACATGAATTGTTTCACAAATGTTACTTCCTGTCAAATGTCACCTAGGTACAGTCACGTATTGCTTGGAAATACTCTATACCGATCAAATCGATGGTGATATATACGTTATTGATCTCATGGTGATGATACAATCCTAACAAACCCTATTTTTTTTTTTTTATTTATTTATTTATATATTTTTTACAATTTTGATTAGAAGTTGCACCGCATTATGAGCTTAAGGCTCATTTATAATGTGATGCGAACTCTATAAATTATTCTTATTATTTCTTTATTAGTTATTCTTGCACGTCTAATAAATTGCGAAATGATTTTTGGTTTTTTAAATTACTTTCCGAGACGTTTAATAGCATTTTATTCCTTAGCCAGTATCAAAGTGTCATCTAAATTGAGTTACCACTTCCTGGTAGATGATTGGTTGAGATATTTCCGACAAAATTAAAAAATAACAAAATATGGCGGACTACAAAATTTCTCGAAATAACAAAAATAAAACAGTTTACAAAAGCAATGTCAGCCTTATTCAAAAATTGTATTATGAAAGCCACTGCACATTACTATGCAATTAGTAAACTAGGAATCTCGGCAATGAGTATTACAACAAAATAAAGATAGACTGAACTGGATTTTAAACAATTTAAAATTTCGAACGGAAATATTGATAAACTAATATCCCGGGCGAGACTAAATGTCACGCGTTTAGTAATGATCTTAAATGACATTGAAACTCAATAGTTTGGAATATATTGACCAAAGTTATATTTTTTTAAATTAGAACCCATACTTTTGGGTGTACTTTTTGATTAAACGGTTAAAAATAAATAAATAAATATTTATGTTCACACACAATTTTTCGTGTAAGGTTTCAGAGGTATGAAAATTGAGATCTGATCTGAGTTAAAGCAAAACAATTTTCTCTAAGTTCTAACACTGTTTCGTTGTACCTAACTTAGCACTACCTAAACTACAAATTTGCTTAATAAATCAAAGAAAAAAGATTTTATATATTTTACATCATAGATCATAGAATAATGTTTCGGTAAGAATAAACTCGTAACATCAAATGTTTCATTGAGTGAAGACAAAAAATGTCAACATGTTGCATTATGTTGTTTTTAACATTTGTTAAAGAGTTACGATTACAAACAGATTTGTGACATTCTCCATTGGCTTTATAATGAATTACTTTTAATTTTAATATAAATATTGAAAGGAGTACGTTATTATATTTTTGTTTCACAGCTGGGTTAAAGCTTTATTCAAATAATTAATGAGCGGCGTCAGTCAATCACTGACAAGTACTTGTCCATTCTTGCCTCTTGTTTTTCATGTATCAGGATATACTTGTTTAAGATGGATTAGCCCTGGTTTTCGAAAATGCTCCATTACCTGACTTTGGGCATTTTTTACATTTCTTATGATCTTTTTCTAATTAGTACGTCTTTAAGACTTTGAAAGTTATTTCAATTTTTATTTGATTTGTTAACTGTTTTAATATGCAAACTATGACACAACATCACTATGCGCCGCAAAAGAGGAATTTTTATGTTGGAAACCTTCCTCTTAGACTATTTTCCTAGTTCTCAAAGTGCCGAATTTAAATCGTTTTGTCTGGCATATAAAATATTTGTATGCTATGCCTAAAGCAAGCAGTGCTCGTAACAAGATGAACTCAAGCATTGTTCCCACGCGATCCTATTTTATTATATTTGGAGCAGAATGTAAGACATCGCAAGTAATAAGTTGAAAATCGAAAACGATCAGTTAATCAAAATACAGCAATAGTTAATCGATCAACCAGTTAAATTTTAGTTAATTTGACGTTATTTTTACATCAAACTTTTCATCATTTTCCAACTAACCGTTGGAAAGCTGCTATTTGCGTAATCAAATTCAGTCCTTAGTTCTTAAATCAGTTAGATCAGAATGGTTTAAAAACCAAGGGAATTCAATTTGGTGGAACTCAATTGTTTAAACAAGGTGAAGGAAATTACAGTAGAAAATTAAACAACATTATAAGTTACTGGGTAAATAAAGTTTGCCAAACGGTTAAAATCTTCTCGCCCAAATAAGTTTAATTTAATCGTTTCATTTTGAAATAGCGTAAGTTTGGAAATTAACCAATGTCAGTTGTCAGCAGGTACTGGTTAAATGATGGTTGCCAAACAGACATTTTATGCCTAAGTAAGATTAGTTTTTTACCGTTTAAAGCCGAAATTGCGTTCATTTTTAATTTTATGGTTTAACAAATCCTATATTATTTGTTTCATTTCATAGAAATCCATAAATTTTACTATCACTAAATAACTTGAGCGACATAATGTGAACGACATTTAGCCCAGCATAACTTGATACTGTATTGTGAAATGATTCCATTTTGTTTTTTGGGTTAGGTTCTGAAATTTTAATCACACGGAAAATTTAACAAAATGCTGTATATTAGTTAAAATCAAAAGACATCAATCCCTAAAAACAAAATGAAAAAGCGACGAACCTAATTTTCCACACATAATGGACAATAATATTTTTCAAAATGGCGTAAAATACTGTAAGCAGTGTTATAAATGATGGAATATTACTTTGGTATCGATCACTAGGCTGTTCCGACACACAAACACGAAAAAGAGCTAAATAAAGCATAGTAACATAGCAATTAGTAAACTAAGCTAAAACGCAAGAGGTTTTAATAATTCAATCAATTGAAATGATGTTTTAAGGAGTTCATTAATTCCAGAAGTTAATCATTAGAGTTAATTTAACTGAAAAATAAATTTTGTCTATATTGGGTTTAAAGTAAAGTATGAAATAAACCTACCAAAGAAAAATTTACGAAACTGATTTATTGAAATTTACCTTAGCTTATAAATTAATTAGTAAAGAAAGGTTTAGTTTAATAAACCTAAAGTTAATTTAAGACTTACTTTTCCCTAATAAATTTCACAACCTTTAAAACAATTAAACAATTTTTGATTATAATAGAGATGAAATAATCTGAATTTTACAGTTTAAAAATTCCAATTAAAGAGAAACCATAATTTAACCAAAAAGTTGATTATGTTATTTGGGATGGTTATTTACCCGTTTTATGATTAGAACATATTTGGAAATGCAGAATTCGTCACCATAAGTGACAACTGTATTGTTAGTGACCTGTTGATATTTTTAACCTGCGTGAAATTGTTCAAGAATTGCGGAATTATTGTACAATAACTCCTTCAAGTTGTAAGCAATCGAGCAAATTCGTTGTCATATTTTATGAGGTGTTCATAAGGAATAACTTTTCAATGAATACCTAACAGTCCAATATTAAATTTGTTAATTGAATTTTTTTTTTAAATGTATGTCCCATTCTGATATTCGAAAAAGTGAGCTCCAACTTCGAAGTCGCATACTTTATCCGCTGTACCATGATAACAGAACTTTTTTAATCATGAAAAAAATAATAAAGTAATGCAAATACGTATACAAATTACAAAATATACACAGTAAAATAAAGAAAATACGAAATTTGCTAAGTATTGAACCACCATCATTTTACCAATACACCACTGCACCACTAAAATCAATCGTATAAGCTTGAGTTTATGGATAATCTTATTATAGGGCCAATTTTTATGAAGTGTGATCGAAATATGGATTTTCGTGACTTCGGAATGCATGTATCGACATCTTAGTATACCTACAAAAATATACTATTAACATTTAGTTTAGAGTTTTAGAGTAGAAAAGCCCGACCGACGAACAACTAATATTGGCAGACTTAAAAGCAACATAAGGAACATCGTGCCTGTTTATCATTTAGGAAACTTCTTGTTATTTAATTAGTTCATACAATGACGGATACTCCCGTCTGCTGAACATATTTTGATATATTATAACTAGATAGAAATAACTTTTTTGGTAAGACGTTTTTGTAATTCTAATGAAAAAAGTGTTTGTGTCTCCTTTGAATGTACAACGCATAGGTATAGTTAAAGTATTCCTGAACTTCAAATTGTTATTAAATAATATTATTCAGTAGAATGGATAGATAATTAAATCATTTAGAACATCAAGTTCACGGTGTTATAATCTGAATTCACAGCGACCGATTTTGGTTTATCATTTTGTAATGATTGGCGGATGTTACACATGAAGTGTTCTTCTTCCGTTTTTTAATAGAGTTAAGTTTTAAAATAACATTGTCCGTTAATATGCTAGACTTGAAATTTAGCAGTTTGTTGTATTACTTGGCTCGTTGGTAGAGCCAACGAAATTGGCAAAGCTCCTTGTATTTGTCAACTGCAACTAATTGCTAATTATATATATGAACTCAACTCTCAGCAACTTTTTAAAATTTTATTTTTCACTCCGTACCAGGAACTATTGCTTCTTAGTTCATTAGTCTAGGGTAGTTGTTCTGCAGGTACAGCCAAACCCATATGAAAATTTGATTCAAAACTAATTGAAAAATTATAAGCACACTTAAGGCTAATTAAATGTCACATTAAATTATTTTTTTTGTCCGCTCGTTTTAGATAACAATTAGCATTTTTTTTCAAAGCTATCAAACCCAAATCAAATATCGGATCAAAACCAAAATTAGGACGCAAAATAAGATCTATTGGTGTACAAAATAATACTTTAGTATTTAATAATTTTAGTCTAATTATGTCCTCATCAAATATCAAATTAACTATTTTAGGCTCACCTTGTTCTTGACCGAGCATTAGGTTATTTCATTTAAACTAAATAGAACAAAAATAAAAATTGGATCAAAACCGGTGCTAGAACGCTGAATAATCTCAATTGACATACAGATAATTTAAATCTCAGTTTGCTGGCATAACCAAATGCCCCATTAAAAATGTTTGTCTTCCCTTGTTCATGACTAAGCTTTAGGTTATTTCATTTAAAGCTCAACAATCAAAAGAGAAGATTAGAACGCAAAACCAGGCTCAACGTAGGCTCATTATTGCCTAGGTTATGCTAGTTTTAAATCAACAGACTTGACTTAAATGATAGGTAGGTCAAGGACGAGTGGTGCACAAAATTTTTTGATGGAGCATTTAAATAGCCTTTAATGCGTTATAATATCGGTTTTGGTCCTATTTTAGATTTGGGTATCTTTACATTAAATAACATTGGAGCATTTGATTAGACCATGATGAGCCTAGAATTATTTGTTTGTCATTACATCTTATTTTGCATGCAAATTTCGGTTTTGGCGTGATTTTTAATTCTAGTTCTGATAGCTTTGAAACGAAAAAGTCTAATGCTTTATCTAAAACGAGTGAACCAAACAAAATTATATTGGAGCATTTAATTAGCCTAATTAGCCTTAGTTTCAATTAATTTTAAATGACCTTTTTCTAAAGCTAGCAGAACCCATCGGTTTAGTTCCAAAGGATGGAGCCCAAAATTGTTTAATAGAGCATTTACTTAGCCTATTACTGGTCTATAATTATCCATAGTACCTTTCAATGTTCGACTGGATGAGTTCTGCCAACTTTAGAAACTTAATTTAGGTGTTGAATAAACACAAATATAACATCGCGAAGATTGGCGATCATTCAGCTCTTTTAACTCAACAATTCAAATGGCATATGTTAATTTTAATTTATTGCTTTAATTCGATCCCCATACCCCCTTTTCCTCTTCCGTTTTGTTTATAATAAAAATTCGGCTAGTAATCAAGATTCTACAAAACCACTTTGTACAGATGAATTTCAAGCCACTTCAGATATTATCCGTTGAGTAATAACAAAAACGTATTACTAACACTACGTATTAGTAAACTAAAAGTAAAAGCTTTAAATATATAGCATCGGTGTATACCGGTAAAAAAGCGTTAGTGACGTGAGTGAGACGTCGTAGATTTCATCTCATTTGAACCACGCTCATTTTCTACAAATAATACAAATTAATAAAGGAAAATATATGGAAATTTCATTGAAAAACAATAATTTAAATACGAGAAATGTATGACGTCATAAATCGTCATTTAAAACCAATTATTAGAGAGAAATAGTAATTAAATTTTATAAGGTAATAAGAAAGACATCAATGTTTTATTTTATTTTTAAAAAAGAGTAATCAAATAGAATCAATAATATAAACTATAAAATCAAAAACAATGAAGGATTCAATCATCGTAACTCAATGGTCAAGATAAAGTAAACCGTATAATATCCGAAATAAAATCCGAAATTCCCAAAAAACCAATATAAAATAGTTACCTGCTATTTCTTTACTTTGAATTTTTAAAATAGCAGCCAATTGCAGCTCATTATGACTGGACGTCGTTTTTGTCCCGATATCAGATACGAACAAAAGTCGTAAATATTCGAATCGTAATATTATCCTTTATGGATTGATTAACGTTTTTATAATGTTTAGGTCTTTTATCAACTTTTATGCAACCATCCTTCAATTTTTAATTAGGCTTCCATATCATTCTATTAGAATGAACAATAGTAGTAACAACACTTTAATTAGAACAATTAAAGTATTAAAAAAATATTTTTATCTACTTTTGTATATATGGACCGGTGGTAGAAAAGTATGTTCGATTTTCGATCCTGAGTAGTTTTATTCTTCTATTTCGATATAATCCTGCAGGGATGACCGACTCGTATCAATATCTGCCATTTCCTTTTGTTTACTTAATGCAATGTTCGAGTTTAAACTCACTTGCATACAGAGAGTCAAACCAGAACTGAATTAAAACTGATATTTGTATTGAATTCAAAACCGAAACGGCAAAGAACATAATTATAGATAGAACGTTAACCGTAACCGGAACACAATTTTCTAACAGTTCACTTTATCTTTCTATTTCGTTTCGGTTCCCTCTTTAAATTTCTGTTATTACACTTAAATGTTGAGTCTAAAATTAAAATGAAAACGTAATATCATTTCACAATTGGCGGAGATTGATTATGAATTGAAATTATATAAGTTACCGCTAAAGTACGAAATTCGAAAATATGCGATTAAAATTAGAAGAATGTTTAACTGGAACCTAATTTATGTAATAGGAGTCCTAAATACAAAAAATAATATCGACGGACAATTTTTATGGTACGTAGTATCGTAGCTAAGTGGAATGTTAATCGCAGTTAACTCTCACGGGCGCGCGTAAGAAACTTTGCCTCTCGTTCCGCAGACTATAAAGGAGTCTAGGCTGTAGGAAAGGTCGGGAAATGAATCCTCTTTACAGCTAATATTTAGTTGTGTAAACGTGACATATACATTCATCAATAATATTATTAGAATACTGCTTAAAATTTTATTACTAAACGCTGTTATGTGCAAGGAAATATCATTAAATGTATGATCGATCGAAAAGCCGATTCTAAACCGGGTTTCAACCCGAACCCGAACCGGAGTAAAAATATAAATTTAAACGGAAGCCAAATTTTAATGAAAATGAAAAGTTTGAACAGTAACCTCTTACCGGAACTCTTACGATTTTGGTTTGACTCCACATGCCATCTTAAATTGGACCATCCGTAATCAAACTATAAATTATCATACGATAATACTATTATGTTATATGCATCACCTAATGGAATCGTCAAAGGTTCACTAGATTCCATTGTATCACAATCGCCGTAGAAAGTGTCTAATAGAGTATCTAGAAATAAGTGTCTAGAAAAAAAATCTAATTTATAATCTAAATTGTTTAACTTATAATATGTGATTTTATTTCATAAACGCAACAGTGAACCGTGTGTGCGTTGATCATGGGCTAGTCTAACCATAATGCGAGTCGTTTAAATGGCCCAATAACGTTTCAAGATTGTCGAAAGAATTGTTGGTGGTTTCAATGGAAATAAAGGCTTTGAACCAGAATACTTAATCAATGATGTGATGCAGTATGTTAGACAAATTTATTATTATAGATTTAAATTGTATCGCCTCTTATTTTCAGAAACAGAGTGACATTTATACCTGCTGAACAAACCGGCATCATAAAGCAAAATTGTATATGGGGTTAGGCATTTGTAATAAGTTTCGACATCAGTAAACATTTGATAAATAGTTGTTCAAATCAGTTCTTCAGTCCAAATCTAACCAACCTCAATTAATTTTTATTTGAGCACCAATGAAATTTTGTTTAAGTAATTATTTAATTTATTATATCGCCACCTTTAGTATCATTCACCACTTAGTAAGAGACTCCAATTGTGGACGCCAAAGAAAGATTGGTATTGGGGAGGTCTTGATAAAAGCTTACTATTGAGAGAGCCAAGTAAGCGATCCTAGGGGTCGGCCATATAAATAACAAGCAATCTTTTGAACGATTGTTGCTCTAAGCTTCAACAAAAATTTGTTTTAAAAATATCGAAAGACTCCTTTGTAAACAGTCGTTTCATTATTAACTGAAACGCAAAGTAGTAAAATCTACTATATTCTAGAGATCCCACAAATAGTTAGTTGTGAAACTAAATGTCACAAAAACATTTATAAATATTAGCAAAATAATAATCTCCAAAGTTTTATCTTCCACCTAGCCTTGGTTTAGACATGGTTCAGTTATACCTACCGTGTAGCTGCGTTACTATAAGTATTTTGTTTGTTGCATCGTTTGTTCCTTATTCTTATTTTACTTCCGTTAAAAATACTGAACAAGAGTATGAAAAAAAGAAGCGGCTATAAAAACTTAAATTATAAAATTTTTATATTTTGCTTCGCCAATATACGAATATTATTTTAAGAGCTCCATTGGGCTAAAAATATTTGAAATCTCCATTTTCCCGTCAAATCATCAAATTTGACAGCGCTCAATGTTAAAATCGAAATTAATGTACTGCGCTGCGAAACAAGTCCAATGAGAATATAGGATCTACACTTAAGTAGAGTGTCCAAAACATTGATCTGTTGGCGCTATGATAATTATTACTTGAATGTTTCGAGACTGATGTTGTACCACCAAAATGTTATTTAAAACTATTGATGCAAATTGTTTAGAAGTAGAGAATTTGGTGGCTTGCCAGATCACGGTTATATTTTGGAGATCAGAATTGTAATATCGTAGAAAAAGCAATAAAATTTCTATACCACATTATCACTGTAGTCCATTGATCATGCATGTATATTATTCACATATTTGCTTGCACCAATTAAATGTTGGAATCGAAATACTGGCTGGGTATGCAAGGTGGCGTATATAACACCGCATAATTACGAAATTTGTGAAAAGTTTATTCGAGGCTTAGTTGAATGGAAGTACGCAGATAAATCGTATAGGTTGGCACGTTATATTTTCTCTACAAGCCGTCCAAATCAAGCCATTTGGTAGTAATTCATCGTTCATCGAAGGCCCGCTGTCGAAACGGTCACTATCTGTGTTGCTTCATCGTTTATCAAAGCAGAAAATGACGCTACATTCACACACAAAAAATTATTTTGGTAAATGACTAAGAAAAGATTTGCTTTGTAATTGTCCTTAAGAAAATTTTTTTTTTAAATTGCATACAAGTATTTTGTCTTTTCGGGGGCAACTATAGTGTTCGAACAATGTTACAGGCGAAATTTGTTTCTACATATGTAAAAACAAAGGAAACATTCTTCCATGATTTTTTAATCACATATTTATGCATACCTGTGATTCAAAAACTGAAATAGAAATAAGAAATTCTGAAATATGGCTACCTGGGACGGAACTCAACCATTTCATACCCGATTATGATGGGGTTGGGTATACAGGATGGAAATGAGATTTTTAAATGTTTTTGGAAGAAGTTCTGGGATATGGTCACCTGGGACGAAACTCACCCATTTCTTAACCGATTATGATGGCATTGGGTATACTGGATGGAAATAAGATTTTTAAATGTTTTTTGGAAGACGTTCTGGAATATTGCAAATTAGGACAGAAATTGGGCATTGTGGGTGAAATGAGATTACTAATTCTTGTATTGCAAGTACCTCAAAGGTGTAAATTTCCCGTTCGTTCGAGAGGTTCTGAAGATTTCATAGTCTTAAAAGGCATCATATTCCATGTTCCCGTGAACAGTTTTTGAGATCGTTGTCGATAAGAATATATAAATTTATCCGAGCCATTTTGTGTAGGATTCATAACGTAATTTTATGTGAGAGTATCAAGTTGGCCTGCAGCTCAACCTACCAATTCCATGAGTGGTGGGTGTTCGAGTGGTTACGTACTGGTGATAGATGTTCAGCCTTACCAGAAACTTGTTAGCATTACGAGGCACTTGCTTCAAGAAAAACGCTTGCTTAGTACCGAGTTTCGTGGCCATATTCCAGAATTTCTTAAAAAAATCATTTAATCCGATTATAATCGGTTAAGAAATGGCTGAGTTCCGTCCCAGGTAGCCACATTCCAGAACTTTTTCACAAAATCATTTAAGAATCTCATTTCCATCCAGTATATCCAATCCGGTCATTATCGGTTAGGAAATGGCTGAGTTCCGCCCCAGCTGGCCACATTCCAGAATTTCTTCCAGAAATCATTTAACAATCCCATTGCCATCCAACATACTCAATCCCATCATAATCGGTAACTGAAAAATGGAAAATAAAAAATTGTCTGTTATATCGAAGGTCAGTTAAATGGCCCGTTATATCGAGCGTCCGTTAAATCGGGGTCCGTTAAATCGAGGGTTTACTGTATAGTTTTTTGTTGCCAATGCAATCGTGTTTTTAGAAAGAGAATGGAAAGAGACCCATATTGTGATTTGAAACCATGACGTGATACAACAACAACAAATATAAAAGCTCATTATATATTCATTTTCCAAGTTGATTAACATACAATTTTAAAAGTTTTCTTGAATCCAATTTTGAACTAATTAAGGTTTGAACTTTTCTTAATTTTTCTGTATAAAAACATTAAAAAACGCTCATGGTTCAAATAGACATAAACTAACAAATACAATTGGCCGTGTTTCATTATTTTCAATGGGAAATATAAATTTGTTTACCCAATATTTTAAGTTTAGTGGAAAAAAGCTCGAACAGGGAGGCTTTATTAATCTAGATGACTCTGGTTCAACAAACGCGCTACGTACAAAATATCGTATCGCACAAACGAAACAAATTAGAATACAATTGAAAACAGCTTAAATAAGGGTAGGCCACGAAAATATCATTTTCAAAATCGTTATGTGCATTTGTATTTGGTTTTGTATGGAGAAATTTTGAAAATTAAAATATCTTTGTTATGCATAATGTAATATATGAAACTTTTCATGAAACATCAAAATAAAAAAATATTTAAGAAAAGAAATAAATGTTTTTTAAGGATTTATTTTAAAGTTTATTAAATTTCACTACATTTGTTAGGGTAGATTTAGGTATTGCAACTCCTTAGTAGTAGATTAAAGCAATATTATATCTAATAAATTACAAATACATTATTATGTTAAAAATAGTAGGTTGCTTCAATTATTGTAAATATTACAACAAATTACCCAAAAGCGATTTTTTTGGATATCGTCCCTTTATAGGATTAATTTTAATTGCTTTGTTAATTGCGAATAGGTTAATTAATAAAGTTAGTTTCTAAATTTATACAATTTTGCTAACATAAACCAATATATTTAAATTAAATTAATATTATTTTTTTATAAAATTATTATATTATTATTACCATTCATTTTATTAATATAATTATTATTACTATATATTGTTATTATATCAGACCTGCCGCACGCAAAAAATATGAACATATTATATTAATTTTTATGGTAATCCCAGCTGGCACGAGTTATGCTATCATAATTATGTAGATTTTTATTTTTTCATTTTTTTTTTGTTAATTATGTTTTCCATTTTTTTTTTACATTAATTTATAATTAAAATAAAATTAATTTTTATTTTAATAATGATTATTTATAATTATTATGACTATATTATGAAATGAATTATGAGAATGTTAACAAGTATTTTTAAAAAAGTATGTCTTGTTAAAATACTAAATTTTGAACGAAAAAGCATATAAATTATGTAATTAAAATATAAATTTGAAAAAAAAAATCACTAAAAGAGAATAATTAATTTAAAAATTAATTTCATTTTATTTGTATTGTATATAAATTTATATTATATTTTTATGTATTTTATATATTATGTATATGGGTATGATTTGTGTTTGGTATGGAACGCTGTGCTACATGTTTGTGTCTCGAATGATGTTTGTAATAAATAAATATTACTCATTTTTAATATTACATACTAAATATAAAATTTTTAAATATATAATAGATTTTAAAAATAATAATACATTAAATTATGAGTTATATAGCTAATACACTGCATTAATTAAATTATAAAAATAAAAATATATTTAAATATATTAATCATAAATAATACACACAAAAAATATATGCTTTAAAAATTTACATTGTTACATGAACTTAATTACAATTTTTGTCATCGTTATAATTTAATTATTATTTTTGCACGCAACCAATATTTTGGAACGGAAAATTACACACTGATAAATACGTTTAATGAACATAAATTATTATGACTAAACTGACTGTGTGTGCACGCGATATTTATTTATTGCTTGTTATAGTTTATTATTACTTATATTTACTCATTTGTTTATGCTTCTCGTCACTTTTCATTAAAACATAAAAGGAAATTTAACAAATGTATTGCTTACAATCCAGGTCTCGAAAAATAAATTCAATTGAATGATATCGCGCATTTACAAACACGCCAGGTAAGTTCTAATAACAATACTCTCCCTAGTGATTGCTAAATCAATTAATAGAAATATTTGAAGTCGGTAGTTAAGTACAATCCCACATAAAGATTTTATATGCAATTGCATATTATTGTAAATAATGGTGTCTATTCAAAATAAATCTTCTATATTTTTAGTTTACTCGATTTTAATGATTTTCTAATGCAACTCGATTCGAAATTCAAAATTCTTTAAGTATCTTTTGTTTCAAATCAAGTTTTCGTAGAAAAAATAGAATGGAAAAATTAAAATGGAATACTAACATTGAATCGAGATCATAATTTACTTAAAGTTTGATTAAAGAATTAATTGAAACCCGCATTTAATTTAGTGATATAGTTTGCTCCAAATGTAGCACCCATTTTGAAAATTAATAAATAATTCGTAATTTTTTATTAATAAATTTATAATAATGTAATCGACTAGTAAAACATAAGTTATAGTTGTAGGATCGTCTTAAATTCAAGGCTTATAGATTTTTATATTGACTTAAATTGACACCTCGTTTGGTATAGAGTAATTTCAAAGTATTTTTGCATATCATGAAAATACCTCAGGGCACGTAACAGGACATTACTCCAATCCGGATGTTACCCCTCATCCGGTCAATACCTCTTGACATGGCCCCTCGGTTCATTACCATGCCAACCACTACCCCCATCCCTCTAGTTATAACCTACGTCATTAACATCCTGGCATTTTCCCTCTGTCATTCCCCCGGTTTCTTACCTCCCAACTTCCCCGTTATTATGATTAATCTCGATTAATTCGAGGTTTCAGGTCTCAAAGACATTTCATATTATATCGATATTAAGTAGACTTTGAAGCGGATTAATGTTAATATGCGCATAATTTATTGGAAAATTTTCAATTGTTATAATAGTTCGAACATTCCGGGAATTTAGGGACCAATTAGTTGGTTTCAAGTACAAAATTATACAAAAATACGAATATTATTTGGGAAAATTTGATGATAAAGGGATCATATGATACCATTTTTCAGGTAAAATAGTTAAACAATTAACAAATAATAATTTCCTTGATTTCGTAAGTTTTGGGTCAAATCCCAATAGAAACATGCTGATTGGAAAAAAATCGAAAAAACAATCAAAACATGAAAAAGTTTGCAATAAATTAGCTGATTATAAGACAATATACCATTATGTCAGAAGTTAAATTTTATTGTTTTATGGCTGATTTGAGTTCAGCTTAAATATCTGAATCTAAAACTATAACATACTATATGCCGCAAAAAATTATAAACCTATGTTAAATCTGCATTCTATTCAACTGTTAATGACACGTGTCGGTTCGTACACCATTTTAAAAAAAATAGGGTAAATTATAGGTTATTCACATAAATATGTTACTTAAAATCATTAGTCATGCTAGAATCATTTAGTAATTTGTATGAGGCGAAGCGGAGAATCAGGATGGGATGCGTCCGTTAAAGAGTGATTCCTTGGTTAATTCTGTGGAAAAGATCATATGGGGGAGCCAATGTTTGATATCTTTTGAAATACAGGGTGTTTAAAAAATTTGGTACAGATAAAAGTACGCATAAATATTAAACTGTAACTTCCAAAATATTTATCGGAGAGCAAATAACTAAGTCTTCTTTAACTAGCAATTGTGCAGACTTATTTATATCCCCTACAATCCTCCAATACAATATTTGCACCCACGAGCCATATTTTTTTACGTTTACCGTTTATTCTATTTATTTATTTATTACGTATTTAACGTATTAAACTCCTGTGTTTAAATGTCGCAAAACCAAAAATTTAATATTTGCATTAGTTTTGAGAAATTGTCTAGTGTTGTGTCGTGAATCAAAAATTCTAAATATTTTAGAAAAATCTATTTTATGACACGGTTTACGGATGTAGTGGTGGTAATACACCACATCCCCACAAATAATAATTTAATACTAAATCTAATTTAATGACCATATTTAATTGGACCATTTCCTCTTGAAAAATGATCGCTGAACCAATTCTTAACATTTATACCGTTGTGACTAGGTGTACAATCATGTTAGTATGTGTGCAAGAATCTACTTAAAATAGGAACATCATCAAGGAGAAGCGGTAAACCGTTTTGTAAAAATAATAAATAACGTTCACTATTTATTAGGTGTATGACTTAATTTTTACAGAGGGGGATGAAATAATCCGATATCGAAAAATCCTATCCGCCGCGAATTTTCCTATTAGAAAATTGTTTTGTCAAATTTGTCAAATATAAGCATGGAGTTAGGAATAATGCGTTTTGTGATTGACTTAAAATTGCCACATTTTATTTTGTTGTTGCTTTTTAATTGACTAATGACTTGTCATTTAAAATTGTTTTAGGTTTATAAAATTATTTCGAGTTTCCAAGGAGTTGTTTCATTTATATTAACTCGAGCGGAGCCATTTACAAGAAACAAAAAATTTTGATGCGATTCCACCGATATTAAAACTGGCAGCCACTTTAAGGTTTTTGGCAAAAGGATCTTACCAACAATCTGTGGACAAGATTTTTTGATTTAAATGGCTCAAACAACTGTTTCCAGAGTGTTAGCCGAAACTCTTTTAACATTGGAGTAAAAAATGTGTAGGAAATACATAAATGTTTACATCTCGGAGAATCAAATTGGCTTGCTCCTTAAACTGTGGAGCATTCAAATAATCTATAGCGATTCTCTCATTTCGTTCCACAAAACCGACAAGTA
>OY829915.1:139144084-139321584 GCA_963691935.1 Nephrotoma guestfalica | reverse complement strand
TTTCTAATTTATTTATTTATTTATTCATTTATTTATTTAATTATTTAGATACTTATTTATTTATTCAAATATTTATTTATTTATTTGTTTATTTATTTTTTTATAAATTTATTTATTTATTTATTTATTTATTTCGTTTTTTGTTTATTTATTTAATTATTTAACTATTTATTTAAAAATTTATTTAATTAATTTACAATTTATTTATTTAATTTATATATTATTTATTTATTTATTTATTTATTCATTTATTTATTTATTTTTTTATTTATTTATCTATTTTTTATTTATTTTTTTATTTGTCTATTTTTTTATTTATTAATTTATTTTTTTTTAAATTTATTTATTTAATTTATTTAACTATTTATTTAATTTATTTACTATTTATTTATTTAATTTATTTATTATTTATTTATTTATCTATTCATTTATTTATTTATTTATTTATTTAAATATTTATTTATTTATTATATTTATTTTTTATTTATTTATTTAATTTATTTATTTTTTATTTAATTAATTATTTATTAATTATTTATTTATTTATATATTTTAATTTTTTTCATTTATTTTTTTATTTATTTATTTATTTCAATATTTTTTTTTATTTATTTTATTTATTTATTTATTTATTTAATTATTTATTTATTTCTTTTTTTTATATTTTTTATTTATTTTATTTATGTATTTATACATTTAATTATTTATTTACTTATTTATTTATTTGTTTATTCAATTATTTATTTATTTATTTGTTTATTTATTCATTTATATATTTATTTATTTATTTATTTATTAAATTATTTATTTATTTATTTTGTTTTTTGTTTATTTATTTAATTATTTGTTTATTTATCTATTTATTTAAATATTTATCTAATTTATTTACAATTTATTTATTTAATTTATATATTATTTATTTATTTATTAATTAATTTATTTATTTATTTAAATATTTATTTATTTATTTTATTTATTTTACTCTTATTTATTTAATTAATTTATTTTTTAGTTATTTAATTATTTATTTATTTATTTATTTATATTTTTTTCTTTATTTTTTTATTTATTTATTTATTTCAATATTTAGTTATTTATTTATTTATTTAATTTTACATTTATTTTTGTATTTATTTATTTATTTATTTAATTATTTATTTATTTATTTATTTTTTAGTTTATTTATTTATTTATTTATTTATTTGTTGGTTTATTTATTTATTTATTTGTTTACTTATTTATTTATTTAATTATTTATTTATTTATTTATTTATTTATTTATTTATTTAATTATTTATTTATTTATTTATTTATTTATTTAATTATTTATTTATTTATTTAATTAATTATTTATTTAAATTTTTTATTTATTTATTTTTTTAACTCGATACAATTGACAGATGAATTGATGATATCACGCACATATAGCGCGGAAGCTACGTCTCGGCGGTTGTCTAGACGTTGCAGTTGCAAAAGTTTACATCGATTCTGATAAGACGGTAGAACGTAGTCCACGGCACGAATGGATCGGAAAGACAGTGGTAGGAGGGTGACCAAACGGGAGATGCATACTCCAAAATAGACCGAACAAAGCATACGTATAATGATGTCAAAGTTAACGGGTCACGAAAGTCCTGGCAGTTTCGTTTAATGAAGCCAAGCATAATGTACGACTTTGAAATAATTTCGTTAACATGTCTGGTAAATGTAGCATCAGGTTCAAAGATCACACCAAGATCCGAAATGAACTCAATCCGATCAATGGTTTCATTTTATATTTGATATTGATAAAAATCAGGCGAGCGGATACGGAAGAAAGAAATAGTTTGCATTTACTCACGTTTAAAGCCAGTAAGTTGTTAATTGACCAGCCGCAAAAGCGGTTTAAGTAGTCTTGTAACATGTCGCAGTCTAACACGCTAGAGACCCGGGCGAAAATCTTCATGTCATCTGCGAAGAGGAGGCAGTTGGCAAACTTAAAACATTTTACAACGTTGATGGGAATGAAATCAAAGTCGAGACTCTCCAACATGCTAATAAGAATGGAGTGATCAACCACATCGAAAGCCTTTGCGAAGTCTGTGTAGACAACGTCCAGCTGCTGCTTGGAGTTTAGACTGTCAAATAGATAACCACAAAAAGAGGACAAGTTAGACACGGTAGACTTACCGGGATAAAATATATGCTGAAAAGGAGAAATAAGTCTCTTGGCATCGAACAGCAATACTCTGTGAACCATGGACTCAAACAGTTTGATGAAAATGAATTTGATTTTGAGTTTGATTTGAAAATTTGATGAATGCATGATATTTTCCAGGGATCTGGAAAAATACCACGACGAAGGCTTTCGTTAAACAAGGTAACTTACGGCACAACGTTCGAATAGGGTCGGTGAAAGACCGCCATAACCCGCTCCCCTGCTATCTTCGAGAAGGAGCAGTTGATCCAGAACCTCCTGTTCGGTAAGTTTGAAATGATCGAGTACAATGGAGGTGGTAGTAGTGGGAGACCCGGTGTCTGTTGACCGAAGTGGCTTGTAAACCGATGCAAAGAATTTGGCAAACAAATTGCAAATATCGGATAGCTGACTGGCGGTGGAGGTCTGGTAAGACATATTCGACGGAAAACCAGATACCTTTTTCTTGCTGTTAATGAAGTTCCAAAACTTTGTGGGATTGGATGTCAAAAGTTGCTCGATTTGCAGTACGTAATTATTCTACGCCGTAAAGCCTGTAGAGAGAATGAAACTTGTTGTGCCGTTTCTCGAGCAGCATCAACTCGGTATTATACCATGGCTTCCGAAAGCCGGATCTATTATTGATAATCCGCGGAACGTGTCTCTCGACACCACCCCCGAGAAGCTCGTTGAATCTGTGGACGATGTCATTCAAATCCGCACTGCGCCGTAAAAAGTCCCAATCGGCAGTGCTGAAAAATTCATTCAAGGATGCGTAGTCGGCCATTCTAAAATTAAATTGGAAATCATTAGAAAAATAATTAGTTGTACATTTAGAATAAAAAATATTTATCGTAATTGGTGTGTGATAAATGCTCTGGCGTCCAGTGAAGTCCAAGCACGGAGCAACATCGGCATGCAATACGTCGTTGGCAAATAGCAGGTCCAGGTCTTTCCTCGACTGTTTCTGAAGCGGTTAAGCTGTGTTGTTGATATGGAAGCAAAGTAATCGATGATAGTCAATGCTTTCTCGTCGGTTGAGGATAAAGAGAACACACAAAATGTGTCTTGCATGTATACGGAGTGGTGGAGGTCATTTTGAACAAAATGTAATAAATGAAGTTGATTAATATTTCATCAATAACTTAAAAGGTATTTTCATAATCCTGAAACAAATAATCCTGACCAAATAGTCTCTCTTATATGTCGCCCACAAAACGAGTGATCTCTATGATACGGAGTAGACTAATGGAAAAGGCATAAACTAGAGATTATTTTTTTTAAAAGAGGTTATTTTTAAAATAACCTTTAGTTTTTTTTTAAATGGGTTTAGAAGATGACAGTTTTCATACTTTTACACATTTTTTAGGATTTGGAAGTCCATAAGTCATTTTTCTTAAGCCCATTATATAAAATAACAATTTATTTCGGGTAAAATCACATTGCAGAATACAATAAAAGTTATTTCGTGTCTTTACGACTATAAACAAAAAATTTGTGAGATTTTGGGTAATTTTAAAAAAACGTAATAATATCATATCTCAGCTACCGGACATCAGTTCTATGGGATGAAAGCTTCCAAATGACCGCACCAATTTGCGAACAAAATTTGTCGGTTCTCGTACCTAACACCCTTCATAATTCTCTAAATACTAACGACAAAATACTAATTAGTTTAGTCCACCGCGCGAATATGTTTTATTTAATTTAACGTGTGCAAAATCCTGCATCAAACCAGGGAACACAAAAAAAAATCACCGAAGAAGAGAAGAACAAAAGATAAGAATTTTAGCCCCAATTTGGCCGAATTCAAGTTTATACTAAATTAAAATTAAACCAATAACAACAACCAGTTGTCAATGTAAGTCGGTGAAAATCTTAAGATATGAATTTTCTTTCAAGCATTATAACTGAGCTATTCCAAGTAGAATATCAGTTCTTATATGTAAACCTAATATGAAAAGGTTAAATTTATTATCAACCAACAAAGTATACCTGGTTGTATTTCTGAAATTTAAGCAGGGATCATGTTTTTCGGATCATGTTCATGTTTATTGTCTTAAATTATTAATTATCAATCGTATTCATTGTAAGAATTGTGTCAGTGGCACATTGCTTGGAAGCCGATGTTCCTCAAGGACCAGTGCTTGGTTCACTTTTATTTTCGATTTATTTACAACTCGATTTTCAACTTAATTTTTAGTAGCAAGGTAGATGCGTTTGCTAATGATATGATGTTTGCTTACAATAGGTCAAATTTTATCACAGTTGCATCCAACATTACCCATGACTTAGATGTATTCCGTAATTAGTTCGCCGAACATAATCTGGTCCTAAAGATGCCAAAATTAAAGCAACGAAGTTTAATTTAGTTTTTTGTCCGTCAGGAAAACCAAATATTAATAGGTTTAAACGTAGATAACCGTTTAGCCTGGAAACTATATTTTTGATCAAACTAATGCACTTCGGGTTCCGTTCTGAAAATATTTGCTAACGTGCGTGCAAAGTGAATCTAGTTTGCGCTATAGTATTTTCTGCTGGGGTGGTACATACTTTGAATCAATATCTCCGGTACTTGTAGCGTAAAAGTATTTACTAAGGTTAATGCGTTACAAAAACTGATTGTTTTCTTCTTGACCCCTATTCAAAATGTGTAACGAGGTGGTAATCGTTTTAAATTTTTTACGTAGTGAAATAAAATACAGCAATCATGAACAATTTTAACCTCGCGATTTTTGCAGATTTACTACATGCTATATTGCCGAAGTCTAAAAGCTTTATTTTGCGACGAATGTACATTAATCCCAAATACACCTGATTTCTAAGGCGAAAAATACAATTTACTAGACAAAAAGTAATAATCCAAAAGCTCCTTTTTTAAATATACGCAGGTTACCTTTTATGATCCAGGTCGATGTTTTTTTTAATCACCTTTAAATGAAATAAAATTGTATAATATATATTTATTATATAGATTGATTATTCGAACTTTAACATTATTTATGGCATATAATGTCAGTAAAAAGCCACCTCTGGCCGTGGCGCAAAGTCAACCTCTTTCAAGCACTTTTTCTTAACATTTTTGCAAACTTCTGGTGTTGTTTCAGGAAATTAGTTTCTAATGTTGCCCATAAGCATCGAGGTTGTGGTTGTTTTATTGGTGTACACCTTTCCCTGCAAGTAGTAGAAGTTGGAAGGTGTCAAATCAAGGGCTCGTTGGGACCAGTCGATGTTACCACTTTTTATGCCGCGAAAAATTTCTCGCAAAATTTGTTTCGTGTGACGAGCTGTGCGTGATTGGCACACCTTCTTGTCGGAACCACATATTTTGTAGGCTTAATTGATCCAATTCTTGCACAAGAAACCCTTCCAACGTGTTCGGACTGCGGTCATCAGTGTTACAGCATTCCCTCTGTCATCAGGGTTTTTAGTGCACCAATAGTGGCTATTCTGTTTATTAGCATAGCCAGCCAAGGCGAAATGTGCTTCGTCGCTCATAATAATTGTTTGCCAAAAATCGTGGTCGTCAATACCGAGCTGTAAAACGAGCACTCCAATCTCGCCGCTGTTCATGGTTATTTTCCTGTAGATGTTATGTCAGTTGATTTGTATGAGAGTTGTGCAATTTTTGTGAATGGCGTCGATAAGAGGTACCTGGACATCCAGCAAAACTGTGTCTCACTGCAACAATATTTTCTAGTGCTTGTTGGCTTAATTTGTCGCTCAGTCCTTTCTTTATCTCTTAGTGTATTCACATTTTCAAAATTATTCGTTACACGCTAAATGGTTGACTTGCTCGGTACATTATTAACACCAAAAAAGCCAAGTAATTTCCTAGAACTATTCGCATTAGATGCTCCAAAATAAACTGACAATGTATAAAAAGAGGACGACAATTTAAAAAAAAGTGTGTTTTCCAAATGTCTAATGTTTCTTCTTAAATACCTGGTAATAGTAGAACGCTTTCAGTCTGCGTGTGTACCATACATCAAAATGTAAAATTAAATATTTAGAATATTTGAAAAATGCATTTGAGGAACAAGACTGCGAGCATGTTCAGTTAACGTTTAGTCAGTGGGTTTCTGCAGCCGTTAGATCAATTTCTGGATTATGTCACTAATAAGCTTAATAATGTATTGCCTTATTGTAATTCAGCAATCCTATTGAAGAGAATTATTTAATTTATAATGCAAAATGCTCGTGAGGGGTTTTCTTACAATGTTCCTCCATCGGGCGCCTCCCCATGTGGCGGATCAGGGAATGCCCGCCAAATATGATAGGTACCGGGGTAATCAAACACCGAGGGTGGACCAAAAAGTAGAAAAAGTTGAAGTTTTATAAACCCAGAACCGTCTGCCAGGACCTGAGCAACCTAACGGAAAATATTGGTAACCAACCCACATGGGAAGTCAAGTCAGGGCTATGACAGACGGAGATTGGGAAATTAAATTCTGGTAAAATACTGCCTTCTAGTTCGGTATTGGTTCAACAAAGGAGGAGGTGATATACGGTAACTCTGATCAAAAATCACCTAAAAAATCAATAATATTGGCTAGTACGAGTTTACAAAGTATATTTCCCAAGGATGATACCAACGTTGTTGGACAATCCCTCATCGATGGCCTATCGATCCGTTACGTACTCAAAGTAATGACAACATACAGATCTGGATCGTCCATTTAAACGTAATGCACATTACAGTTGGGTCACCTCCAAGGCAAATAAGTCCCTCCTTATAGTGTCTGGAAACAACGATTTAAGAAATATGAATTAACTAAAAGTATCAATTACGTAAAAATAGGGATAAACATGCTTGAAAACTCACTGGCCAAACCAACTTAGCCAACTCAGCCAGTTAGCTGCGTTGAATCAAATGGCATATGCAACAGATGAGGGCGAGAAACGGGATGGACTTTGAACCGTAAACAAATAAAAACCGCAATATGAGTAAATCACCACAGGTTCCAACCGAATGTACAACAGGAGGAAACGCGCCGGTTTCATTTGAACAGAAACATTCAAGTAAGGAACTCTCAACCGGGAGTAAAAATGTATAACAGAAAAAAAACTATCAAAGCCACCTCCAGTTAGAATATCTAAATGCAATAACTATCAAAACATAAGAAACGTTTTGAATAATAATCGGATACAATTTCAAGCAACAGCACTGAATAGTCGTGATTTCAAAATAAATGTCCCAGACGGTGACAGTTATAGAAAATTAACCAGAGCTATTAAACAGAAAGAGACCACTTGGTACTCCAACGATCATGGCTCATGATTTGCATGATACACACGTATCATAAGAAATAAAAGAGTATCTTTGGAGAACAAAGGATACACAATTAACGAAGTTAAACAGTTGCTAAAACGAGGTGACAAAACACCTCTTCCATTATATATGTTATCATTCGAAAGAACACAAGAGATTAAAAATATTTATGCAAGCAGCGCAATACTCTACACGAAAGTGCAAATAGAAGCAGTCAAAAAGTCTAAACTTATTCTCCAGTGCAAAAGGTGCCGGCTGAATATACGAAACAAAAACACACCCCACCAAACTGTTTCAACTGTTGAGACGCACATCGATTAAACTACAGATGTTGCATTGTTAAAAAAGCTGCAAAAAATACGTAACAAAACAACGGAAACTTCAATAAGTAACAAATCAGATATCAACTCAGGATCAACAAGAATATCCATAAATTTGAGACCACACCAAGCATTTAACATGCTATCGATAACTAATTCAAATGTATCATATTATGCTGAGGCACTTACTATTGGAAGTTCGAGAAGACAACGTAGTTCTGTTACAGTCAACGATTCAAATAATAACCAGACTAATGGTTCACAATATCTGGCCCATGACCCAATTTCGCGAAGTTGCCACTGAACGATTTTTTTTCTAACTTTTCTAAAAGTAAGGCACGAGTGTGATCATCTCAAAACTACATGTCCTTAATCCAACTAGTTTATATTTTTAACGTGCCAAGTATCTTTATCGTGTCTAAGTAATTTTAGTTCGTACCAACATATGTTCTATTGATGTAACGGTTGCATGGCTAAAGCTCGCAAAACTTAAAAGTAACGAATTTAGTTTTTGTATTTAACATGATTTTTAATAAATTCTGGACTTGGCTAATTTCACCAATTACTGTTTATTTTGAATCAGAGCAAATGGGGTTTTTTATTGATTCATGTGCTGCATGATGTTATTTTTATCTGGGATAGAATCGTGGGATAACTTTACATAAGTACCAAAAAAACAAATTAGCTGAGAAGAATCATTTTTTTTGAGAAAATTATCACAATACTGTGTAATTTCGGACTCAAACATAATGTTTCCATATAAAAAAAGAGTACGGCATTTACTAAAACGCATTTTGCAAGAAAACAAAAAATGACGGTAGTCTGTTATTATTTAAGATTTTTTCGGCTTCTCAGAAAAATATTATTTTTAACGGCATACAAACAATGTTTACGACTTTTCTAGTCATAGAAAAACAAAGAGGCCATTTACTCACAATATATCTACCACAAAAAGTAGAAAAATTTACTCCCCTTCCCATATTTAACCCAAGGATTCTGGTATAAAGATACACAAACCCTTACAAAAATGAGAACTTCCTTAGGTCTCTGCTTGGCAGCTTGGTTTCGTACTGATAAAAAGTTGGTCTACTCATCAGGTTGCAACGACCAAACTGAAAAAATTCATCTCTTGCTTGGTACCGATAGTACAAAATAAGAACTTATCGAATTGGCAAATTGCATCACCAAATCATAAACTTCTGAAAATTCTCACTATGTATTGCGTACTAAGCCAACATATTAATTTATTTAAGATTTTTTTTCGGCTTTTCGGACAAAATATTATTATTAATGGCATACATACAATGTTTACGATTTTTCTAGTCATAGAAAAACAAACTGGGGTTAAAAATGAGTGAAGCAAATTTATCTACTTTTTGTGGTAGATATATTGTGAGAAAATGGCCTCTTTTTTTTTGTATGACTAGAATAGTCGTAAACATTGTATGTGATAATGACTAGCACCGGCTAGTACAATTTAAAA
Source organism: Nephrotoma guestfalica (assembly GCA_963691935.1). Classification (NCBI taxonomy): domain Eukaryota; kingdom Metazoa; phylum Arthropoda; class Insecta; order Diptera; family Tipulidae; genus Nephrotoma; species Nephrotoma guestfalica. The sequence continues at coordinate 139,312,333 of OY829915.1, read as the reverse complement.
TTACAATTTAATCAAATGCCACACGGATAAAAAATAATCAAAATCAATTAATTTTCAATCTACATAACGGGTGATTTTTTAAGAGCTTGAGAACTTTTTTTAAAAAAAAACGCATAAAATTTGCAAAATCTCATCGGTTCTTTATTTGAAACGTTAGATTGGTCCATGACATTTACTTTTTGAAGATAATTTCATTTAAATGTTGACCGCGGCTGCGTCTTAGGTGGTCCATTCGGAAAGTCCAATTTTGGGCAACTTTTTCGAGCATTTCGGCCGGAATAGCCCGAATTTCTTCGGAAATGTTGTCTTCCAAAACTGGAATAGTTGCTGGCTTATTTCTGTAGACTTTAGACTTGACGTAGCCCCACAAAAAATAGCCTAAGGCCTCAAATCGCATGATCTTGGTGCCCAACTTACCGGGCCATTTCTTGAGATGAATTGTTCTCCGAAGTTTTCCCTCAAAATGGCCATAGAATCGCGAGCTGTGTGGCATGTAGCGCCATCTTGTTGAAACCACATGTCAACTAAGTTCAGTTCTTCCATTTTTGGCAACAAAAAGTTTGTTAGCATCGAACGATAGCGATCGCCATTCACCGTAACGTTGCGTCCAACAGCATCTTTGAAAAAATACGGTCCAATGATTCCACCAGCGTACAAACCACACCAAACAGTGCATTTTTCGGGATGCATGGGCAGTTCTTGAACGGCTTCTGGTTGCTCTTCACTCCAAATGCGGCAATTTTGCTTATTTACGTAGCCATTCAACCAGAAATGAGCCTCATCGCTGAACAAAATTTGTCGATAAAAAAGCGGATTTTCTGCCAACTTTTCTAGGGCCCATTCACTGAAAATTCGACGTTGTGGCAGATCGTTCGGCTTCAGTTCTTGCAGGAGCTGTATTTTATACGGTTTTACACCAAGATCTTTGCGTAAAATCTTCCATGTCGTCGAATAACACAAACCCAATTGCTGCGAACGGCGACGAATCGACATTTCACGGTCTTCAGCAACACTCTCAGAAACAGACGCAATATTCTCTTCTGTACGCACTGTACGCATTCGTGTGGTTGGTTTAATGTCCAATAAAGTAAACTGAGTGCGAAACTTGGTCACAATCGCATTAATTGTTTGCTCACTTGGTCGATTATGTAGACCATAAATCGGACGTAAATCGCGAAACACTTTTCGAACCGAACACTGATTTTTGTAATATAATTCAATTATTTGCAAGCGTTGCTCGTTAGTAAGTCTATTCATTATGAAATGTCAAAGCATACTGAGCATCTTTCTCTTTGACACCTTGTCTGAAATCCCGCGTGATCTGTCAAATACTAATGCATGAAAATCCTAACCACAAAAAAATCACCCTTTAGTATCAGATCTTACAACCGCTTCATTTATTGTTGCATTTCGTCGCTTCATAGCTACAAGAGGACTGTGCAAAAGAGTATTCTCACATAATGGGACTAATTTTGTGGCCGCCATAGATACTATATCAGATGCTTCATAAATTATCTGGAAGTTCTCGCCGACAGGTTCTCCATATTTCGCCGGCATATATGAATCTGCTGTTAAATCAGCTAAATATCATCTTCGACGGATGATGGGAAACGCCAACCTGATCTACGAAGAACTTAATACGTTAATAAAACAGGTCGAGGCAATATTAAATTCACGTCCCATCCATCACTACCGATGGTAATACGGAAATGCTAACACCGGGCCATTTTCTCATCGGGCGACCTTTATCCACAATACCGAAATTAAATAAGACAGATTCTGGGACCATAAATTATGTTAAACAATGGGAATTGGGCAGTCATTTACACAAACAATGTTGGTCGAGATGCTCTACAGAGTATTTACAACAATTACAATATTGGTACTTTTGGAAAAATCAACATAAAAATATTTCGAATGGTACAATCGTAATCATTAAAGATCATAATTTACTCCCTCTCAAATGAAAAATTATTAATGATATTTGTGGTGTCAACTCTAGAATTAAGTGTTAAGGGCTATTTAACACCCACAAGAGCCGGATTACTTCGATTTACACTAAACAAAAAAAAATTCCGAAGGTCACAGAGATATCATTGCCGCATATCAATAAAGGTTATAGGGAGTGTCCCCGAAATGTCAGTATACTCAGATTTGTGGTGTCATTTCTAGAATTAAATTTTAATGGCCCTTAAACACCCTCAAGAGCCGGTTTACAATTTTAATATTATTATTTCGATTTACACTAAACAAAAAAAATTCACCGAAGGTCGCCGTGATATGCCACATTTGAAAAAAAAATTGTACGAAGTGTCCACTAACTGCCAGTATACTCAGATTTGTGGTGTCATCTCTAGAACTAAGTGTTATTGGCCCTTAAACAACCACAAGAGTCGGCTTACACTTTTTATATTATTATTTCCATTTGCACTAAAGAAAAAAAAATCCCCGAACGTCGCGGTGATATGCCGCTGATTAGATAAGATTATATTTAGTGGAAATCATAACAAATTCAACCCTGCCATAATTTCTTTATGTAATTCTACACTTTTTGTTAAATTGAGTGCTCTTAACCTGCACCGACCAAATTAGCCCGCCCCAATGAAACCTGTACTATAATTTGTTACACATTTATTACAATTTATTACAACAAATCCCGATTTTATTACAGTTACCGTTTTCGAGGAACGAGCGGTCGATTTAGCTTACAATTAAACCTGCACCGCCAAAATGTAACTTTTGATGTAGCTATGATATCGGGATGATTCTTGAATCAGAATTTATTACAAATTAATTACATTGAATAAGTTAGTTCAAGACCACCCCTCTACCAACCTAAGGGTAAATTTCACCTCAAAACGATTATATATTTCAAAAACGTCAATTTAACCAAATTTAATAAATTTTTTACACCAGACTGCCACAAGATTTTAGGAAAAATGTTGCTAGAAGTCTTGTCGAGAGTAGTTAAGCCCTATCCAGATGTGTAATAAATTATTTTTGAGTCAGGATACGCGGAATTCGCTCCCAATGGTAGAGGCCTCGAATAGGTAATTTAAGGGTCGATTTTACGACCTTTAATAATTTATTACACCAGACCGCCACCAGATATAGGGTCTAATGTTACTCTGTGGTCGTTGTTAAGGGAAGGTCAACCTTATACAGGTATGAACTAAATTATTTTCGTGTCAGGTTACACGGAATTCGCTCCGAACGGTAAAGGTTTGAAGTTTTTAATTTAAAGGTCGATTTTACTACCATTAATAATTTATTACACCAGACCGCCACCAGATATTGAGTCAAATGTTACTCCTTGGACATCGTAGTGGGCAAGTCAACCTTATCCAGTTGTAGAGGCCAACGGTAGAGGCCTCGAATAGGTAATCTAAGGGTCGATTTTACCACCTTTAATAATTTATTACACCAGACCGCCACCAGATATGGGGTCTAATGTTACTTTGTGGTCGTTGCTAAGGGTAGGTCAACCTTATACAGGTGTGTAATAAATTATTTTTGTGTCACGATACGCGGAATTCTCTCCCAACGGTAGAGGCCTCGAATAGGTAATTTAAGGGTCGATTTTACCAACTTCAATAATTTATTACACCAGAGCGCCACCAGATATTTAGTCAAATGTTACTCCTTGGACATCGTGGTGGGCAATTCAACCTTATCCAATTGTGTAATAAATTTTTTTTGAGTCAGGATACGCGGGATTGGCTCCCAATGGTAGAGGCTTCAAATAGGTAATATAAGGGTCGATTTTACCACATTTAATAATTTATTACACCAGACCGCCACCAGATATGGGGTCTAACGTTACTCTGCGGTCGTTGTAAAGGGTAGGTCATCTTTATACAGGTATGAAATAAATTATTTTTTGAGTCTGGATACGCGGAATTCGCTCCCAATGGTAGAGGCCTCGAATAGGTAATTTAAGGGTCGATTTTACCACCATTAATAATTTATTAAACCAGACCGCCACCAGATAATGTATTACAAAACTGGATAAGGTTGAATTGCCCACAACGATGTCCAAGGAGTAACATTTTAACATTTGACTCAATATCTGGTGGCGGTCTGGTGTAATAAATTATTAAAGGTGGTAAAATCGACCCTTAAATTACCTATTCGAGGCCTCTACCGTTGGGAGCGAATTCCGCGTATCGTGACACAAAAATAATTTATTACACACCTGTATAAGGTTGACCAACCCTTAACAACGACCACAGAGTAACATTAGACCCCATATCTGGTGGCGGTCTGGTGTAATAAATTATTAAAGGTGGTAAAATCGACCCTTAAATTACCTATTCGAGGCCTCTACCATAGGGAGCGAATTCCGCCTATCCTGACACAAAAATAATTTATTACACAACTGGATCAGGTTAACCTACTTACCACAATGCCCCAGGAATAACAGTTGACTCAATATTTGGGGGCGGTCTGGTGTAATAAATTATTAAAGGTGGTAAAATCGACCCTTAAATTACCTATTTGAAGCCTCTACCATTGGGAGCCAATTCCGCGTATCGTGACACAAAAATATTTTATTACATAACTGGATAAGGTTGACTTGCCCACTACGATGTCCAAGGAGTAACATTTGACTCAATATCTGGTGGCGGTCTGGTGTAATAAATTATTAAAGGTGGTAAAATCGACCCTTAAATTACCTATTCGAGGCCTCTACCATTGGGGGCGAATTCCGCGTATTGTGACACAAAAATAATTTATTACACAACTGGAGCAGGTTAACCTACTTACCACAATGCACAAGGAGTAACAGTTGACTAAATATCTGGTGGCGGTCTGGTGTAATAAATTAGTAAAGGTGGTAAAATCGACTCTTAAATTACCTATTCGAGGCCTCTACCGTTGGGAGCGAATTCCGCGTATCGTGACACAAAAATAATTTATTACACACCTGTATAAGGTTGACCTACCCTTAACAACGACCACAGAGTAACATTAGACCCCATATCTGGTGGCGGTCTGGTGTAATAAATTATTAAATGTGGTAAAATCGACCCTTATATTACCTATTTGAAGCCTCTACCATTGGGAGCCAATCCCGCGTATACTGACTCAAAAACAATTTATTACACAATTGGATAAGGTTGAATTGCCCACCACGATGTCCAAGGAGTAACATTTGACTAAATATCTGGTGGCGGTCTGGTGTAATAAATTATTGAAGTTGGTAAAATCGACCTTTAAATTAAAAATTTCAAACCTTTACCGTTCGGAGCGAATTCCGTGTAACCTGACACAAAAATAATTTATTTCATACCTGTATAAGGTTGACCTTCCATTAACAACGACCACAGAGTAACATTAGACCCTATATCTGGTGGCGGTCTGGTGTAATAAATTATTAAAGGTCGTAAAATCGACCCTTAAATTACCTATTCGAGGCCTCTACCGTTGGGAGCCAATTCCGCGTATTGTGACACAAAAATAATTTATTACACATCTGGATAGGGCTTAAGTACTCTCGACAAGACTTCTAGCAACATTTTTCCTAAAATCTTGTGGCAGTCTGGTGTAAATTTTTTTATTAAATTTGGATAAATTGACGTTTTTGAAATATATAATCGTTTTGGGGTGAAATTTACCCTTAGGTTGGTAGAGGGGTGGTCTTGAACTAACTTATTCAATGTAATTAATTTGTAATAAATTCTGGTTCAAGAATCATCCCGATATCATAGCTACATCAAAAGTTACAATTTTGGCGGTGCAGGTTTAATTGTAAGCTAAACCGACCGCTCGTTCCTCGAAAACGGTAACTGTAATAAAATCGGGATTTGTTGTAATAAATTGTAATAAATGTGTAACAAATTATAGTACAGGTTTCATTGGGGCGGGCTAATTTGGTCGGTGCAGGTTAAGAGCACTGTTAAATTGTGTCTACATTTTTGTTTTTTGTTAATTTGTGTAGCTACACATTTGATAAATGTTGAAAACTTCACACCGGTACAAATGTTTCATACATTTTATTTGTCTTAACTAAAACTATAAATAGAACGATTTTGTGCATTGTAAATTTGTATGACTGAAAGATTGTATAAATTGGATTAATGTTTAAAGGCAGCATTGAAATAATTGAAAAATTAGCCCAACAAATGCCGCCTTCGATAAGCCGAAGAAGATAAGTCACTTGAACGTTTTCTGTTATAAAATGTTTTTACAAATATTAATTAGATTACTCTTTAATAATTAATTGCTACTTAACTTTGTTAAAACGAACATTAGTGTTTAGTTGGAATTTAAGAAAAGTTTATGGTTGTTCTCTATACCATACGTTGCTTTACAGTACATATTAAATATATCTAAAAACTATCATGAGCACATGTCCGTATCAACTGTTGCAAGTTATTATTTTTAAAAGTCTACAGTAGTTAATAATCTTAGCATGTTTCAATCATCTCAGCCACTATTCAACAACGCAAACCTAAACTATATATGTATACGAGTATATGCAGTTGTAGTCCGTACATACTCAACAAAATACACAAACCATAAACGGAAATAAGAAAATATTCTTTTTTTTTAATTTTAAATGCAATTTCTTTTATCAAAATTTAATAATCTTATGGTTTTATTTTATTTTCCTTCTTTCTAGTTCTTTCTTAGAAAACAACAATTTTCTTATCATCATGAACATATAGGATTATATACATATACGAGTAAATAAGAAATTGAAATGAATAATAAATAATAATAAAATAGTTGTATGTTTCTTTTTTATTATTCTTCTGTGATTGCTTTATCGTCTTTTGATTGATTGTTGTGACCACACAACCATAAGATTTCAAGAATTTCTAGATTCGCGCTCTTCACCGCAACAGTATTTCGTTTTGTTTAATATGATTTTCTGCAGTTTATACGGAAACGAAACAAAAAATTGCGTTATAAATTAATTAATTAATAAAAAATTTTTAAAATTCTATAATAAATAAATTTGTAATTTGATAGATTAAAATATTGCAACAAGAATAATTTTTAATTATTATTAGAAGAAATTCCTATATCTTAAACATAACACAATTATTGTCTTAAGATACAGAGTTGGAAAAAAAATGAAAACAAATTAAAATTTATTTATTTTTGAGAGATGAAAACATCTGGACAATAATCATCTATCACTTGTCACAATTGCAATTTAAAACTTGACATCAAAACATAATATTGTAATTCAACAACATACATACATAGAAAATAATGTTGAAATTTCAGAAATTGAGAGAAGAAACTAAACAGAAAACAAAAAAAAATATTTATGATTGTCATGCAAATGACTTCATACATACTAATGGAATCTCAAAACACATTCTTGAATATAAAATAATTAAACACAATACATAAACTTAACAGCTTTGGCTACGAAATTTTTGTCATATTTTATACTTATCCCTCTCGGTATAACAATGCGCGTATACTGCGATGCCGAATCATTATGTACGAGGAGTTCGCTTTTCTATTACAGTAAACGTCAAGTGATTATTGAGTAAAAATTTTAAATTTTACAATGATCGTGGTTCATAAGAGTGTTGTTAACCAATGCTGAATACTTAGATTTAAATTTTGAATAATTAATAAGTGTTTTTATAACTGACGCGCTAATTGAGTCAATAATTAGTAACACTGTTTATACTTAAGCTTAAGTGTATTACCTTAGACTAATATAATATTAAAGGGTGACTCAATCGGAGCCAAAAGAATTAATATTACTTGTTGTTTATTAATAACTAGAAAATCATCTATTCTCTTTGAAGCTGTTTAGATGCTTAGTTCAGAATAAATATACTCTAAATAACAAAAGATCAAATCGTTAAATTAATGTTGTAATGTTAAAAACCCAAAAATCTCTGTAATGCAGGTTAAACTATCGTTAATAATGTATGAATCGAGAAATGTCGGTAATGCGGCTTAACAACCTATTATCTCTCTCATTAAAGATGGGCGCGGTAGACTACACGGCTAGATTACATGGCAATTTTTTACGTCGCTGACACCGACAATGTAGACACCGTCAACAACCTAGGACACGATATTAAAAGCTCAATTTTCTCTTTATTTTACGTCAGCCGGACTGATAAAGTTGTTATCTAGCTATCAGGTAATTTTCGAGTTAGCCTATCCAGAGGAGGAAAAAAAGGATTTTTTTTGTCTTTTCATAAACTTTTTATTGTATAGGAGGATATTACAATGATAGTAAACAGAAATATATCCCTCTTTATATCCATCATCTTATTTTGAATTCTGCCAGTTCTACGGGCACCGGTAAGACCAACTTTACAACCAGCTGATGTTTACGTTTTGATAATAAACCACATAAATTATTCCTTAGTACATATATGAAACTATAATGATTAAATGATGTTAGGGGTAAGTAATGGTACGTAAAGAAGTCCTTAACAAATCTCGATTAGTTTAATCCCATTTCGTTAAAAAGTTGGGGCAACATTTGCCAAAATAGCACAATTAAGTGCATAATACATAAAGAATGTAATATTTAACTGTGGAAAATATTGGAAACCCTCAATATTAACCATCCGTGTTAAGGAGATAAGTACATTAAAATTTGTATCTATTGAATTGGACGTAACGACTAGTAACTTGGTCTAAACAATCACTGAATTTAGAAACTTCCTTTAACATTGAGTAAGGAGGAAAGAGAAGGGTCAAAGAAGAGTCAAGGAAGAAACTTCAAGTAGACATCGATAGAATAAGTGAGTGGTGTGATCGAAATTCGCCGTATTTAAATATTAAGTGTCGCAAAATCATGTCATTTGTTACAAGATGGACAGGTGAATTTAAAGATATACAAGCCTTATGTTCGTTCTATTTCGCTTACGTTCGATCTCAACTGGAACACGCTGTATCGGTCTGGAATCCATATATGCTGTACACATTAAAAGAATTGAAAGCATTCAAAAGAAGTTTTTGATTTTCTTGTTAAAGAAAGGTGACTGGAATTACGACCACAATTTACCATTCCATGAAAATGTGGCTCGGTTACAAACTATGCACGCTTGAAAATAGACGACTTCTCTTAGATGCGGCTTTTATTTGTAACGTTCTGCTTGGTCACATTGATTCAGCTTATATTTTGGAAAACATGTCAGTTCATGTGCCTTGCAGAACATTTCGAAACCATGAGTTATTAGCACTAGAACACCATTCCATGAACTATGGAGAAAACAACATCATCAAGGACCTATTTGGCTTTAATTTATCAAAGGACAACTTCAAAAATACCCTTAAGAATTATTTTTTAAATTTTTAATTGTTAAATCAAAATTTGATTTATATTTTTGTGTTTTAAAATTCCGTATTTGAATTTTTAATATTTTTAATTTAAATTAAATTATCCGAAATCATACATATAAATCACAGAATAGATTTCTTTAAATAAATAAAATAAAATCTAGGCACTAAGTTCTTTGTTTACGAAGTTAGTTATTTTGGCTCCTAGCACAGTAGGAAAACCTCAAAATATATCCGCAATCCGTGAACAAATAGAAACTTTTAATCTGTTTGCATTATTTTAAAACCAGTTCTTAGATTTAACGTCAAATTAAAATTGCTCCGAAATCCAAAACAACGAAAAATTTTCCGAGGCGCGAGTAATAATTTTTAGACACGGGGAATAACCGGCTTTAAGTAATATATTTAATTTATTTTGAATGCAGAGAAGTAATATTTGTGCAGCAGTTTTAGCAGCAGTAATTTGAGGATTAATTTCTGAGAAAAAGTGATATTACAACAGTTAATCTATGATTTATCATTATGCCAGCAGGGGTTCGAAGTATGCATTTGATGTTGAAACTAGATTATAAGTTAAAATTATCGTACTTACAGTTGATTTGGGTGTTCAGAGCGATACAATAACTACTTAGGATTTACTTAACGCCAATTTTTAAAGTTTCACGTTCCAGGATTAATAATAATAATATTTGCTGAGATTACTACGATAAGATTGCAAAACGATCAAGTAAAATCACGCGTTACGGTAAGCACAGTTTCAATGTTTTTCTTGAAGTGGTGTCAATAATAGCACCTCGGGTACTCAACAGTCAAAACACAACATTGTTGATAGTTAAATACTACCATACTTTCAAAATAATGTTGTTGGTTGTTCGTGGTTTACATTGATATAAAACCAGTATTATCGCAATATTCCAAAATTACGATACAAATACTTTTTGACATTAACATGGTCGAGAATATTACTATTATGGTCAATTGCTGCTGATTAGACTTCTCTTCGTGTGATGATTTTTTACGATTTTCGAGATGGGCTAACTCAACCACAGCGCTTCGAATCACTTCGTTCGACTTTTGGCGGCAAAGCACCATCAACCACCAGAATTTAAACGAGAACGACGTTCACTCAAAGACGATCCTCGTGAAGGTCACCCAAAACAGCTGTTTTACCAGAAAACATCGATGCTGTGAGAAAACTGATTAAAGAGAATCGTCATGTGACTTATCGTGAAATCGAGGCATGCCTTGGCATTAGTAACACCAGCGTACATACAATCTCACATGAATATTTAAAGGTGCGGAAGTTGTGCACGATGTGCACTTTGGATTCCACATTTGTTGACAGACGCATAAAAGAAGGTTTGTGTCGATTGGTGCCGCCAAATACTTGAAAATTTCGTCGGAGATACTTCCAAAAACGTATAGAAGATCGTGACAGGTGACGAGTCATGGATGTATGCGTATGAGCTGGAAAGAAACGGGTAATCGACTGTTTAGCTCTTCCAATTCGAAAAAAAAACAATAAAAGTTGTGCGACCTCGGAGCGTTGGGAAGCAAATGGTAGCGTGTTTCTTCACGAAACCCGGTCATGTGGCTACTGTGGTTCTTGAAAATCAAAAGACAGTCAATTCAGCTTGGTATACGACCACTATTTTTGCATCACGATAATGCGAGCTCACACACATCACATCAAACAAGCGAATATTTGAGCACTCAAACGATTGAATTGATAGGGCATCTGCCTTACAGCCCCAATTTGGCACCCACTGACTTCTTCCTGTTTCCATCAATCAAAGATAAAATGCGTGGACTACAATTTTTATCGCCTGAAGAAGTTGTTGTTTTGGAGCTATCATCTTATCTTCGGACTGGCAAAAGTGTTTCGATAAATGGTCTGAGCGGATGCAAAAGTGTATAGATCTTAAAGGCGAATATTTTGAAAAGCAATAAAGCAATTTTTGATGAAAATTTTTAGTTTTTTATTACATTTCTAAAAACTTACACGGCAGCCGTGCGCACTGGGATTATAAAACACAAGTGTATTAGTGTAGTGTATTTTGACAACATTTCAAATCACTAACCGTTTCATTTGCTGTTTTCTCCAAATATACTTTTTCTAATGTAACATTTTCCTTTCCATAAATCAAAACGATTCCACTACAACTACCATGCATTGCATTGTTGCCGAGCAAACAGCGAAGTGTAATAATTTTGTAGAATTCAGTAGTTCGGAGTACATCGATATTGAATTATTGAAAACTCGCACTATGTTTTCTCCATGTCAGCGAATTATGATGCACAAAATTACAAAGAAGAACTGGTAAGATTAGCAAGGAGGTTGTAGCTACACATTCGACCACCTCTGTAAGTTGACCAAGAAATATTTTCTTTCTGTATATTTTATGGTAATATTAATTTGCATTAACTAAAATCTCCGGCGACAGAAGGCCAAAATATGAGAATCATTCAAACATTACTGACTTTGTCGACGCGATCACTTAAAAATTAGTTAATTACGCGTTAATGTCCATTACTGATTATCATGAAAATTTCAGACGATATTTTTGCAGACCATTCGCTATATCGCCGAATCGATGATTGATTGATTGGTTCGATTATAGGACCTTTTACTGGACAAAATGTGCTAGATAAAGTCGGTCCTATTCTTTAGCCTGTTTACACATAACAAGAGGCAAGGATACTAGTGATCGTACGGCACAAGATAATACAATAAATTCTAATCTACTAGAGGGAATGATAAAGGTTTAATTGGTTTAATGGTTAACTATGTTAATGGTCTTCAATAATTTACTTCTTTAAATTAGCGCATGAGAAAAAATATCATTATTTTACATGCATGTGAAGATTTATTGAACTGAATTTTATAAATTAATACTTTTTGGCTTCTTAAATATTATAAACTTTATAATTTAGTCGTTCCCGAGATACTGACATGAATCCAAATTAAATAAATGCATCCAGCTTACTACCAAAAGAACTGACTGAAATTATTAAATATGATGTAGAATGAAAAGATCTAAAATAATATTTATCTAATTATAAGTTAAAAAGCCGATTTCTGTCACCCTGCTTATGTTCTAAACCAGAGTTCCTAGATCTCCAAATTGAGTATAATATGAAAGTTAAGATATTAATTAAATAATCTGAACCCGTCACACCAAAATCTGTATTTAAAATAAAACTATATTGTTTTGATGATAATTGAACCAACAATCTAAACGATTAGGTTATTTATCAAGACAAAGGTAGAAAGTAGAAATGGATAGATGTATACCATCCAAGTCGGTTCTATTGAACTTAAATTTATTTTTCACTCCGTCGACAAAACGCGACACTTTATTAGCCTAAAAAAGGAAAACAAACAACAATGGTGTAATCCAAACACTAGCGACCACATTATAGATGGGCCACCAGACATTTAACTACAAAAATCGAGCAATTCTCAAAAAGAACTTCCTCCTGAAAACGAACATTCAACGAAAACTCTTCACAAGCACTTTTTACGTAAACACGGAAACATGTAAAATTTCTAAGCAATAATTATATTACAAATTTACGTAGTAGTGTCAATGTTTACTACACCTTTGCAGTGGTGCGTGCACTAACAATTGCAGCCTAACAATTTTCAATTTATAAATAAAACAACTTCGTTAGTAGCAAGTCAAAAATGTCGGCAAAACAGGTTCTAGAGCAACGTGTTGCAAAGAAACCCAAGCTCGTTTAAGTATTTTTTACTTGGTACTATGTTTTTTTTAAATTATTACCTTCAAGCAAGCTTATTTAATTTTGGTTTGCCTAATGCTAGTTCAGGAGGTAGATTCTACTAAAATTACCAAGTTTCATGACTTTTCTAGTAGAACAAAATACTGTCACAAAATATTTCCGATTCCCATGAAATGATAAGTGACATTTGTGGTGGTTAGGTTAGGTTAAGTTAGGTTTCAGTGGTTGCTTACTGCACACTTAGGCCAATTTTTAGGCCCATTGTGATACCATTCATTCACTCCACATCATTAACCCACTTACTTCACCTACTCACACAACTACAGTATACCACCTGCACATTGCAAGCTCCATGTCAACCTGTACATTGACATGGAAGGTGGGTCGACGCGTGACACGGAATTCTGCACTCCATCAGAGGGTCTTAGTTGTATTTATTAGCATCACCGATCGTAACGATGACGAAAATTCGATTTGCATCTAGCCTCTGATGGGATTCGAACCCAGCACCTCCCGGTCCAAGTGCCGAAGCTTTAACCACTGCACCACTTGTCCGGTTTTGTGGTGGTTACTACTGGAAAATTCTGAAACAACTGCAAATTCACAACAATCCAATAAACAAAAATCCGCAATAATCATTATAAAAAGTTTATACATTTTTTTATTAAATTATTTAATATTGAATTTCGAAATTCCGAAAAATTTTGAATTGAAAAAATTGAATTCACACATTTTTCTAAGAAAATGTAAAGTTACCGAATATTAAGTATTTCACAATTTTGTACTATTTGCATCGCTTTTTAGAACTCACAACTAAATTGTCATTTTATAACAGTTAAAATTTTAGTACAAAGTCACAAAAAATGTCATTTTTCAGTTGATCAGAATCTAGGTCCAGCTTACTATTCGATTCCTTCAATCATATTATTTTCAAGGCCATTTAAAATCTCATAGTTACTTTTCGGAAGGTAACTTCTAATTATTGCTTGTTTACCTATATTAAACCTTTACCTATATTAAGTAAATTGTTTAATCAAGAATCTATAAAGCTCTCGCATTGTTATAAATATTTAATATAGTCCCAGAATCTTAAATTAGTTTAGTAAATCTGAAAATTTAAAACGTTGACGAAGTTCCCTTTATTATAAAGATTATCATAAAGATCCACGTCAATTTTTAGAAAAGTTATAATTAGAATTATGAATAAAAATATGAAATTCCTAATAAACAATTTAAATGTTATTATTACTTGACAGTTTATTTTCATGTTAGTTCATAAATAGCCCTTCAATTAGCAAAATAATCATAAAGCTCGCACGATACCAGAGAGAAAGACTAATTGAATAAACTGGATTTGTAAATTACTAAGTCTGTCAACATCACCATCACAGTCTACATTTTACCTCATTCAGCTCAAATTATCTCCACATAGCCCATTTCACTTGAACGGATTCAATTAATCTAGATCACGCTCCAGAAAACAGCTCCTTATCACGCAATCATCTACCTATCGCTAAACGCAATGAAAAACTCCATTCTAAAAGTTTATCCAGGGGGCAATCTAGTAGTTTGAATTATTCGCACACAATTTTAAATTCCACTGTATGAAACAAAAATTTTCTAATAGGCAATTCAAACCTACTCGATTGAAAATGAAAAGGCTTTTCCTTTCCATATTTTCAAGGAACGCGACTTGACCCCCAGAACCTAAATTCTGATCAAGTGACAAATTACAAATGTCATTTTATTTTTGTGATTTTGTGCTACAATTGCAACTGCAATAAAATTACAATTTGGTTGTGAGTTATTTTGTGACAAATGGTACAAAACTGTCATCTATTTAATATTCCTCGACTTTAAAATTTTCTTATAAAATTAGCGTGAATACAATTTTAAAACCATTTTTGTATTGAATTAAATCGAAATTACAAAATTCAAAACTAAATTATTAAATAAAAAATTAAGAATAAAAAAATTTATAAAATTTGTTTAATAGTTGTGTGTTTGGCGAAATACGTTAAAAGTTGAGCTCAATTTAGCAATGCAACTGTAACTACTAAAACCGTCATTTCATTAGAATCGGAAATGTTCTGTGACATTGACAGACCAGTTCTATGACAGACCAGTGCTCTAGTACTTTTCCTCTAAAAACTGAAATCACAAGCGGAATAGTCGTAACAATGGCAATAAATTTAAAAATATCGTGTTTTATGCAAGAAGCTGCCAATAGAGTCCAAGGCTTAAATATCTTACGTTTGATTGTTATATCTAATATCGAACTCAAAAGTTGTTTACTGAAAGGGGTTGTAAAACTTTATTTTGTTGGTGCTCTATTCTAGACACATAAAGTGATCGTTATTATGCATTCTACGTTAATAACTTTTCAACGTATTAATTGAGTTACTCTACCTTCAAAACTTTCGTGTGGATTTTCGCAATGAAAAAACATTTAGAATTCAACATTTAATTTCAAGTTAGCGGATATGGAGGAGGCAAGAGTAATAATACTGATCATAGGAAAGAACGTATCATTGAATAAAGACCGGCGAATAGGATATTGGCTTTACCGAAAACAGCGATTACTCGTATGTTCTTCATTTTATGAAGAACATAATAGTTGGCAATTGCGACTTTTTGGTTAGAACAGAAACCAACCGTGTCGGTGAAGGTTCAACAATGACTTAGGGTAGCATCAGTTTGGAAAACAATACAGAGTGCATAGTGATGATGGGGAATCGATTACGGGTGAAAAAGATGGGAACTCAATTCTTAGTCCATATACTAAAGTTCTTGTCATTAGTTATGGATTTAATGCATGATAATGCTATAGATATCATAATACTAACGACTTTAAAATTTTAATAAAGGTATGAAAACATTGTGGTAAAGATCTATAACGAGCTAATAGCTTAGACCTAACTCCCATCGTGCAGTTGTTGGGTATAATTCTAAAAAGGCGAAAAAAGCTTGAATGGATTAAAGTAACAGAACTGTGTACTACAAGTGTTTAAAGTCTTGTGCCTCGTTTAGTTATTTTGGAGAAGATGTTCGTTTTACCATAAACAACTTACCCTAAAATAGAACAAAAATCAATATCAAATATGTGATTAGCCAGTTTTCAAATGATATCTCACTATAAAATCCACTTTTTACACTCACTCACAGTTTTTTTTTTTTAATCCATGTTAGATTTTCTGGGGCCAAAGCATTCCCTGCTCTTTCGCGGTTCATTTTCCTGTCTTACTTTACTCAATTACTGCCAAATCGAAGACGTGAGGCTATAGGACCGATTTAAGTGAATTGCGTTGCTCCATGCCTGTCTATATATAGTACTGGGCATGGAAGATGGATCGACCCATGAGTTTTGCACGATGATAGGGAGTTATGTTCCTTTTAATCATAGATCGACATCTGTTGCTGTAAATTTCCTTTTGCATCTTGCCGCTATCGGGATTCAAACCCGGTATCTCCCGATTAAACGCCAAAGCTTTAACCACTGTGCCATTTGGCCGGTACTCACTCACGGTTTATTCCAAAATAAAGTAAGAAATAATATTTTATGTGGTCCTGATTTTGAAATGGCGACGTTTATATGAATTTTATAATAATGGCAAGTCTGCTATGACAACGGTGCATATTAATAACCAAGTCTCACATAAGGCAGAGTCCTGTACATATCGAAATATTTTATATCTTCCCGCGAGCTTAACCCCGATCCGACCATTTTTCAAGAATTAATACTCAAGCCTGAACCAATCATGAGAAACATGTAATATGTCAAAATGAATAGTAATAACCTTCATAAAAATGTATTCTTTGCATTAGCGTGAGTGCATTATCAAGGAATATAAACCTGATTAGTTGTCAATAAACACTATAAACTATATTTCACTTCATCCGAGTCAAAAGTTTTACTTGTTTGTACCATTAATTGGGAGATCCCAGTGATTTTTGGCCAAAATCGGTCCGCCGGAAGTGGTAGCTACTAGAGGAACTTTTTCGCTTTTGCTAATATTTTTAAAAGTACTCGTATATCATTTATGAAAAAACGGGTGAATACTAAAAGATTTTAAAAAATTTCAGCAGAAAAGAAGAATATTGACAAAAAACAGTTCTCATCAAAAATTCGAACCTGTACACCAGCTCAAATGTATTAGCTGACCGTGATAATTTTTCATATAAGATTTACCATTTCAAAAAGCTCTAAATTAATTTTATAACACTACTGTCCAGATAATTATTTCAAATTTAAGCGGAAATGAGGTTTTTTGACAAAAAAATTATTTTCAAAGAAAATTTATTCTCTGCACAGCCTAGGCGGATTGATTGACGAGGGCGAAGATCTGTCCGCCTGTTGTGTCAATTTCTATAGGAGGTTTTTCGTTTCACTGCTAATATTTTATAAAGAATATTATTAACGAGAAAAACGATTATGAACTAAAAGACCCTAAATATGAATCAATCTTGCGATAACAATAAAAAATTACAACTTAAATTCGGCTTCTGTACAACTAGGACGGGTTCAGATCGGTAGGCATAATTAACGTTTTTTCACTGATTGGAGGATTTTTACGAAAATTCATGGAATTCTGTAGACCTTATATGGCAGCTTTCATATTAGCTTTTCAATTTTTGCAATGATGTTGAAATGAATGACATGTTGACATTGCTGGTTTTCTGTTAAGACAGTTTTACTAAAAGTCCGGGAAGTTTAACTTTTCGCATTAGAGATCAAAAGTGGTGATCTCAAGATCTCTGTTGTACACAAATGCGGTGAACGAATGTAAGCTGTTGGCCTGTGTTGAGAAAACTCACACAACTGGTCAATGGAAAAAAAATCGAAAATTAAATAAAACCAACTTACCAAACGTATATGTAGATCCAAGGCAAACAAAACTTGCCATTAATCACTGAAAACACAAATTTATTACCGACTTCGGTTATAATTATTGACAGACATTATCCACAAATGCACTAACCTGTATTCCAACAATACGATGAATACACAAATAGACATAAAGGTCTGTATTTTACACGTTATCTGTACTCTTGGGCGAAAATATTTTCGAATGCAAGAATTTGCGATAACCAACCAATAATATTAAATACAATGGTTAATATTTAAAAGTTGTGCCCAGTTTTAGATTCTATAAGGGCTTGCCATTGGGTATTTTGGTGCCTTGTACTGGACAATAGGTGTGTGTGAATATTTTCACCCAAAACGTAAACTTCATTTTTTTCCTTATATCAGAAAGTACATATAGTATTCGAATTAATACTAATATGTTTCACCGGAAATTGAATAGTTTTACGCTAATACTTATTTTTCATAATTTCTAGGCGAAATCTACTTTAAATTCCTTTCACCATATTTTGTGCAGTTTTGAAATTTTCTGTGTCAGCCAATGTAACTTCGTGAAAATAATCTTGTAGACGTCAAATTGCATAGGTTGTCAAAATCTGTTGATTTAATTGTCATCTGGATAACGTGGACAATTTGACATCAACTAAGAACCATGGCAAATCAGAAATAGTAATTCACCCCCATGTAAGTCGTTCTTTGGTAAGTTGAGTTGCATAAAGATAGTAAACGCCTTGTTCCAGATACGCCAACTTCCAGTATGACAAAGAGGTCGTGATTTTGGTCAACGCCTATCCTTATATTAAAACTACCAATTTTATGGTAATGGTGAATTGGCTCTCGAAACTGAAATTATTACAAAGCAACGAACATCGAAATTTAATCCAATATTGAATCATCACTAATAATTCCTTAATTTTACCTGAGTCATCTGAATTGGTACAAAATGAGTTGAACCACTTTAATGAGTCAACACGAAATTGTATTCAAAATATTTAAATGATATGTTTTTTGTACAGCGATATTTGGCAAAAATTCTGGAAAAAGTATAATACCACTGTGACTTTTTGAATAAAAATATAATAATCTTAGTTTGTTATGATATACAGCATTGGCCAAAAGTATTGAGCACCCATGATATCTTACAATTTATTGGGAGTATCAATTTGAAATAAATTGAAACAATTTTTATTGACATTACTATTTATTTGTATAAAATTAATATTTTGTGGGTCCACCCTTTGCCTTAATTACGGCAGAAATTCTTTTGGGTAGAGAGCTTCCAAGTTTTTTACATTCTGCAAGACGTAAGGCGCTCCATTCTCGGTATACAGACAGAGTTTTAGGTCTTCTTTGTTATTTATTGTGTGGCGCCTGACTGCGTTTTAATAAACTTCATAAATGTTCTATGAGATTCAGGTCCGGTGACTGGGCAGGTCACTCCAGGACCTTAATGCCATTTTCTCGAAATCATGCCATTGCGCTGGCAGATTTAGGGCATAACGCGTTATCCTGCTAGAATTTAACACCATCCATGTTTCTAGGACGTTTATATATTTTGAAGAGTTCATGTGGCACTGATACATGAACATTTCGCCAACTCCAGAATTAGCAGGCCAACACCAAGTGTGCCAAAAAAATCATAGAATTCTCAACTTACTTCAAAGTTTGATTCTTACCACACGATATTTGACCAATCTTCTTCGGTATTTTAGGGCCCATTTATATCAAATCTTCTTGTTTTTTTCGGAGAGCCATGGTTTTTTCTTGATTTTACAGTCTTTCAGAACAGCTTCATAAAGCCTTCTGTGAGTTGTGCGAGCAGAGATTGGTTTCTTGATTTTTACTGACAACTCAGCAACGAGGTCTGAAGAAGTATTTTTCTATTTTTTGAAGCTTCTCTCACTAACTTTCGGTCCTCACGGTATGTGGTGATGCGTTTGCGTCCGATTCTGTACCTATTACCATGTGATCTACTAGCGGAGCATCGCTCAATAGTATATTGCACAGATCGGCGTGAACATTTCACAGTTTTAGAAATCTGTACTAGTCATTTTCCTTGCTCATGCAGAAGCTGTATTTGCACACGTTGTTCTAAACTTAACTATTTTTGTTTCGGCATATTGCAATAATATTACTAATTTTAACAAATCAAAACACCAAAAGCGCACTAGATCACTGGATGAACAATGGATAAACAATGAGCGAAAGTAGCGAAATGATGAACAAATACAAAACGGAAAAATAACAAATTTTATTGCATCAGATGGTTTATTGCCACACCTGTACGTTCCGCATATCAATTCCAATTGCTATTGGTAATAGGATAATACAAGGAGGGTTATTTTTAATATCGATAATATTTGTTTTATTCTGGCCAACTAAAATTTACTTTTGGTCTAAAGTACCCTGCGAGCCTTCGGTCAAACTAATGCGTTTATTAGGATTACTAACCGATGATGAGCTTGTACGATCATTTAAGGTGTCCATGTCTGAAAAACTTTTTTGTGATTTAAATTTATTTAATCGTGTTGTTGATTGTACCATATTAATAGTTTGGCAGTTCTGTAATCATAGAATATTGCCTATTGCTAACAGAAACGGGAGTTTTCGACATATTGTTTACATCCTCTAAATAGTCGACGCCATTTGTTTAATTATCTCCATACATTGTCTCCCCATGTAGAAAATTAATTATCTACACAGCGGAGGCAATACAGCACAACACTGCAACTCGCGTATTCTTTATATTTGATGTGTGTTGTATTCATATAATATGTTGTTATTTCTATCGCATGTGGTGTGTGCTGATGACACATTGATGACAGTAACCAATGATGTAATGTATTCAACACATTATGATTTGTTATCTACCCAGTTTTAGATTATATAACATTGAGTAATCCAAATGGCACATGAATAAATTTTATTCACGATGCGACAATAATACAAGTATTTTTTTATTCGCCTCTAATCTCAGCTCAATTGAAAACGATCAGGTGTAAATATCAAATGTTAATAAGATGATGATGATGATGAATATCGCGTACACTTTTATTTTATATACCGTTGAATTCGTAAATTGCAACATAGTAATTCTATATTTTAGAATGAAACAGATTTACTCGTATATCGAACTGTTTGACGTGATTTTTATTTAAGATATATGTACAGTCGATAAATAATGTATGAACGGGTAGAATAAAAGTATTAAAAGATGAAATAATCATAATAGTTATATACAAAATAATAAAGTAATATTGTTTAAGTTTTTATTTTTTTAAAGGTGCGGTTTTTTTAGAATTGAATATATTATTGTTATTACGTTTGAAATTGAATATGTATTTTCAACCAATCAACCAACAATCAATAATATTATATCTTTATGCATTATTTATCATAAAGTTTTGAAAAAAAAAAATGTTCTGTGGTAAATTTTTCCGGATTCAAAACAAAACTAACATAAAAAATTCAAATTAATAAAACCTCGTCTCTTAAAAAGCAGCAGCATCCCGCGATAAAATTTTGGTGGTATTCGTCATGTTCAGATCATCTACGGATCAAAAAAAAAAAAATACCAATCAAGCTGTGGTTGATGAAGAGGACGATGATGATGATGTTGATTAAGTAGGCCCTTATTGTCATATTTAATTACTTGTAGTAAAATATTTTTAAAATTTGTTCTTTTCTTATTCAATTAAAGTAAAATTGAGTGGATTTTTTTTATTACATACACCGTACGTCTATCCATAATATTGTCGACGGTAATGTTGTTTTTGTATTATTCTCCTGTCGGCTGTTTGAATGATTTTCTTGTCGTTATTATTTTTGTCTTGCTTTAATTTTTTTTATTTGTTCTTTGTAGGAATCTCAAATTTCAACTGGTCATATTGAATTACTGATGGATTTTTTTTACATTTTGTAATTTTATCGAGAATTTTATAATCACTATTTTGGTCGTGATCGTAGGGGTTGACAAAATAAGACAAAATACTTCTTATAAATAAAAATTCAAGAAACAATAAATTTTTTTTAATTAGTTTATTGTCCGGAAGAATTTTAGGTTTAAAGTATCATATTATCACATTGATCTTTATTGAAACTATATAATATTGTATTAATTGTGGTAATTTAATCAAGAGTACTAAAATTAACTAATTTTATTAGGGGAATATCAAAACCATAAAAAATTAAAGGGTATTTGGTTAGCGCAGCATACAACATTGTATTATGTGCTGCGATGACGTAAACGACGATATTGTGATAAATAGTTTGTTAAGTTTTATTGTTAGAACATTAAGGTGTAACACGATTAATTAAACGTTTCCTTTGACTATTTTTATAATATACTTTGATACTTCAAAAGCCTAAAAATTTGCTTTGTTTGTGAAGACTACATAATCTTAACCATAATCTTGAAATTGGGACGATCAATGTATATCCGAATTAATAGTTGATACCTTGTTGTTTCTGAATTGAATACGTTCAATAATAAGATTCTTCTTAATAATTTTGTCTGGAATGCAGAGTGTTATCTTGGGGTACAAGCGCCGTATAATGCTCTTTCTTCCCGGGAATGAAAATTGATTGTCGCTTTGCTTTTTTCCCTCTAATGAATCTTCGACGAAATATCGTATTTGCCTTAATTTGCAATAAGCATGAACTCGCTTAGAGTTTCACTTAACATGGTGATTGCAATAACTGTCATAATTGACTGGTAATAATTTGTTTACATATTCATGTTATTGGCAAAATTAATTATTCTATTTCGTTAGGTACATTAGGTTTTGACAATATTTGCTGCTTCAGGTTTTCGTGTCATCAGGCACACATAATTTCTATATTGGTGGTTTTAGCTCTGCGTCCTGCATTTATACTGTAACTACATTTACAATTTCATCGGAACCAGCGTGAATTTGGACGACCCTCTCAAGGGGCTGCTGGTTGACGGGTAAGTTATTAGCCTTGGGATAGCAGAGGTAGCATTTTGAAATCTCCATTTGGTACGCTCAAAAACTACTGACTTATGTACTGGACACCATTTGTCATTTGTATTATTGATCTCAGATAGGAGAGTGTCCATTTCTTCTAAAGACAAAATGGTTTTATCTATTACTCTTTTGTACTTTGTCTCTCAGATAGCCCCAAAATGTGGTGAATTTTGAGGAACAAAGTGCAAAGTTATTCGGTTTCTAGAAAATAAATCGGAAAGATTATTGGAGTGTTTAATAAATTGAGAAAATTCTTCTTTCAGTTTGGAATCAGCACCGATGAATTTGTTTCATTATCACAAGGAAGCTTTGCTTTTTAGTATACTAACAAACGACCGGCTTGAAAGATCGCCAAGCCAGCATACTGGCTTACTTGGACTATTGTACCAATTATGAAAGGTTATTTAATTTTGAATAAAAATCCGTTTAAATTGAGTCAAAATTTCATCCGGTTTTCCTGTAATCGACGTTTGAAGTTGTAAGAAAATCGTCCGATGAAATTGGATACTCTCCATACATAATATGAAATATCGCAATATCGCACCTCCCATACATAATTTTCACATAATTTCTTTATTTTGTTGACCTTATGAATATTTGCAACTATATGCCGTCTAATTTCGGTAGAAAAAAATTTCCTCTGATGTCCATTTTTTAGAAATGGTCCCACAATTTCCATTCTTATACTTGATAAGTACTCCATAAGCTTCTGTTGACATTGGGCTTTAAATTTGCAAAAGATAACACATTTTTCGACTATTTCCTTGATCTTAGACATGCCCTGGGTTATCTAGAATTTTTGCAAGAGATAACTATTGGATGCGTTGAGTAAGGAACCAAATTGTTCGGCAACTTACCGCCGACGCGTCCAACACCCAAATCGTCCTAAAGAGGGTTAAAAGATTTTATAGTATTGTACTAACTTATCCGTTAGCTTGAAATAATTCGAGTACTATGCCATTGTCGTAGAAGAGACGTATATGGGTCGACAAATTTTATCAGTTTTCAAGAATCTTTTCCTTCATATGCAAGTGTTGCTGTGGTACCTGCTTATTATTCTCCATAATTCAAGAGCTTCCATTTCAAATTTCGGGGTGAGGTCTTTTTTATCATTATCACAAGATATCATTATCAACAAGACCGTATTGAAAGCATGACGATATTACAAACCTAGTATGAAACCTGAGTCTAGGAGAGCGCGACATGGTGGGAGTTTATCATTTACTACATTCACGATGTCGTTAATGATTTAATTTCATTGTGCAATGTTAGCACATTGCACATTGAAAAAGAGGCGTCTGGCTTAAAACGTAAGAGTTCGACATTCTATTCCGCTGGCGGCGATTATCTTCTTTCATTTGGTATTTGGAGGTGGCTCATTTGGAAAATACGTTAAGCGATTTTAGAAAGGAATTTTTAAAAATCAGAAAAATGAAGATTGTCAACACAATCATACATGTGTAGATAATGTATGTACACAATTAAACAAATGGTGTCGACTATGTAGAAAATGTAATCAATATGTCGAAAAATTCGAAAATCACTGTTTCTGTTACAACTTTGTTAAACGTAGAACTTGAAACTCAGTTAAGTTTCTATTTTAAGCCCAGAGCTGTCAACCTGTTAGTACACTACAAGCCTTTGATCAATTATTCTACCTATGTGCATTAATTTATAGACAGATGTGTGAGAAATCAATTTTAAACTAACTCCACTGAGTACGTGGAAGCTTATCTTAGTCCAAATATTGTGGAAGAAATTCTATTGATGAATGGTTTATGCTTTGCGAATTGTAATACTACCAATTATGGTTGTAATAAAATCGGTTAACCAAATACAGAGAACTTCACTTGACAAATGTTTTAGGTTACATATGCAGGTTGTCCCAAAATTGGCATTTCCAACAAAAACAGCCAAGTAAAGTTTTTTCGATTTCTAAAATCGATACTTTATCAGAAATAAAACAAAATGATGAACACAATGAGCGCGTTCAGGACCGCCAACTGCTGGCATCATGATTAGTGAAATCATCGCCAATTTGATTTCAAAATTTCATAGCAGTAAACATTTTCATAACGTTGGCTTTGATTTTACTCAAGATGTTCCCAACTGTTGGATGCCCTGAAAGCGCCCAATGGTAAACTAAAGTATAACAATTTTTAAGCAAATCTAGTAGCCCGAATTACACAAAATTTGTGGTGTAAATAGAAAAACATTTTGTAATTCATGTTCCATACATACATACTCGAACGTTTATAATTAAAATAACAATAAACTATGTGGCTTATTCCCACCACGAATGTGCTGAATAATGCATTTCCTTTATGGCCTATGAAATGGCAATGCCTGACCAGCAGCGAGGTAATACCAGAGACGATAGCCAAATGGATAATGCGTTCCTGATTACAGAGTATTTCAAAGCGTACATCAAATGTACAGTGAAAGTAAAGTCCCTGGTCGGCTGAGAAGATATGAAACAGCCAGCAGATAAAGTAATTGGAATGATGACAGACACACCACCTATAAGTGTGTTGTTTATCAAGACATTCGTGAGTGGCATGGTCCTCGTTGCATCGTATTTTAAAAATAAATCAATTGCACCATTACCATGTGCGACGTGTTACAAGAACTGCTGGCCATGAAAAAGGGTGCAATTTTGTCAAGAAATGCTGTGTCGATGCCAAGAAAATTCGCTGTTTTTCACAACATTTTATGAAGTGACGAAACATCTTGTAAAAAGGAAGGGATATTCATTATCCATAATTAGCACTATTGAGCCCGCGTAAATCCAAAAAAGCGACATAGTCGGTTTTAACACCAATTTGGAGTGAACATGTGGGCGGGAATAGTTTACGGAAAATTGATTGGCCCATTTGAACTCAGACGTCGGATCAACGGCGAACTCTATCTAAATTTTGTACAAAATGGCTTGGATGAATTACTTGAAGAGGTTTCTCTACAAGCACGTGGAAATAGGTGGCTGCAGCATGATGAAGCTCCTCTTTACTATGTATAAGTAGTGAAACATCACCCGAACGTAAACTATCCAAGCCGCTGAATTGGAAGGAGAGGGTCCAATGCATACCCACCGTGGTCTCCTGACCTTAATTCTTTAGACTTTTTTCTGTGGAGTTACTATAAAGAGCTGATCGTATAATCGAAGCGAAGCGTCGAATATTATTAAAAGTCGGTATTTTGGCAAATGGTAGACACTTCAAACACTTATTATAATATTCAAATATATAAAAAAGATTATTTAATTAATTTTGTCAACTTTCTGTAGTTCATTATTTTCCCGCTGGCGTCACTTAAACATCAACAAACAGTTTTTGAGAAACAGAGACTTTACATAACCATTCTTTTTATTTGACAGAAGATAATACAGCTTATAAAAATAATTTTATTGGAAAGCACACTCTTTTATAACTTATTAAACAAGAAAGTTAAACAAGAGTTCTTTTGTTTAACTTTCTTTAATTAATTTTTTGGTGTGTGCGCATGCGATTTCTCTAAAAAACACTAAAACTGGAATAACTTTTGCACCCACAACAAATCGAAAAACTTTACTTAGCTATTTTTGTTGGAAATGAGCTTCCCTATCCCCCTGTTTCGTTTAATTGTCCAATTCTGGGGCCCCCGGTATACTAGCTTTGTATACGAGCTTTGCTAATTAATACACTCATTTTAATATCACCATTGATCCTGGTCAGGGAAAATTACATATGGAATCGGTATGAAAGTCAAATTTCAAAATCCTGAATTATAAAAATCCCACTTTTTAAATACCAATTTTTTAAAATATCACTTTTGCCGATATTATAAAAATCCCTCCAAATTGCGGAAATTTTTAAAATGTTTCTTTAAATTATTTGTGTCCATTTTTATTAAGAACTTGGTCTTTCTGGACAGATATAATGGTTTGCGTTTCAATAAGAATTTTTCGAACATTTTTGGAATAGTTAAACAATGAACCAAATCAAAAGTTCTCAAATTTGTTCTGCAGAATTGGATAAGAATTCGTTCTAACTTGAATTTTGAATGAAGGTTTGATTGAGAAAGCTTCGCTATTCGAATACAAAATTTCAGCTGCAGGTTCGTCAATTCCAAAACCACACTTTATAAAAAAAAATCCGGTTTACAAATTACCGTAGCATAATAATCAAAATTCCAGTTGCCATTAAATAATAACTGAAACGATTTACACGTAGATTTCTTGCTAAACGTAGATTTCTTAATTATAAATTATTACAAAATGTCCAAAATCAATTCCTTTTTATGCCCATGGAAATTTGAAAGGAGGACACCTCCCAAATATCAATGGGCGTAAAATGAAATTTATCTTGGGATTTTGTACCATATATAGGACTTTTGAAATTTGGTATTTTGTACAGGAATTAAATTTTTCTGAAATTTTGGTTTCTGGAATTTTATTTTTTGGAATTTTAATTTTGGAAATTCGATTTTGGTATTCTGGATTTGACGAGTCGTACCCAACCCAATGTGACTAGGCCATTTGTTAACAAATTATGTCTAAATCTGGTATGTAGAACTAGGTTATGAATATGGCCAATTCTTAACCAATTATTGTCAAATTTGGTATTCAGAACTGGATTTGAATTTAAAAATTAATATTGGATGCACTTCTAGAATTCGGCAATGCTGAATAGAACTAAGTAAATCAAATTTAATTTGCATTGCAGAATTGGAAATGTTGTATCAATCTTGAACGATGTTTGGACTTTATTGAAACTAATTAATGATGTAAATGTCAAGTTTTATATTTCATTAAAAAAGCCGTCATTTCAACACGATCATAAAAATACCTTTTATTAAAAGATTACATTTATAATCGATAAAACATTCGTATTAAACCAAAAAAAAAAATTATAATCAAAATTTCTAGTTAATTCACAAGATTTCAGGTGTATATAATTTAAAAATCCGGTGGCTTTTTATTTTATTGATTGTAATTCAAAAATATAATAAATTAAAAAAATATATTTTTAGAAACCTCATAGCCGAACTCTAGAATTGTGTCATTGATGTGCCAATCATTGTTTAAATTTCTCTACAGCTCTGCAAACTCCTTAAAATTTGAAAGGCTTTATAAACAAAAGTTGACCTTAATTTATTAGGAAATGTCTTACTCGTAGCTTCACTTATTTCGACCAAAACGTTTATAAACGTTCATAGTTATTAGTAACGCTTGTGGCAACAATTGCTATTGCTCCGATACGAAAATAGTTACTAATTTGTCCTTTAATTCTATGTAATATAAAGTTGCAAATAATTTTTCTTTTAAATATTTGAATATGTTTGAGATGCATTGAAATATTTTATACGTTAATCTGACCCATTTCAGAGAACCATAAGCTGGTAACCTCGTACTGAAACAATGAGAATAGCTACAAAAACAAAATTCTACATTTTCTGCGAATTGTCTACATACTCTACCAATATCGACACTATCTATGCAAAAATCAATTGTATACACGACACCAAAATGTAGTTAATTTCGAAAAGGAATCGCGAGACCTGGCCTCATCTCCCAATGTTTCCTGCTCGCGTATCACTTCATTAGAAATGTCCAGCGGGGTACTTCAGTTGGGCTGCAATGAAAAAACGAATAAATGTGTTGATTATCTACTTATTCCATTTATGTAGTTCACTTAATTTTTTCAAAGCGCCAATTTAGTTTTTCTCTGATGTATCGCAATAATAACTACTTCAGCTTCTCCTCGTAAGTATCACTTCAGGTACTGAAATTGTTGTACGGCATTAATGGCCGCACCACAATTTCAGTACTCATATACTCTTAAATATCGTAGAGGTGTAAAGGTCATAGGATGACTACCATTCGGCATAATCGCCCGAGAAATACGGAAAGATTTATGTTGACAATTTCAATTCACCATGTGGCAAAGTGAGTCGCATTATATGATGAGCCTAGATTCAGTACAGTATAGCCACCGTTGAGGTTCTTTCTCGAATTATTGCGTTGAGAGTTGCGATAGCGTTGACAATCTCGATTATTATCAGGAGTATATGGTCATGAAAATCTTCGCAGAATCGGATTAAAAACCCTATAACATTGTTTTAACCTTGTTGATACATCTGCCAATATGATCTTGAAATGATGAATTTCCAAAAATAAGACATCAAACTCTAAAAAAGAATGATCTCGATCGATAATAACTCCATTTAAAAATAAATTCATAACTTTACATTTAGAAACGTTGAGACAATCTTGTAAACGATTTTAACATCATCAGCATAACGCAAAAACTCGCAATGTTTGAAGCATGGTTTTACATAATCTATGAATGCAAGAAATAAGAGAGGTCCAGGATCTTGTGAAACATCAGACAAAACATTTATATCTCTAGATAAAATGTTATTTAAAAAACTTTTTGAGTACGGTTTGTCAAATGTGTAAAGATCCACTTTAAAGGAGGGACATCACATTTGAGCAGTTCCAGTTTCTCTACAAGTAAGACTTGGTCAATTTCCTCGAAAGCTTTGCTAAAATCTGTATACATCACTTCAACAGTATTACCAGCTTCTAATGCTAATGAGAAAATAGAAAATATTTGGGGGGAAAATAAGATTTGTCACAGTTAGCTGGTCGGGATAAAACCCATGTGCTGGTTTGCAGAGATACAATTTCTAATTAAGAAAAAGATACGGTCCTTGACCATCGATTCAAATAATTTAGGAATAGTTGTTAAGATAGAAATACCGTGGTTTCGATATCCGTTCTCCGTCCACTCTAAATTGGCTTAATGAAACTGGATTTCCATAAACATATTTTTGAATGGCACGGTCAACAAATAATTTTAAAACCTGCTTTTATATCGGGGATGAATTCTGCATTCCAACAGAGGAGCTTAGTTCTGTTTATTAACATTACCGATCGTAATCTATGTTAGATCTCGCTTTGCATTCAGCCTCTGGTGGGATTCGAACCCAGTACCTCCCCCAGTTCAAGTGCCGCAGCTTTAACAACGGCACCACTTGTCCGGTGCAACTTGACTTGAGGATAACTACCAAACGGATACCAGTGAAAATGCTATAAAACAAAAAGCGTTCAAAATGTATTAACAAATCAAAATAATATAATCATGAACTTCTGGACAACCAGAAACAGAAAAAACTAAATTCACTGCAACGGCTAGTTATACAATTTTCAGAGAGGTATGTATTTCATAGACCAAACATGAAGTAGTGCTCCAAGAATACCTAGCCAGAGAGTATTCTACGACATCCATGAAGTATTAAATGTAAATTAAACTGGCCTTTTCTGGAAAAGAACGCAAACAAACTTGCGCGAACTTATTTATTCTATATACAATCGAAGTCATTTTAATTGCTAATTAACAAAGTCGTCGTCAATGAGGATTTGTGACGGATGGCACCAATATTTAAACATAAATTGTGTATGCCGTTCATTTCTGAAATAAAACCGTGTAACTTACTGCTTGTTAAAACGCTCGTTGTCCAGATTGTGTTGCGATTCTTAGAAGACTGGGAATGAAGTGATATAGTGATCACTCTAGGAAAACCGTACTGAAAAATTATCAGCGATCTATAATATCTAATTTAATTCTAGATGGCTTTGAAATAGCCAACCAATTGGAGTGCTATTTTTGTCTGATTATCCAATGATTGAACGTGCAATACAATTTCAACAAAGAATTTCGGAAAATTTGCGGTTAAGAGCAGAAAACCATACTGTTAAAGTTAGCCAACTCGCTCCAGCCGAAAAATGTCGATAATGCAGATTCGGCTGTAACAATTAACCCAATGAGCCGAAAATGTCGGCAATGCAGTTTCGGTTGCAACTACTAGTATTTATCAGCCGAAAAATGTCGACAATGCAGATCAAAAACAATAAGGATTATCCGCTAGTAAAAGTCGGTAAGACTGATTCGTATACATAGCCAGCCTAAAAATGTCGTAAAATCAGATAAATACATTAGGTGTTAAACAGTAATTTCTTCTTTAATCCAAAATGTTTAGTCCGTTGCATTAAATACATTAAAACTATAATACAAAACTATTTTACCATTGAGACAACTCGAAGAAATATATGAAGCAAAACCTCATAAATGTCAGGTCAATTTTCATGTTGGGAGTCCGGGAACAGTCGCTTGAATATATCGCACACACAAAATTTGAAAATTTCTAAAAATTCACCGTTTAAAGTGTCATGGCTGGAAATAGATTCAATTGATAGGTCTTAATGATGATCACACCTGGAAAAATCTTCAGGTCAGTTTTCATGTTGGAGTTCGGGAAAACTCGATTGAATATATCGCACACACGAAATTTGAAAATTTCTAAAAATTCACCGTTTAAAGTGTCACGGCTGGAAATAGATTCAAATGATAGGTCTTAATGATGATCACACCTGGAAAAAATGTCAGGTCAATGTTCATGTTGGGAGTTCGCGAAAACTCGATTGAATATATCGCACACCCAAAATTTGAAAATTTCTAAAAATTCACCGTTTAAAGTGTCATGGCTGGAAATAGATTCAAATGATAGGTCTTAATGATGATCATACCTGGAAAAAACTTCAGGTCAATTTTCATGTTGGGAGTCCGGGAAAACTCGATTGAATATATCGCACACTCAAAATTTGAAAATTTCTAAAAACTCACCGTTTAAAGTGTCATGGCTGGAAATAGATTCATTTGTATCTATCATTTGAATCTATTTACAGCCATGACACTTTAAACGGTGAACTTTAAGAAATTTTCAAATTTTGTGTGTGCGATATATTCAATCGAGTTTTCCCGAACTCCCAACATGAAAATAGAAGTGAAATTTTTTCCAGGTGTGAGCATCATTAAGACCTATTATTTGAATCTATTTCCAGCCATGACACTTTAAACGGTCAGTTTTTAGAAATTTTCAAATTTTGGGTGTGCGATATATTCAATAGAGTTCTCCCGAACTCCCAACATGGAAATTGACCTGAAGTTTTTTCCACGTGTGAACATTATTAAGACCTATCATTTGAATCTATTTCCAGCCATGACACTTTAAACGGTGAATTTTTAGAAATTTTCAAATTTTGGGTGTGCGATATATTCAATAGAGTTCTCCCGAACTTCCAACATGGAAATTGACCTGAAGTTTTTTCCAGGTGTGAGCATCATTAAGACCTATCATTTGAATCTATTTCCAGCCATGCCACTTTAAACGGAGAATTTTTAGAAATTTTCAAATGTTGTGTGTGCGATATATCCAATCGAGTTTTCTTGGTCTCCCAACATGAAAATTGACTTGACGTTTTTAAAATGATATTCAATGGAAGCACTTCATTTGAAATTTTTTCTGGACGTGTCGCTATAGATTCATTTCCCATTTTACCTCCCCAAACATCTAATAAAGCACTGATAAACATTTGCTTTGGGTAATTTATTTTAAATGTTTCGAATTAAACATTCTAACTTTAATTTTTGTAGTTGTTTTTTAAGGATCAGCAAAATATAAATTTCTAATATAATTTATTTATTTCCGATGTAAAACTTGAATCTGCATTATCGGCAATTTTTCGGCTGGAGTTTTCGATGAACATGTTACCGACAATTATCGGCTGTCCTTTTCGTTTGATTAGTTTGAATCTACATTTTCGACATTTTTCGACTGCACATTTTCGGCTAACTTTAATAGGGTCAGAAAACCAACAAGCGAAAGTTCAAATTTTGTTAGAAAAAGAATTTTGTATTAACGTCATCACGAATCAATATGTAAATTTCCAAAATTTATTCATTTGTAAAGAAGAACGTATTTTGGAACATATCGTTTTTTCATGACTTTTAAAAGTTCGGAGAAGTTTGGAACGTATCTACCGAAAAAACAGGATTTTGTGTTGACTCGCCAAACTCAAATTGGATAGGTACGTCAGCGGTTGAACACACAAGCACACTCTTTTAATGCAAGAGGAGGGTGAATTTTGAATGATTTTAAAGGATCACTTGTACCATATTTTAAGCCTCTGGCGCGTTTGATTTTGTTCAGAGTTTCTGGATGTATTGCGACAACACTTCTTTCACAAATATCATAAATGCTTGTTCCACTTTAAAATTGCAACAATATTTTGAATTGAATTAAATGTTTAATCACTTGAATTTTAGTTTGAGTTGTATGGCCTCCATGTTGGTGTCAAAATTGCCAAAGCTGTCCGCAAGACTGATTTTCGACTTTGGAGTGTCTCAGTTATGCGATAGTTTAAACGGAAACGTGTACGAAAAATTATTAGTTGTATCATTAAAAATAATTGTGAGGTGGTGTCAAGTGGAATTATAACGGGAAAATTATTTCGGGAGTATTTCTAGTATTTTCAGAAATAATCCGTATGTTATTTAGCCGTAAATTTCTGTGAAAAATTGTTCATTCTCTTCTAAAGCGATGGCCACATTATGCTGCTATCCGAGTACTATATTTAGTGCTTGCGAAGTGTTTTTAAAGCTTTTTTACACATTTTATGTAAAGTACCTTATTACTTGTAAACATTTAGGTTTTACTAACAAAGTATCTGATATCAAAATGTCAACAAACTCATACATACATACCTCTATACATTTATGAACATGTATTTGAATTTTTCAATAGATGAAGGATTTGTTTATTGTTTTGTTAACAAAGAAAAAATCCAAAACAAAGGTACGAGTATTATCATGTTAATATGTCATATATCATCAAGACTGATAATCTACAAACAAAAATGAAACTTGTCTTACAAGTGTTTTTTTGTAATCAATAAATTTTATTATTTCGATAAAACTTGAAAAAAAAAAATTGATAAATTAATTTATAATTTGTTTTAAAATGAAAAAAAAATATTTTTTTCCTTGTGTTTGACATTTTATATTAATCTGACATTATAGAATATAACATTACGAGTATCTAGAAAAATTGTGAAAGTTGTGTGTCTTGTGTACTCATGTTCTTCACATACGAGTATAATCTACACTAAGCCAATGCGGTTTTCGAAAGAGTTTGATTCTTTCACATTAGTTTATATAATTTAATCGTTTATGATATGAGGGGCTTATAAAAACGTTAAGTAAGCTTGTTTCGTTACTGTATTCAAGATATGGAATCATTCTGGTTTTTTATAAATATCGTATGGGGATACGAACAACAAAACAATTCATTCACAGTTTATCGGTACTTAAGACCAACCGAGAATTATTAAGAAATGTAACGGAGCGGCGCACTTCTTTACGTTACATAAGCTAAAAATTAATTATTTTTGTTCGATTTATTGTCGTACGACCAAATCAGGAAAATCTTTTTCAGAATATTGAAAAGTACGGCTAAATCGTCACTTGTTGAAATTGTCTTCATGCTGAAATCGTGTGGTGACGTAGTTTTAAATTTTGGAACACATATTGAAAATATTAAGAATAATTAAACTGCAAAGATATTTCCTTTACACAGACCACATAGTTGTGTGGTAGATTTGCATTATTACATTAACACGATTAAATAAATGTTTAATCCATAGGTTTGTTTTATAAGTTGAATCAAAATCACTGGATTCAAGGTCGACATTAGAATCAGTTCCACGAATCAGACGTGAACAGCTGTTGGTAAATCTTGGATTAAACTTCGACCATCAATCAGTTAATTATGTCTTATGAATATCGAGTCATAAAACAACACACTAAGTCAATTTGATGGCGGTCTGTTATTAGTCGGTCCCGAGTGTTATATCGCACTGCAACAGTTTTTAGGATTCTATTACGTAGTAAATTTGTACACGTGAAGTATTTCCTAAAAAAAAAAAAAAACATTTTAGGAATATTTTAGGAAAAACTTCACGCGTGTCTGGAGAAACGTGAAGTATTTCCTATTCCTAGATAGTTTTGCAAGTGTTAGTGTAAATAACATATAAAATCCATATTAAACAGAAACTTATATTTTTTTATTCGTTTATTACGTTACTAGTTATTTAAAAAAAATTATTATGTACTTATAAAACATAACACCGTTATTGTTTCTGAAAAATTGTTTTGTAATTTCAAAATCATATTAAAATTAAATTACTTCATTAAAATTAACAAATAAAACGGTCTGCTACTTAGGAAAAAAACAAAATAAAACAACTTTATGCTCTCGAACTGCCGAAACATGAATAATCTATAGAGAATAATTGTATATTGAGTTTACCTGAATTTTTCTGGTATTACTAAACACCGGCCATCCTAGCGGAAACCTGTTTTGAGTAAGACATGATCTACTCTAACAGAAAATAGGTAAATTTTGAAAAAATCTATGGTCCCAGACACTTAGGATTGACGATTTTTGAATAAGTTTTACGATTCTTAAAATTTCTGTAGAGAATAATCGTAAGTCGTGTTTGCCTGAATTTTTCTGCTATTACTAAACACTGGCCACCCTACCGGAAACCTGTTTTGAGTAAGTCATAATCTGCTCTAATAGAAAATAGGTAACTTTTGAAAAAATCTATGGTCCCAGACACTTAGGATTGACGATTTTTGAATAAGTTTTACGATTCTTAAAATTTCTGTAGAGAATAATCGTAAGTCGTGATTGCCTGAATTTTTCTGCTATTACTAAACACTGGCCACCCTACCGGAAAC
The DNA here is from genome assembly GCA_963691935.1 of Nephrotoma guestfalica. Taxonomy (NCBI): domain Eukaryota; kingdom Metazoa; phylum Arthropoda; class Insecta; order Diptera; family Tipulidae; genus Nephrotoma; species Nephrotoma guestfalica. Next base: position 139,276,844 of record OY829915.1, on the reverse strand, counting down.
CTGTTTTGAGTAAGTCATAATCTTTAGTTAAGATCGAAATCTTTAGTTTTTTAGGAATAACTCGGAAGTTTAGGAAAATCTTCACAACCGTGTAAATTTCCATATACAAAATTCAAAATGCTGATGGTTGTTAGAGGGTATTATGTCCGGCACTGAAATGTCCACTATATTGTTACGAAAAACATGTTTTATCTAAATTCAGATATATCCTGAAGCCACTTAGCGCCCTAGAACTAGTCATTTTCAAAAAGCTTGAGTTATATATTCATTACGAACCTTCTGGTTAGAAATTGACATCATCTTCTGATGACTGACACTATAATGATAATTTTATTTCGTATCCGGATTATTGAGTTCGGTAGTTGTATTAAAACTACCGAACTCCAAAAATCCGGATCCGAAATAAGATTGTCATTATAGTCTCGATTTACCCGTAACTAAATATCAGAAGAGGATGCCAATTTCTAAACATAAGGTTCGTAATGAATATATGACTATCATATGGAAGATGAAATTTCGAAGCCTAAGAAGCAACTAGTTTATTTACCTCATAATATGCGAAATCGAGCATCGGTTATTTATTAAATGACAATTTTATGGTTAGCCCGACCATGCAAGACATTTTTTGCCAACCTTTCAATATGCTCTGGCAAACATCGATTTTTAATTTTTGGTAATATGTAAGAATAATCCCGCCTAGGAAAACTTTTGGTGCACTCCATAATACTACCAACCAACCACATCATCATTGAAGGCAAACTCTGAAACATCTATTAAAAAAATATACATGACAGTAGCAAATTGGTGAACACCATTTTAAACCGACGGTTTGTCATTTCGAGAACTCGAGACATTTAACGATAGGTTACATGCTACTGCATCACTGCATCGTTACTACGTTTACCCTGCTCCTGGCCAACCAACTTATAAACTCGTTCTTCGAGGTCGTTATTGAGTTACCTGATTCATTTATCCTATAGTGTTGTTTAGAAGAAGAAACGTTAAATAGATTTTATCTTTCTTACTAATAATTATTTGTAAGGCCACCAAAATAGCAAAGTTGCGTGGAGTATGAATAGCGAAGTATTTATAGCATCGCAAAGACGATTTAGAGCATTACTACGTTTACCAAAAGCATTGCTTTTTCATTGGCTTATGTAGGGATTTGGCCGCCTCAGTGAGGGTTACATTATCAGGATTAAATCTTAGCCCTGCCCCAGTGCTGCTAGAAGAGGCATACTCTGCTAGATGAGGCATTCTGGCAAGCCATTTTTTCGATAGTGATGTTGTTGTCGCATATTCACACGATTTGTTCAGAACAGAAATCGTTTCGATTGCGCACATTGCATTTAAATAAGATTCGGAAGTTGATTACTATTCACATCCATTCGTTGAAATTGGACCAATAAACAAAGTGTGTTCCTATTGCAAAGCAATGAAATACAAAAACGAAAGGCCTGGCATGTGCAAACAATACATGTTTACGGTCGCGCTGAAAGAGCACAAATATTTACAACTCTACTTTATGGGACAGCAATCAGACGATGCACAACAAGTAGATCAACGGGTTTCTTTCAATAACGGCGCAGGACGTGATGTTGTCGCATCCCTACAAACATTCTTCCATAAAACAAGCGAGTTAATTCGATTGTTTAAAGTAGCTAAAGGCATGATGATATCGGACGATCACTCCATTGTCATAAAAGCCGACAGAATACCATTCGGACAACATCAAACACGATTCAATGCACCAACCATCGATGAAGTGGCAATTGTGATTGTTGGTGAACTTAACTCACGTGTCAGCATCTTCCGTCACCGCAATGATCAACTTCAACGAATTTCAGAAATGCATCCCTCTTATAATGCATTACAATACCCAATTATCTACTGGGATGGACAAGATGCATATCACGTTAAAATTAAACAAAGAAATCCAACAACAGGTAATTCGGCAACCAGAAATAACCGCAATAAAATAATAATCGAGAACATTGTTTCCATTTCACAGATGAACCAACAAATAAAAAAGTGAGTGCGATGGATTTTTATGCATATCGCTTAATGCTATGTTAAAATTCCGAAAACTACATTTTGATGTGTCGGCACTGGAGTTGTATGATGACTTTGTCGTGGATATGTATGCAAAAATTGAATCGGACCGACTTTATTTATACGATTGAGTGAAGCTAAACTGCGATCAGATGACTATTCACATTCAGAATGATGGCAATGTCAATGATTTGGGAACAATGGTGACACTCTACACGACTTCACCATCAGCGTTGTGCCGTATTGTCTACACCGCGTAGATTATTAATATTCTACACGTGTAGAGAATGTTTATAGACAATTAAGAAAATTGAAGTCGACCATAGTTTCTGTTAGGAATAAGAAAATTTTGCTGAATTCCTTTGCTAATGGAACGAGTTGGCTTCATTTCTACATCACATAAAAATATTCGAACCTAAATTTTAAAATCGCAATGATGTACTCCTATGTATGGAATACCTATATGTGGCGCTATTCTTGGAATTTCTCGGAATAAAAAGAAAAAATGAATAGTTCTTGCATAAATCTTAGCTAGTGTTACAATTTTAAAATATCCGAGAAAGCCAATTTATTTATTTATTTATTTATTTATTTACAATATAATTTTGGAATAATCTACACACCAAATATTGAGCGTATAAGCTCATTTATAATATGTTGCGCAGTTCATGAAAATCCAATTAGTTAAATCTTTTCTCTCTGGGTCGTGGGTCGTGGGGCGTCTATTCTGATATTTCCAACATTATTTTGTAAAATTCTCATCAGTAGATAAACACAAGATGAGATGTAATTTACTGGTTGCTTGCTGACTTTTCTTGTCTGATTTGTTATACATTTTTCAGCTTCGATTATTTCTAAATTTACGTAGACAGACCAGTTGACAATTATATAGCCATAATGAAAAGGTTAAAATCCGATAATTTCACAGAAAAATATAAAAAAGTACATTTAAACTATAATATAAATTAAAGCTTTATACACAGTTACATTTTAAAACCAAATGCATACATAATTAAACTATACTTCAAGCCACGGAACTTCAATGAACAAAATCATCGCCACTCAATTAAATGTGAAAGTACAAATTTATGGAAGGATTTATACGAGCTATCAATTCGCACCGAACAAATTTTATTTCGAAAAAACCAGTCCAAACAGTCGAACACAAAACCCATGCGTGTGGCCACCGAAACTGCATGTCGCCTTTTTGCTTGATAAATGGATGAAACTTGGGTAATGAAGGTGGATACACGTATTCGTTTCGAATATTTACATGGCAGTCGGTATTAAACAGAGAATTTTTTTCATGGCCGCGAATTAAGAATCGTATATCGTTGTAATTATCGATGAACGTTTTATTTGGCCACGTTAAAATATATCTTGATGTATTCGATACCAACTATAATTAAAAATTCTAATTTTTCTTCGGCGTAGATTCAAAAAAATTATTTCAAGACGCTAATATCTTCTGACAGTCTTTACTGTAATCGAAGTGGATTACATCGACGAGTTTGTAGTATATCGATACTACAAATAGCGTATCAAGAAATGTTACAGGATCTAATGAACACCTGTGATTTAAGTTATGGAAGCTACCGGTGTACGCTTTTTTATCAATAAGCAAATCATACGAGCTGCTTATTCTATGGTGTACGCTAATTAACCGAGTGAGTGAGACAAATTCAACAAATAGGCGTAAACACATAAATATAATCCAAACATTTAATAATTATATAATTCGTGTTATTGACCTCAGATATGAAAAACCAAAAATGTTTAATTTACGAATGAAAATTAAACCGATTATGGTTGTCCCAATAAAAGCATCGATTAATCAAATTGTCGGTTGTGACGGTATACAGGGCCTGACAAATGATTTACGTTGTTTACTATTGCATTGGCGCATAAAAGTAATTTGGCTAATACTACAATTCCGTAAATTCAACGGATACTGTTCAAGTACACGTACTTTAAAATCATGGAAATTTGTCCTGGACAGCGAGAAGTATACTAATAAAATTGAATACAATTTTAATTACATAACAAGCTCGTACAATATTGAGCGCAGCTCGATGATTGCTAGGTAGATAAAAAAATGCCGAAAATTCTAAACAGCTCTAAGCCGAACAACATTGAACACTAATGTTTCGATTTGACTTACCAGAGGCATGTGAAGCGGGTGGTTTTTGATTTGCATGGTATTTCTGATTTTGCAAGTCATATCAACATCAATTTCAAAACAAACTGTTTACCAGTTTAGTTTAGTTCGAGTATTTTTTCGAATTTATTATGTTTTCGAAAAGAAATGTCCAAATGTTGACATCTAAAAGCGGTAAAAAGATTAAATTTATCTGATAAGAGAAAAAAGTTACTCTATATAATAAATGTAATATAAGGCGCTAGAGTTTGTCAATTGAAAATCATATGGCATTACAAAAAAAAACTTTGCAAATGAGTTAGATTTTACAATCTGCTAACGAGAATTTTCATTAAATCGCTGTCTAAAATTTATTTTCATAGTCTACTATGGGCGCTTTCAGGTCCCCTAACTAGATTTGACTTGAAAACTTCATGGTACTAGACATTTACATAACGTTGGCCGCAATTTTACTCAACGTGTTCTTAACTATTAGATTACAAAATGGTCAGGATTTGGTACAATGGCTTCAGGATATGTTTCTCAAAACTATTAGTCTAGGTCGATTTATAGTGGGATCTTAGGTTAAAGAAATTGTATACCGAATGAATGATTCCAAATTCGGAAAAAACCAAAAACGCAAACACAGGAAATCCCGTGTCAAATCTTTTAGTTCTTGAACAAATGTTTGAACAATTTTCCAAAATAACTTCCCATTATGTCAGAAATGACACAAACAAATTGAGCCTGGATCAACATTTCGTGGTTTTAAACCAATTATATGGATTTTAAAAAGAAATGGGCAATACAATCTTGAAGCAGAATATTGGAATTAAGGCATTCAAAGAATTTTTCAAAGACAAAAATCCAGCCTATTCACTCCTAAGAAGGTTCGGTGCGACATATTTATTGAGTATGAAAATAATAATATCGATGAGAGTCAGTGGTTCTTCCACACGTTGAAAGTAAGGATAATAGGCCAAAGCTTTGCTACGTTAAATGCTACACAAATTTATTTGAAAACAATTGTTGATGCCATAATTTCACAATTTACAACTGGGCTAGTCATCAAGCTACCTAGAAACCCTAAAAACCGCTACCTATAAATTGTAAAATATCAGCCTCAACATTTGTTTCCTGTGTTATACGCTATTTGGGAAGGCATTGCCTTACAAAAAATTTTCCAATATTTCAGATGGCTGTATATTTCAAAATCGCAATATTACTTTGGCAAATGCTCTACTAAACTTTGCTAACATCCATAGAGCACACAAAAACAACTAATAACACAAATATGTCTTACAAAAGGGCAAACTCAAATGGAATGCGGTTCCGTACATAGTTGCATTGAAGGTAAGTTTAAAAATAGAGTACTTGAATTTCTAAGCGATTATGTTAAAGCATCCAAGTAGCTGTATACAAGTCTGAGCCATAGGAAGTAACTCAACTCAATCATGAGTTTTTGAAATACTTCACTCAACGCTATACCACAATCCGAACAACCAGAGATGTGACAGACATAAAAGCTATTTTGTATGAGATGACCAAATACGGGTTCAATTAAATTTTAATGAAATTCATTTCAAGACCTCCCAACGAGATGCAGAAACCCCTATTTTAAATTATCCACAGTTGAAGAAATATTTACAAGTACCTGTTGTACTTTCGGATTACCCCAAAAAAATGAAACCATCTCCATGATTTAAAATCTGTAATATCACAGGATTGTCACTCGTTTTATGATTTATTTTCACCGGGAAGGTAAAGTTGAAAGAGATGAAGAATCGGACTTGATTGAACCTCCTGTTAAAAATCTAAACAAAAACCCTAGGGCACCTTAAGGAATTTTATTACTTAATATTAACAGGTAATTTTATTAATTTGTTAACCGGACGTTTTAATTCAGATTTTGATGTTTTTAGTGTAACTACACGTATAATGCCATCATGTCCAGGATGAACTGCTATTACTTTTACAAGTATCCATGGGCTTGGATATAAGTTGTCCTCCCTTATTATGACAACATCATTGATTTCAAGTTGGTCGGTTTTTGATTTCCACTTGTATCTTTGCTGAAGAGACGTAAGATAGTCGCGATGCCATCGATTCCAAAAACCTTGAATCCGTTGTTGTATATTCTGCCATCTCGAGAACTTATTTTGCGGTATATCAAGCAGTGTTGGTTCGGGGATGACCGTTAATGATTCTCCAACCAAAAAATGCGCTGATGTAAGAATTCTGCATAACGGCCTTGAATTTAGTAATGATTCGATTTGAATGGTGAGTGTTGTCATTTCTTCAAAAGTCAGATTGACATTTCCGACTCTCTTCAGGTGAAACATTTTACGGTTGATTCCCACAGTCCGCCAAAGTGTGGAGCGTGAGGTGGGCTGAAGTGGAAATTAATACTTTTCTATAAGAAAAATTCAGAGATTAGTGGATTTGTGGATTGATTTATTATTTCTTGTCTGAGTTTTTATAATTCTCGATTGGCCCCAACAAAATTGAACCCGTTGTCACACCAAATTTGTTCTGGAATTCCTCGTCTTAACACGAAAAGTTTTAATGCTGCCAAGAATGAGTCAGAATCCTGACTGCTCACTACTTCTAAGTGGGCAGCTTTTACAACTAGGCACACAAAAACTGCCAAAATATGCCTTTTCAATTGGAGCGTTTTTACATTTTGCTGTTTTAATATACATAGGTCCCGCATAATCTAGGCCAGTTTTTAAAAATTGTCGGCTCTGCTGACATCGTACTGCTGGTAAATCAGCCATCTTTTGGTCATTTTTGTGGAACCGGTAACGAATGCATATCGTGCATTCCTTTATATAGCGCTTGATGATGTACCTCGCTCCTACTATCCAGTACTTATTTCGAAGAATGCTCATTGTTAGTGTATTGCCTGCATGCATGTGATTAATATGTATGTCTCGTACGATGAGATGGCAAACTAGATGATTTTTCGGCAATATAATTGGATCTTTGGCCGAATATGTTAAATATGATCTACGTAGCCGCCCGCCTACTCGTAGTAATCCGTTAGAGTCTACAAATGGACCAAGTGAAGATAGTTGGTGTTTTGTTGGTAAATGTGATTTGTTGCGTAAAATTGAAAACTCGATCGAATATATTCTTTGTTGGACGTTCCGAAGTAACACAATTTCTGCCTCATTCATTTCAGATGGATCGACTGAAATACTTTTGAATTTCCTCTGCTTACTTTGAGCTGATCTGCAAAATCTGAGGATGTAGACTATTATTTTCCGGAGTTTAAACCACGACGAACATTTGTTTATTAGCTTCTCTGTTATGTCATTATCATCTGTGGTCTCGGTCAGAACGTGGAGATATGTTGGCCTTTTTTCTAGGTTTATGTTATACGAGTTTTCTGTACACTTCAACTTTGGCCAGTTGTGCTTTGGTTCACTTAACCATCGTGGTCCATGCCACCACATATCCGATTTTGTTAAATTTGATGGTTCAACTCCTCTTGATATCACGTCTGCTGGGTTATATTTTGAGTCAACACGTCGCCACTTATTTCGCGGGATTGTTTCGAGAATTGCTGCCGTTCTGTTGCCAACAAATGACTTCCACCTTCGTGGAACATCAGATAGCCAGTGAAGTACGATCATGAAATCCGTCCAGGCAACAATATCTAATTGATCGTAAGTGAGTGATTCCATGCTAAATTTTACTAGTTTGCACAAAAGTGCAGCTCCGCACAATTCCAACCTTGGTAGTGAAATTTGCATAATTGGTGCTACCTTACTCTTAGCGGTAATGATGTTTACAGTTATTTCGCCCATATCATTGATAGCTCGCAGGTAAATGACCCAACCATATGCTGCTTCGGACGCGTCACAAAACGCGTGTAATTGCAACTGCTTCTGGCCATTTAATAATGTTAATCTTCTTGGAATATGAATAGTTTCAAGTTCTGCTAATGAATTATAGATACTTTTCCATGATTGCACGATGTTATTGGGTAAAATAGAGTCCCATTCGGTCAATAGCCATATTTTTTGGATCAAAATTTTGAAAAGAACGATAACCTGTGCAATCCAACCTAATGGATCATAGGCCTTCGATGCAACTGAAAGTATTTTTCGCTTAGTCCACACTATAGGATCATTCTCTCGTTGTATCTTAAAGGAAAATTCGTCTGCTTCTGCATTCCAGATAATTCCCAGAGTTTTAATAGATGTATCATCTTCAATAAGCTTTGGAATATTTTGTATTTCTTGTTTTGAAAATGACTCTAGAAATTGATTATCATTAGATTTTCATTTGCGTAGGTTAAATCCGCTTTGTTTTAAGATGTCAATTAATTGCCCTTTCAGCTCTATCGCTTCTTGAACGGTGTCACTGCCAGTCAACATATCGTCTATATAAAAGTCGTTCATTATAACATATGCAGCCTTTGGACATGTCTGAAGATAATTTTCTGCAGATTTCTTTAGGGTTTTAATTGATAAGAAAGGCGCACAAGCTGTGCCATATGTCACAGTGTTTAGTTTGTAGGTTTTGATGTCTTCGTTTGGACTGTTACGCCACAGAATCAGTTGATAATTAGTGCCGTTTGGGCAAACTTGGATCTGCCGATACATTTTCTCTATGTCAGCAACTAGAGCAATTGCATGTTTTCTAAATCTTAACACTATTGTAGAAAGATTGGTTAGTATATTTGGGCCAACTTGTAAAACATCGTTCAGTGACACTTGAGTGCTAATTTTACATGACGCATCGAATACAACTCGCAATTTAGTAGTATTACTACTTAACTTGAAGACGGCGTTTTGAGGTAGATAGTATTTCTCATCGTTTTCTCTGGGAATCATATTAGGTGGTGTATACGTCATGTGTCCTAGCTCGATATATTCATTGATGAATGATTTATATACTTCATGCAATTCTGGTGTCTTTGAAAATTTTCTTTCCATAGCGAATAGACGTTGTTGTGCTGTTTGAAGCGAACTACCTAGTATTGTCTCGGTTTTTTAAAAGGTAGCTTGACAATAAATTGACCTCCGCTATCTCTCTTAGAAGTCTGTTCATAAAATATATCACATCCATTCATACATAAATTTGGATTAGTTGTGGGTATCGATTCTTCAATTTCCCAAAATTTCGTCAACTCAAGGTGTTGTAAGTCGTCATATGCTGAATTAATTATGGACTCCGACGTAGTGTGCATATTGATGGCATTTGGTAATTATTCAAGGAAGTTGCCCGCAACTAACCAGCCAAATTTTGATGATCGCAAAACTGGAAATCCCTTTAATATTCGTCTTTCGGGATTTAATATTTCGAAGAATATGCCAGCTACGAGAAGAACGTCAATTTTATTTGGTTGAAAGAATTGTGAATCAGCTAACTCCAATCCACCGACCAAATGGCATAGTGGTTAAAGCTTTGGCGTTTGGATCGGGAGGTACCGGGTTCGAATCCCGATAGGGGCAGGATGCAAAGGGAATTTTCATCAACAAATTACGATTTGGGATGAGAAGGAACACATCTATGACCGTCGGAGTGCGGGGCTCACGGGTCGACCCATCTTCCATGCCAGTATAGGCTGGCATGGAGCTATGCAATGTGCAGATGGTAATAAAAATCGAACCTATATTCGTACGTCCTCGAATTGGCCAATACAGGCGTAAAGATAAGGACGTAAATAAGCGAACCGCGAAAGAGTAGGGAGAGCTTCGGCCCCAGAACAAATCAGGGAAAATAAAAAAAAATAAAAAAAATAAAAAAAAAAAACAAACTCCAATCCACGAATTTGTGTGTGAAGATTAATTGGGTTCGTTGGTAGAAAGTTGGTAACTTTATTTGTAATATGAGCCGTAACGGTTAGCTTAAAGTTTGGTTCTAAGCGTGAATAGATGGTCATATTGATTTTGCCTTTGGTTTGCCCAGCTGATGCAGTTGAGGCAAAACCGTAAACGGATATGGGTGCATGGTTTCTTTTAAGGCCTAGGCTTGGTGCGCAGGATGCTGTAACGAACGATGTTTGAGAACCTGAATCCAATAGCGATCTAAATGGCTGGAGTATACCGGTACGTGATTTAATATAAATAACTGCTGTTGGTAGTACCGTGGTTTCTGATGAATAGTGTGTGTGATGTACTTGTGTTTTAGTTTGGTTGTTAGTGTTTTGGTTTGAATCAATAGTGACTTCTGACTTCTGAGTAGGTTGCCTTGCTGGCTCATCGGACTGCTGATTAACTAGAATGTGATGAGTAGTTGAAGAGTAACTGGATCCTTGCCCTTGGAGATTTTCGTTTGAACCTTGATGGAGTAATGTATGATGGCGCTTTTTACAAATAAGACATGAAGCTTTGCTGAAACATTTGGCACTTACCTGACCTTTCTTGAGACAATTACAACATAAGTCCCTTTCAATCGATAATTTTGTTCGTGCTTCAATGGTTTGAATTCTGGACATTTGAACAGCGGGTGATCTTGTCTACAGACTATACAGTCATATGTAGTGTTAGAATTAGCAGTTAGAAAGCTTCTGGTGTTAGGTTTCGATGCCACTTTCTTACTTGAGAAGTTGCAAATTTCTAACGCGTCACACCTTATATTCAAAAACTCAATAAAGCTATTGCTTTCCCGTTGGCAGAAACACATGGCCTTTGGTCAAAAAAGATTTGGATTAACGAAGAAATAATGGGTGTCATTTTATTATATCGGTTACATAATTTATCCCACGCTTCGATATAATTATTTTCTGTTATAGGGATATGCCTGATTAAGGAAACAGCTTTGTCTTTTAATAAACTGCACTATAATTTTAAATTAGTCATTAAATAAATAAGTCATGGAAGGAGGCCCAATGTTTATAGTCGTCCGAGAATGGCTCAATATTAATTTTTTTTACAAACGAGCGTGTTGCGACGTATTCACTCCCTCATAGAAAGTTTTCTGCTGGTTCAAAAATTGTTCAAAGGTAGCATTCAAATCATGTGCATTCTTCGATTCACTTCGCCCAAGTCTATCACAAGCACAGGATAATAACTCTCGTGTTTTAAAATATGTTTCATCAACTACATCAAGAATCGATGTAACGGGTGTTTCAACAGGTGCGCTTCAACTTTTTTCCGATAGGGACGGCGAACCACGCCATATTTTTTATTAATCTTTTGTCATTTGGAAACTTCATTAGTATACATTTCATCATGGAACGCTACACACGTGAACAGCGATTGCAAATCGTGCAAATTTTTTATCAAAATAATCGTTCTATTGCTGCTACTTTAAGAGCATTACGGCCATTTTACGGTCCATTTAACAAGCCAGCCCGTTCGACAATCGACCGTATAGTGGCAAAATTTGAGTCTACGTTTTCGCTACATAATGTTCCGGTGCCCTCGAGAACAAGAAGTGCTCGAAGTGTTGAAAACATCGCAGCCGCCAGGGCTTCAGTTCAAGAAGACGCGAATGTGTCGCTCACACGACGTTCGCAACAATTGGGCCTTTCTGTGACATCATTGTGGCGAGTTTTACGTAAAGATCTTGGCCTACATCCGATAAGATCAAGCTGACACAACAACTAAAGCCGTTTGACCATTTGAAGCGACGCCGATTCGTGAATTGGGCTCAAGAGCAAATCGAAAATGATGCAGATTTTCACCGAAAAATCATCTTCAGCGATGAGGCTCACTTTTGGCTAAATGGATTTGTCAACAAGCCAAATATGCGTTACTGGGCAGGAAGCAACCCACACGTGATTCATGAGGCACCGTTGCATCCCGAAAAAGTCACTGTTTGGTGCGGATTACATGCCGGCGGCGTCATTGGGCCATATTTTTTCATCGACGATAACGATCGCCACGTTACTGTTAATGGAAATCGATACCGCGATATGATAAACGATTTTTGCCGCAATTGAATGGAATGGACTTGGATGACATGTGGTTTCAACAGGACGGCGCCACATGCCACACAGCACACGATACAATCGCGTTATTGAAGACTAAGTTCGATAAGCGTGTTATTTTGCGAAATGGGTCCGTCCAGTGGCCGCCGCGCTCGTGTGATTTGACACCTCTAGATTATTTTCTTTGGGGTTATGTGAAGTCATTGGTCTATGCCAATAAGCCGGCGACGTTGCAAGAGCTGAGAGCCAATATAGATCGTGAAATTGCTGGAATTTCGGCCGATTTATGCGAAAGAGTGGTCGAAAATTGGGTTCAAAGATTGGACTTCGTAAAACGTGCACGCGGTGGTCATGCAAAAGAAATCGTGTTTCATACTTAAATGTATATGTTCAAATTCGTTAACAAAAAAAAGTTAGTTCAAAAGTCGAATAGTTTGTGTTTTATTCAAAAACAAGTTGAAGTGCTCTTATTGAAAAACCCTGTATAAGCTGGATAATCAAATAACTGTAATTCAAGCTCATTGAAAATTTCATATCGTTTTTCGAGGGTTATTGCTTCAAAAGTTGTAGTCTCAGTTATTGTTTCAGCAAATTTTCAATATTGTTCATTGATGTGTGCGCTCGATCACGCAACATCATTAATTTGTCGGCCATTTCACTCTAATTAAATTAATTTTATCACTTCACACAATATTATGACCACGAGGTTGTAAAGGGTGATTTTTTTGTGGTTAGGATTTTCATGCATTAGTATTTGACAGATCACGCGGGATTTCAGACAAGGTGTCAAAGAGAAAGATGCTCAGTATGCTTTGACATTTCATAATGAATAGACTTACTAACGAGCAACGCTTGCAAATAATTGAATTATATTACAAAAATCAGTGTTCGGTTCGAAAAGTGTTTCGCGATTTACGTTCGATTTATGGTCTACATAATCGACCAAGTGAGCAAACAATTAATGCGATTGTGACCAAGTTTCGCACTCAGTTTACTTTATTGGACATTAAACCAACCACACGAATGCGTACAGTGCGTACAGAAGAGAATATTGCGTCTGTTTCTGAGAGTGTTGCTGAAGACCGTGAAATGTCGATTCGTCGCCGTTCGCAGCAATTGGGTTTGTGTTATTCGCGACATGGAAGATTTTACGCAAAGATCTTGGTGTAAAACCGTATAAAATACAGCTCCTGCAAGAACTGAAGCCGAACGATCTGCCACAACGTCGAATTTTCAGTGAATGGGCCCTAGAAAAGTTGGCAGAAAATCCGCTTTTTTATCGACAAATTTTGTTCAGCGATGAGGCTCATTTCTGGTTGAATGGCTACGTAAATAAGCAAAATTGCCGCATTTGGAGTGAAGAGCAACCAGAAGCCGTTCAAGAACTGCCCATGCATCCCGAAAAATGCACTGTTTGGTGTGGTTTGTACGCTGGTGGAATCATTGGACCGTATTTTTTCAAAGATGCTGTTGGACGCAACGTTACGGTGAATGGCGATCGCTATCGTTCGATGCTAACAAACTTTTTGTTGCCAAAAATGGAAGAACTGAACTTAGTTGACATGTGGTTTCAACAAGATGGCGCTACATGCCACACAGCTCGCGATTCTATGGCCATTTTGAGGGAAAACTTCGGAGAACAATTCATCTCAAGAAATGGCCCGGTAAGTTGGGCACCAAGATCATGCGATTTGACGCCTTTAGACTATTTTTTGTGGGGCTACGTCAAGTCTAAAGTCTACAGAAATAAGCCAGCAACTATTCCAGTTTTGGAAGACAACATTTCCGAAGAAATTCGGGCTATTCCGGCCGAAATGCTCGAAAAAGTTGCCCAAAATTGGACTTTCCGAATGGACCACCTAAGACGCAGCCGCGGTCAACATTTAAATGAAATTATCTTCAAAAAGTAAATGTCATGGACCAATCTAACGTTTCAAATAAAGAACCGATGAGATTTTGCAAATTTTATGCGTTTTTTTTTAAAAAAAAGTTCTCAAGCTCTTAAAAAATCACCCGTTATAAAATAATTGTCACACAATGGAGATTTTGATAATCAAATTTCTCGCGGTTTAATTATTTGCAAACGACACAGAAAAATATAAAGGATGGTTACATTTTAAGGGCCGATGTTGATTTTGAATAAAACACAAATTATTTAAGAAATTATTGTCAATTCTTTTTATTACGATAATATGGTATGGTTCAATTATGTATGAAACAAAATATCGGCCAAATTGCCGCCGCGACCTCGGCGGCACACCTCCACCCGAAGGCCCAAATTTTCGTTGACGCTTAGGCATAATTGAGGTTCTATGCCGTTAATGTGCCGAATTATCTCATCCTTTAGCTCTTGAATTGTTGCTGGCTTATCGACGTACAACTTTTCTTTCAAATAACCCCAAAAAAAGATGTCCAACGGTGTCAAATCACATGATCTTGGCGGCCAATTGACATCGCCACCACGTGAGATAACATGGCCATTGAATTTGTCGCGCAAAAGAGCCATTGTTTCGTTAGCTGTGTGGCAAGTGGCACCGTCCTGTTGAAACCACATATCGTACACATCCATATCTTCCAATTTGGGCCATAAAAAGTTCGTTATCATCTCACGATAGCGAACACCATTCACAGTAACTGCATGACCGGCCTCATTTTGGAAAAAATACGGCCCGATGATGCCGCCAGCCCATAAACCGCACCAAACAGTCACTCTTTGTGGGTGCATTTGTTTTTCGACAATCACTCGTGGATTATGATTCGCCCAAATGCGGCAATTCTGCTTATTGACGAATCCACTGAGGTGAAAATGTGCCTCATCACTGAAGATGATTTTCTTCGAAAATTTATCATCCACTGTTGCCATTTCTTGCCACCATTCTGACCATTGACGACGTTTGGAATGGTCAAGAGGCTTTAGTTCTTGAGTCAATTGCACCTTATAAGCGTGTAAATACAAGTCTTTATGCATAATGTTCATCAACGACGAGCGTGAGAGGTGCAATTGTTGGGCACGACGACGAGTTGAGGTGGACGGCTCTTCAGCCACACTATCGCGAACAGCAGCAATATTTTCTGCTGTACGAGCTGTACGAGCATGCACTGGTGTTTTAAAATCTCCTACAGACTCGGTTTGCTGAAATTTTTGCACGATTTTTCCGATTGTACGCACATTTGAACGATTAAATTGACCGAAAAAATCACGAAGTGCACGATATGCATTTTGATTTGAACGCCCATTTTCATAATATGCCTGAATAACTTTAACGCGTTGCTCGATTGTGTATCTTTCCATGGTTCAAATTGAGTTAATCTGAAATTGAGAAATGTCAAATTAAATGCAGAAAGAAACTTGACGTTTAGGTGTGGTTCACATTCAACGTCGGCCCTTAAAATTTAACCACCCTTTATAAATGGTTTTACTTAGCTGAATATCTGCTATTCCCGGGTTTCGGCACCAAAAAATGTATGTGTAGATCTATGATGAGCCGGTGGTAAATTAATGAAGTTTCAGATGATCGAAATGTTGAAATAACTTCCAGATGTTGTTGATAAAATTGCAGCAGTTCAAGAAACACGGCAGAAATTGATGATGAAATTTGATTAAACTGAAACAAAGACCAAAACACTGTCGATGACTCCAGATTAACAACGATTTTAGTATTGAATGTATAATTCTATAACACACTGCATTAATCTTAGTTTGCCAATAAAATAATGTTGATTGCTCAAAAGTTCTCAAAAAAGTGGACAAGTTTTATTTATTTTATGTCTAATTAGGACAATGTCACATTCTTGTGCTAGAAATCAATTAATTACAATTTTAAGCAAAAACTAAATTAGTTAGTTGAGTTGAGAACAACTACGAGTATTCCGGTACAAAAATATTGCTCAGCTAAAGTATATAATGAAACTGGTAATTATGATAACAGATTTAATTTTTCTTAATTTTGATTTTAGGTTGAAACTGATAACCAGCTGAAAATCTGGAAATCAAATCAAGTTTGTGCCAAAATTCAAGGTATTTTATGTTTTATTCTCACCAACACTAGAACTATTAGATACAAATCTGAAACTCATGGGCAACTAATAGATCTGAATATAAATGAATACATTTTATTCTGCTTAATCGGTACTCATTGGGATTGTCCCGATTAAGTGACTGTCCCGATTATCCGAAGTTCCACAAAAAAATGTATTTTTTATTATTTTTTGTTCGTTTAGTTGATTTTTTTCTATGATTACTGTCCCGATTAAACGAAATATTCGTCCCGAAAAAGCGAAGTACGTTACGATTTGTCCCAATTAATCGACTGTATTAGATAATTTCAAAAATCTCAAGACTGCTAGTCTAGTTAAAAACGAGCTATGCAAGAAGGTACCCATGTACATTGCCTCATAGTGTGAAATATCAGAGATGAGGTCACAGGTTATATTACCGATAATAAATAATTGTATATGTCGGACGCATAAAAGAAAATTGAAGACGTGTATATTCATTATGAAAGGTTTCATTAATTTAGAAAGTACTTATATAAAATAATATTGTATTAAGACATCATGCTAGTTGTTAATAATTGTTCTTTCATCTAATATGTACATATCTATCATTTATATTTATGATCTGCTGTCATTATTCCATATAGTCATCAAATTAATTATTGAAACAATAAACTTTGACTGTGGGTTTAATTTCATGTGTATAGAATCAAATAGACGGGTCAATGTAGGGTGATATATGTTCAGTCAGACATATAAAGGAAAGTGAAAGCCCATAAATGTATTCATCCCATCTCAATTAAACACTTTATCATCATCTAAAAGTGTAATTTAAAAACACTTAATTGAAATGTTATTTTCTTCACGCCTCTTAACTTAGTTTCAGACACCCAAGGAAGTCTAACCATTCACTTGATATTAAACGTTTTTAACACTTTCAAAAATATTTATCACCGCAATAGGTAGACCAATATCTATAAATATATTATAACTTGTCTTTGTTTAATGGTAATTAAAAAGTATTGACGCCCGATTGCTTCCATAAATATTTTATATTTAAATTTGAAAAATCAACAAAACCAATTTGTACACAATAGAAAGTTTGGTAAAACGAGTGTATTAGCTGCATAAATATACACAAATTGCTAATCTATCGAATTCTGATCACCATCATTATTACAAACTATGTACTCGTATGTAAATGCAGATTTCGTAAAATCGGTTAAATGCTAAAAATAAATTGAAACACCTAAACTAAATAAAAATCATGCAAATAAAATAAATAATTGCAATCGCAACAAGTACGAGTATCTCGCTCGTCTAATCTTTTAATTTATATTTCAAATGGCAGGCAAAGCAAGCAAACACGGCAAAGTGTATAAAAACAACAACGTTTATAAGAATTTTCGCGTGGTGCAGTTGTTGCTGTGCTTAAAGAAGAGAGGCACGTCGTTTATGTATATAAGAAACATAAAGCGAATCCATATGGGTGTGAATAAATTAATAATAGCTTATTACTTTTCAAGGTGAAATTTAAAAATTAGATATTCCATTTAGTATTTATGGCAACATTTTCATTTTTGTAATTTTCCTTATTGTTTTTAATTTTAATTCATTTCCATTCAATTAAGTTAAAAACATTTCTTGGGTACGCACACAATTACAAAGTTTACGTTAGACGCACGAAGATTATAAATGAATGAAGATCATAAATTAATTGGTTTGAATGATTTCTTACACGTTAAAATGTAAACATTGAATTAAAAAATCATTTAAAGTTTGAAAGTAGATTTTTGATTGGATGGTGGTTGGTTGCGAGTTTTTAATTTATTCGATTTATTTTTTTTTATGCACAGCAAAATGCAATTGCAAATTTGCAACAATAATAAAATAAAAAACTTGATATGAATGAAATTAGAATGGGATTGTTGTACATACGAGTGTTGGATATACGTAGTACACATTTATGTAATATAATACGACCAAGCCATGTTGTTTTTTCTATCTACACATATTATATTATATATTTATTTACGAGTAAATTATGTATATACAATCTACATACTGTGTGCAGTGTTAAGTTAGAATTTATTGTGATTATTACGTATACACACAGGCTAGCAACACGCAAAGTTGTAATTAGTTCAAATTGATGACATGATCCGTATATGTGTACATACGAGTATATGTATATAAACTTGTTTGTTGTCAAATGAGAAGAGCAGAACACATTAATTGGTTAACACTCTTGTCATGCAAAAAAAAAAATAATATAACTCCATCATACCGCGGCGATCATTAGTTAATCAAGCCTATGTACACTTAAGTTATGTATCACCATACTCGTATAATGGCATTAAAGCTCGAATGTTTACATTAAGAAAAAAATATCATGGCAATAACAGAAGTCCTACTTCAGAAATGTAAATGATCGTCGGCCGATATTTCTTTGATGTATTTTCGTAATTATAGTAAACATTCGAACTTTAACGCCATTTTGGCGTGAAATATTACGCGAAGAGGCTGCGTCACCTTCCCTTTTCTAACAAATAAATATTTATTTAATTTTAGTAAGCAGAGTACCTATTTCGTGCGGAAATTGAGTGACGAGACCCAAAGTTTGTGCATACGTATACGACGTATAATACACAATTTTGAATAAGTGTGCTTTCATTTGTTATACAAGTATGTGTTTTTTTGTGTGACCGGGTGGAATCGGTTCAAATGTTTGGTGCTTCTACTCCCGTTTTGTGACATTTTCCCATGGTATTGAGATGGGGAATTTAACTTGTCAGTTTAAACTAAAACAATTCCGTGTTTCGGGCTCATCGTTACCCTTTAAAGCATCGAGCGGGGTAATTTGGGTCCCCCAAAAAAGGTTTTTCCCCTAATTATATCGCTAATATTTTTTTATTATGTTCTCGTTTCGTGTAGTTCATTCTTATAGTAGAATTCGTGGAGTGTGGTACAAATAGCATGTTTTAACCGTTTATTTTATTGTTAAAAGGTAACTTATTTGTTTGGAAGAAATATGATACACCATATTAGTATTTTAGTTTTTTTGTTGAATTTTTTGTTTGTTTACAGTGAAAATGGCATCTCCAAGTGAGTATTTGAATATATTTATTTATTTATTGATAGATTGACATAAACATTTTAGTAGAGGAAAATCACATATGGAAGCATAATAAATGAACATCAACAACAAAAAAAATACTTCCATTAGGCATAAAAACCTCAGATTTTTTCAAAAAACAAATCCACTCCATGCTAATACCCTCCATGTTGAGCTCAAGCTCATTTGTTACGGAGGATACTGCAAGAAGTGAATGCTTACAAACTACGTACAAAAACAATATAAATAAATATAAAAATATTATTATACAAATGTATTGTCATTCAAGCGCGCCACGCTAAACAACTCGTTTTAAAAGATCTAAGCGACGCCGATCTCTTAATATCTAATGGAATAGAATTCCAAAGAGAAATACCTCTAACAGAAAACGAAGTATTTAGAGACCTACACAAGTTTATAGGGGGAAGTAAACGTAAATTTGAAGAATAAGACCTATTGAACAATAACTTATTAAATAAATGAGGAGGTTGCTTAGTCCTGAGAAGCTTAAAAATCAAAAGACAAACGCGAAGTTCATAAAAATCAACTAAATTTCAACCCAAAATCAAATTCAAAAAGGGCGAAATGTGATCATATTTCCTAATACTAAAAACGAAACGAGTACAAGCATTGAAACATCTTTGGAGAACATTCATACTCTCCTGAAGCATACCAAACAAAACAACATCCCCAAATAGAAAATGTGGAAGAAGGTGCGAGAGGAACATACGCTTTTTAAAATTACTATCAGAAAAACCAACAACTTTATACAAACAACTAAGCATTCCAAAAACCGTTTTGCTAACCTTAATCAAATGATCACCCCAAGTTAGAGTTTTATTGAAAATTAACCCTAAATTTCTAACTGTATTAGAGAATGGAATTAAAGAATCACCGAGAAAAATTCCAGGGAAAGAGGAAGTGTCTATAGATTTTTTATAAATTATAATAGACTGAGATTTATTAGCATTAAGAGCGAGCCGGTTAGACAGTGACCAATTATAAATTCTTACCAAATCTTCATTAATAAGAGAAATATTAGAGTTAATGGAATCATTATCTAAGCGACTACTCCTGTAAATTTGTACATCATTAATGTACATTGAGAATAGTAAAGGACCAAGAACTGACCCCTGAGGAACGCCAGAAGAGACAGGTAAGAAGTCAGAAAACGAATTGTCAAAAAAGACGATTTAGCAGCAGAGAAAAAAACTGAAGTTCGAAATAAGCTTATTAAACAAAATTTGGTGATTAATTGAATCGAACGCTTTTGAAAAATCCAACAAAGTAAGGCAAGTCATTTCTCTATTACTCATACTACGACGAATATCATCACAAACATTCAGTAACGCAGTGGTAGTACCGCGGAATCTTCTAAAACCCGATTGAAAAATACTAAACAAATTAAAGCTATCAATATGAGATTGAATTTGGTTTTTTACTACCAATTCAAACGCCTTGGACAGAGAACTTAAAATACTAATAGGTCGGAAATGGGAAAGCTCAGAAAGATTGCTAATTTTAGGAACAGGAATAATTTTACTCAACTTTCACTGAGCGGGATAAAACGAGGTCGTTAAAATAAAATTAAAAATATGTAACAAGTATCTTGATACATAAGGAAAAATACGCTTAACAATTTTTAAACTAACCATATCTAGACCAGTGGATTGCGATTTAACTTCCCAAATTGCATAATGCAAATCGGCAATTGATATATTTGCAAATGAAAAAGAATTTAGGGATTCTACGGATACTAAATCAATATTGGAAATATCATGGGTGGAACTAGAATTACTTAGATAATGGTTAAAATCATTAGCTTTGAAACTTACCGAAGCACCCCCTTTGCAACTACCAAGGCCCAAATTGCGAACGTTACGCCAAAATATCTTAGAGGGAAGAGAGGGATCTAGCTTATCCTTGAAAAAATTTTGCTTAGCGATACGAATTAAACTTACCACTATATTTCGATATTGCTTATAAGCTAGATAAGAAATAGAATTAGGGCTCATTTTCCAAAGACGATATTTGGAAAAACGAACAGAAATAGCATTCGAAATCTCTTGCGTCATCCAAGGGTCTCATCTAGGTCTAAAATAAACAGTAGTGAGAGGAACGCAATTATTAAATACATAATTAATAGAGGAGTTAAAATAGTCAATTTGATCGGTAGAAGTACTAAGAGAAAAAATATCGTCCCAACGAATAGAGCCACAAATTGATGAAAGGTGAGATTCATCAATTTTCGAAAAATCCCTAAAGTTGAAACTTTTAGGTTTAGGACGAGAGTAATAATTAACAGAAAAATCAAGGAGATCGTGATGAGAGCCAATACCAAGAGACAATTGATTGAAAAAACAAATGGAATTATCAGCAGAAGCGACAACATGATCAATGAGAGAATAAGAACCACCACTTGCGGTTGCATAAGAGTATGTGGGCGCTTCAGTGTTATAAACTGAAAGATTAATGCTATTTAAGATATTTAAATAGCTACGAGAAAATAATGTCTCTTGAGAAATATCAAAGTTGAAATCACCCAAAATGAAAACCTCATCATACCGACAGGAAAAATAACTAAAAAGACACTCAATGTCTAAAAGCGATTTTTTAAATAGAGCATACGACCTCTTGTTCGTTTTAAGAGGATTATAAACTACACCAAAAAGGAATTTCCGCTTATTGACGAAGACATTTAGAAAAAAAAACTCAAAGTCAGAAACGAGCCTTTGAGAAATTGAGAGGGGTACCGATACAACATTACATTTAATATGCTCGTTAACATATAGGCATACTCCGCCAAAATTAACTGGTGGATTAGCTCTATCACGCCTGAATAAATTATAACCACTAATGGCCAACGCGAAATCGGGAATATCGGACGATAGAAATGTTTCCGATAAGCAAATAACACCAATTGGGATAATGGGGTCCCATCAAGTATGACGAAGTTCGTCAATATTTAAAATAAGACTCTGGACGTTTAAACTAACCACATTAAGTAAATTGGACCTAGTCCGAAGCATGGATTTAAGTAAAATGGAGGGCAAAGAAATACTTTCGGTGGACATCGCGAATCGTGGCGCACTTCCACAACAGTACTTACATGAACAATTTTTAAATAAATAATTACGTTCGTCTTAAAAAACCAGGTTAACTTCAAATATAAATTCTGAAACAAAACATATAAATACCACCAATATAAAAGGTAATAGAGGAACGATACTTCTCTAATTATAAACTCTTCGAGCCCCAAAACCCCCAAAATATATATACAAAAAATGTAATGGAAAAAAAGTTTAATTTGCTGGCAGTCGCAAAAAACAAACACGCGCACCCACGCGCAATATAGAAGATGCGGTTGAGTATTTTCATTCCTTGTCTGATAGTGAAGGCGAAATTGATGGGCAATGTGATTCGCAAGGGTGTGTCGACAGTGATAATGACCCGGATTCGTACCTGATGCAGAAGATTCAGAAATAGACGACGATATTGAAATAGTAGATGAGCAACCTGATTATGCTTTACCAACTAGCATTGATGACACTTATGATGTGATTAATTCCAAGAATTAGGATCAGTATGTGGCAAAGTCAGGTCGTGTTTGGTCCAGTAACACATTTCCACCGACGCGACGGTTAAAAATAAATATTTTGAACCAGACACCGGGTGTAACCAGCTGTTGAAACAACGTCAACATGCGCAATAATACAATATTCCAAGCGGGCAATCTGTGTCATGGAATATTGTATATTGTAGCAAATTCAACAGTTTTAATTTTTTGTACATGACAGCAAATTCAACAATTTTACTTTTTTTTTATATTGTATTGGGTGTTTTTGTTGTTCTAAATTGTATGCATAAGCAATTATTATGTATAAAAACCCGATTTATTGATGTAATAAAGCAGAATTTAAATCAAATTACAACAGTCAGTTTAGTTCTCGTCGTGAATATTTGGAGCTCACCCGTGGTAAATCAAATAATCACTTAGACATACAAAATCCAGGCAAAGGCCGGATTTTTACATGGTCCTTCGAGCCAACAAACAACGGAATTGGCGTAAATAAATCCAAGAAGCACTCGATATCATCATTAGCGCATCAAAATGCAGGAGTTGCTGAAAGCACAAGAAGATACTGCCGACTGAATTACAACACTAGCCAGAAACTACGGAAAAGACGCAGATAGTCGAAAAACGAAAGTCTACCTCGAAAGGAAAATCGAAGAGTTAAAAACACTCTATGACGAATTTCTCGCCACAGACGACGACATAATATCAAGGAATCCGACAATTAAGCATGATGATCCGTACCGAAAGTCAAGAAAGTGTATTGCGGAAACTTACGACAAATTAATGGCCGACATGCGTAGCCGATTAAATATTAGGGAACCAACAACACCACCAACAACAAGAAAGGATCAACAGTATGGGCGACCAACAACACCGCCAGCAACAGGCTCGGCTCAACAGTTATTAGCCAACAACCAAAAATTGATTAAAAGACAAGATGTGCTGATGAGAAACATGTATCGGAAAACACAAACAATCGAACAAGCAAGCATTGGACAACGACAACAGTCCAATGGAATACATCAAGTTAAAAACCGAGCAATTATCCAGAGAAATGGAAGTTATTGATAAATTGCACATAGAAATTCAAGTGGAAATACCAG
Source organism: Nephrotoma guestfalica (assembly GCA_963691935.1). Lineage (NCBI taxonomy): Eukaryota > Metazoa > Arthropoda > Insecta > Diptera > Tipulidae > Nephrotoma > Nephrotoma guestfalica. Next base: position 139,252,976 of record OY829915.1, on the reverse strand, counting down.
AGGAACAACAAACAAGTAAATACTTCCAAGAAGACTACTACGAAACTCTTAAGGATAGAGTAGACACGCTGATAATGAGATTACAACGCAACCAGCAAAGAGAGTCTTCGAAACATTCTGAAGAAACCAGGGTGCAATTACCCAAGGTAGAGATACCAACCTTTTATGGAGATTATGACCATTGGAGCTCGTTCAACGACATGTTCACTGAGCTCATTCACAACAACAATAAGCTATCTGACACAATTAAAATGACGTACTTGAAGGCAAATCTGCAAAAGGGAGCAGCCCAATTGATCAGTCACCTCTCAACAACTGGTGAAAATTACTGCAAGGCATGGGAAATACTGCAAGGAAGGTACAACAACGCTAGATTGTTAGCAAATAAGTATTTCAACTCACTACTAACTTTACCAACAATACATGCACCATCAGCAGCAGCAATTCGAAATTTGCATGATACTACAGTTGAAATATTACACAACATCAACAAGTTAAAATTGCACTCTCCTTTTGAAGCCCTAGTGATGTTCATTCTAGGTAAAATGCTAGACCCGGAATCCGCTAGACTGTACGAAATAACGTTAAAAAAGCCAAGAGAAATTCCAGACATGAAGGAATTCGTCGACTTTCTAGAAAGGAGATTCCAATCACTGGAGGCCATGGGGTTCACCAAGGCGGTAAACGCACAGCCGCAACCAATGGCACCACTGAAACGAGTACATGCTACAACCGTAGACAGCCAGTGTATAGTAAAGGGATGCCAAGGAAAGCATCAGCTGCAAGACTGCAATCAGTTCAGGCCAATGCCAACGATAGACAGAAGCAAGTTGGTCAGCGAAACAACTACTTGTGTACGTTGTCTAACGCGACATCCAAGGGGTAACACATGCAGATCTGAATTACGATGCATTGTGTGCCAAGGACATCACCACACTCTTCTGCATGGTAATAACAAGGCATCGGCCAACATGGGGACAACACAAACTCTAACAGTTAAACAACAGGGACCTGTATTACTACCAACAGCAGTAGTTAGAGTAGCTACCGGCACTGGACAAATCATCAAAATGAGAGCATTAATTGACTCAGGGTCACAGGCAACACTAATATCATCGAAAGCTGCCAATAAACTGAACATCATGAAGAAAAAAACGCATGTCAACATTTCAGGCATAGGAGGAAACGAGGCAGGAATATGCAGACACACAATCAACATAAAGCTAGTGCCAAGATTCGATGGAGACTTTAGCTTAGACATCGAAGCTTTAATACTCAACAAGCTAACCCAACAACTGCCTGAAACTGATATTGACACTAGAGCATGGCCTCATCTTAATAACATAAAGTTAGCGGATCCAAACTACAATCAATCTCAGCCAATTGATCTCATAATTGGAGCAGATTACTATCCAATGATAATAACCAACAGCATTATCAAGGGTAATCATCGAGAACCAATGGCGCAAAACACGGAGTTCGGATGGATGGTAATTGGCAGCCTGAAGAATGAGAACACCCAAGCAAGAACAACCATGGTGACAACCAAGTCAATCGAGGAACAACTAAAATTATTTGTGGAGATTGACAACATTCCTGAAGAAAGAAGCCGCACGGAAGAAGAAAATCAAGTTGAGGAGACATTTCAATCAACATTGAGTCGACACACAGATGGACGATTTATAGTAAAAATTCCATTTAAGGACGATCACGCCAAACTTGGAGAATCTAGGAAAAAAGCAGCAGCAAAACTTCTGCAAATCGAAAGAAGATTTCTCAAAGATCCAGACTACGAACAATTATATAAACAATTCATACATTTCAAGCCAACGGAAATATTCAAATCAAATTAAATGACACCATTAAAACATTGGGAATACTATACAATCCGGCGGAAGATATTTTCGAATTCGATATAGCCGGACTACAGCTGACCAACAACCAGCACACCAAACGCTCATTCCTGTCTGACTCATCAAAACTCTTGGACCCCATAGGATGGCTGTCGTCGACAACAATCATGGCCAAGATCATGATGCAGGATGTTTGGAAAACGGGAATAAGCTGGGATGAACAACTATCAGAAAGAATAAGAGCCGTAAGACAAGTGGTACAAAAATGCACTACCTGCTTTCGCTACAAACAAAAACACATGAAACAACTAATGGGTAGTCTACCATCATCAAGACTGAGCCCGGAAAGACCGTTTTCTAAAACGGGAATCGACTATGCAGGACCCATCCAACTAAGAACCACCAAGGGTCGGGGTAATAAATCCTACAAAGGATACATTGCCCTATTTGTATGCATAACAACCATAGCCATACACATCGAAATCGTGAGCAGCCTAACAACAGAGGCATTTATAGCGGCCTACAAAAGATTCGTTTCAAGGCGAGGGCTTTGTACTGATGTATTCTCTGATAACGGAACCTATTTTGTGGGTGCGAATTCCGTAATGAAGAAGACGTACAGTTCAGCTATGGCCACATTACCTGACGACGTAGCAGCTATGTTAGCCAGTGATGAAACGACATGGCACTTCATACCACCTCATACCCCACACTTTGGTGGAATATGAGAAGCAGGAATAAAATCCGTGAAATTTCACCTTAAGAGAGTAATAGTCGATTCAACTCTAACATTCGAGGAATTAACCACTCTCACCGCTCAAATCGAAGCGGTCCTCAATTCTCGGCCGCTGGCTGCACTATCCAACGACGCAACGGATACAACAGCGCTAACACCAGGCCACTTTCTCATTGGAGATGCCCTTAAGGCGATGCCGGAAGCGACTGACAGGAAGCGATGGTCTTCTGAATACATTCACCAACTTCAACAACGGAGCAAGTGGAAAATCTCCCAGCCAAATTTGGCAATAAACGATCTGGTATTGGTGAAGGATGACCAACTACCTGCAACACGGTGGAAATTGGGACGGATCACTGACACCCACACCGGAAAGGATGAGTTGGTACGCATCGTGACAGTAAAGTGTAAGGACGCGACCTACAAGCGACTAATAACCAAGCTGTGTAAACTCCCTATCAGCGACGATCGAAGTGAGATATTACCTATGAACGCCATTGCATCGGTCAAAGAAACAACCACCGGGAAGGCCAGTACCATTACGAATCAAAACAACAAACCGGTATCCAGGCAACAACCTCACCGTCGAACCAAAACGAAAGTATAGTTTAACAGATGTACGACATCAGCAAGGTCCGGGAATATGTTGAAACAACGTCAACATGCGCAATAATACAATATTCCAAGCGGGCAATGACACAGGTGGAATGTTGTATATTGTAGCAAATTCAACAATTTTACTTTTTTTATATTGTATTGGGTGTTTTTGTTGTTCTAAATTTTATGCATAAGCAATTATTATGTATAAAAACCCGATTTATTGATGTAATAAAGCAGAATTAAAATCAAATTACAACAGTCAGTTTAGTTCTCGTCGTGAATATTTGGAGCTCACCCGTGGTAAACCAAATAATCACTTAGACATACAAAATCCAGGCAAAGGCCGGATTTTTACACCAGCTATATGAGTTCAGCAACTGAAGTTATTGATATATTCAATAATCTGATAACACCAATAATGAAGGAAAAAATGGTTAATCATACAACGAGTTTTTAAGAGGTACAATGAAACGTTTCCCGACAAACAAAAAAAATCGAATGCAGTGAATATAACTGAGCTTGATGCATTTTTTGGGGTACTTCTATCAGTCAATTCTATCAGTCTTCTATTCGTATAAGAAATATTTCCACTGCAGCCATATATCGTAACAGATTTGTTGCAATATCCCGATACCTTCGATTTGAGGACAAAACTACCAGAAGGGCGAGACGACAGGTTGTCAAGCTTGTTGCCATAAGAGAAACCTGGGATACGTTTGTAGATAATTGTCGAAACTCATTTACACCTTTTGGCGAAGTAACGATCGATGAACAATTAGTAACATTTCGTGGAAAATGGCCATTCCGGCAATACATAAAATCAAAACCTGGCAAACATGGTATACAAATTTGGGCAGCATCTGATGTAATTCATATTTATATAATATGCAGGTTTATACGGGAAAGGCTCAGGGTGGGGTCGCAGAAAAAAACCAAGGTGCAACGGTTGTAAAGAACTTAGCTGAACCTCCGTTTGGATCAGGCACAGACATAAGCCGCGATAATTTTTTCACGAGTTTTGATCTAGTTTTGATCCTTGGAACAGTAAGAAAATCGACCAGAGCATTCTTCAATATTTGCTTTTACCAAATCCATTTCTATGGTATCATATATTCCAAAAAAAAAAATCGGATACATCTTTTGTCTTCGCAACACGCGGATGCCTCAACCTCAAGCGATTCTAAACCAATCATGATTATGGACTAAAATAGGACTAAAGGAGGGGTAGATAGTAGCGACAAACTAATTAGAGAATGTTCATGTGGTAGACGAACTGCTCGCTGGCCATACAGAATATTGATGGACATATTAGATATATGTAGCTGCACTGAACGCATTTATTATCTTCATGCAACAAAATCCACAATGGAAACTTTAAACCCATCACGAAGAAAACAGTTTCTATTATCCCTTGGAAAACAATTGGTTAAAAACAATATGATACTACGATTAAAAATTGCTAAAATAAATCTGAAATTACAGCTTGCTTTGTCGGCTTGCGGTGTTGAGCTTCCAAAAGGAGTGGAGGGATGCCCCTCATCTGCGGAGGGGGAAAAATGTGGTCGTTGCTATTTATGTCACAGGAACAAAGATAAAAAATCAAAAATAAAATGTAAGTGCGCCAGATTTGATTGTAACGGACATAGACTTAAAAAAAAGTGATCAATAAATTTTTACTCATAAATATGATATGAAGAGTGCACGAAGTGTTTTTTTGTTATTTTATGTTGTTTAGTTTTATTTTAATTTATTATTTTGTTTTAAAATTAAAGTTTGAAATATGATATGTAAAATAATATTTGAAATATGAAATAATTTATAGCAAAAACCATAATTACAAATAATATTGAAATTAGCCAGAATGTATTGTTTTTTTAAATTAATGAATAAATGTTGTTGGAAAATATAAAATAACTCTTTTTTATTAATAAACTACTCAAAAATAAAAATTGGAGGCATGCAAATCTACTTTTTAACTGGGAGGAACATAGTGACCCCACTCGGTCTTTTGAGTTCTATAATTAGCTCGGTGCTTTAAAGGTTAAAGCAAAATGTTAAGTTTTGAAGAAAGTGAATTTATTTTTCACATGACGTTTTATTTAACCCTTAACGACTTACACAATTATTAACCTACAATCAAAACATTGCGAATTGTGCTGTGTTTGTTACTAATATAAAAAACATTTATTCAACACTTGCATTCCAAGAATTGTTCTCTCATGTCATTATTTTTGGGCCAAAATACGCGTGCTGATCACAATTTTAATTTATTTAACTTTCGTTTGTTAAATTTCAGATTTTGTGGTTAATAATTACAAGTCTTAGGAGGATACGTAAGATTTTTTAAATGTAACTCACTGAATTGCAATGTTCGAAATTCACGTATAAACGCGCCTTTATACGTGAAAGTAGGCATTGCGATTTTTGCAGATTTACCGCTTTAACGCGAAAGTCAAAAATGAAGAGACGAATAAGTTGTGGCCAACACCTAACCTTCCTACACATCTAATATTTACATAATACGATTTCTAACGCGAGTAAGGTAAACAAATAAGGACTGTTGGTAAAACTGTCTTGTATAATCAAAAATCATCATTCCTGTTTAAATTTCTAAAAAAGAACATGATGAACCTTTGTTGACAATCTAATCCTTACATTTAACTGAATCAATATCATTGAAAAAATTAAAAATCCTTTGAAAGTGCCACTTTCGGTACATGGTTGATGAAGTTTGATTCCAAAAATATTAAGTTTCAATGGGACAAATTTGCTACTCTCAAGTACTTGCAAGTAGATAACTAATGGAACGAGCTAAAAATATGACAGAAGTAAAACATACGCTTTTTAGTGTACAAAGGTAGCTGTTTATAATTTCGCTGTGACGACCTATTGTGGAAAATTATTATTTTTTAATTAAAATCCACAATAAAATCTCAAAAATGAGTAAGAACTGGTCTTATAGTGAAGGCTAAGTTTTGATTATGATATACCCCGGCCGAAAAGAATATAATTTCAAAACAAGAAATAAAAAACTTTTTGGGGAAAATTTATTGACCGAACTTCTCCGATACAGAATGTTGAGACAATGTGGCGAAGCCTTTATCGTGCATACAAAAACGTGAAAGATCGAGAGACAGGCTCAACAGCTACAAAGTTTTTGTATATGGAAGAGATAGAAGAAATTTTCCGTGACAATCCCAGTTTGAATTGAAAATCAGCCACCAAAACCAGCATGTATGCGAAAGGCTAATAGTTCCAAAACAAATAATAAAAGACAACATAAAGAATGTTTGAAAGAAAAGCATTCGAATTAAAAAGAAAATATTACGAGGAGAAAATTAATGAAAAGAAACAGACGCGTGAATTACTTGAAAAGTACCTAGCAAAAAAGGAGCAAGATAGGGACAAAAAAAAATCAACCAAATTTAAGGCTGTTAAATACTTACCAAAACACGTAAAATTTGAAATACAAATCTCTTTGTTATATTTTTTGTTTCTTGCCATGGAGGCTTTGATTAAATAAAAGATATTATTTTCCCAATGAAATGTATTTATTTATCTTATTATTTAAAAACAATTTTTGGTATTTTCATTAATTTAATAAACCATTACTATCCATATTCGCAAATATTTCATGTAGTGCACCGTTTCTAATGAAAGCTTCTGGTTGCGTTACAGTCGGCGTTGAATTGTGATACTCGTCGAAATACTCTATTTCGTAGCAGTCGTTTTCCGAAATGCAGATATTAGGTAAAACGCAAGCCGTTACAATACAATTAGTAATACATCCTAAATCGTAATCCTAGAACCCAAAATTTTTTTTTTCTGTTTATTTTTTTTATAATAACACGCACCGCACCGACCAAATGGCATAGTGGTTAAAGCTTTGGCGTTTGGATCGGGAGGTACCGGGTTCGAATCCCAATAGGGGCAGGATGCAAAGGGAATTTTCATCAACAAATTACGATTTGGGATGAAAAGGAACACATCTATGACCCCTTGTCAGAGTGCGGGGCTCACGGGCCGACCCATCTTCCATGCCAGTATAGGCTGGCATGGAGCTATGCAATGTGCAGATGGTAATAAAATCGGACCTATATTCGTACGTCCTCGAATTGGTCAATACAGGCGTAAAGCTAAAGACGTAAATAAGCGAACCGCGAAAGAGTAGGGAGAGCTTCGGCCCCAGAACAAATCAGGGAAAATAAAAAAAAAAAAAAAAAAACACGCACCGCTTGAATACTCGTATCAATTCCTTCCATTGCGTAAATGTGGTAAACTGGTATTAGAATTTTTTGAACCAAAATACCTACCGTCAATTTTATGCGTAACTACTTTCAACATCTACACCACCATTTGAGAATGGGTAGATGCTAGTAAATACAAGTACTTGCGAGCAGTTTACTCATTCCAATGGAACACGCCTGTTGTCGAACAAATGTTCAAATCGACTAAACATTAAATTTTAGCAATTATAGAAACCAGTTGTGCCCAATGTTATTAAATTTCAAAATATAAACAGATTTATAACGAACAAAAATAGCCAACAAAAAAATAGGACAAATGAAAAAAATTTGGGAGGGTCGATGTTGGCAGCCTGTTGGTATCATGTTATTTTGGTGGCATCTGTCTAATCTGGTGTTTTGTTTAATCACTGTTGCCAAATCACCATGACATGTTACACGATTGAGCAGCACGTCCAAATGATAACATTTTATTATCAAGATGAGTGTTCGTTAATGCAAACGTTGCACGCGTTTCTCACATTTTACGCCAGACGCGGTGGTCCTCCACAGTCAACTCTCTAACGTTTGGTGGCGTTCGAGAAAAAAAATTCGAGACAACCGGTTCGGTAAACAATCAGCCAACACTCGTACGTCAAAGAAACGAAGGCGGCCGAGAAAATTGCCGCGGTCCGTGAAAGTTTACTGGATAACTCGAGGCAGTCAGCTCTACGCCGTGCACAAGAACCCAATTATTCACAGACTACAACTTGGCAAATTTTACATCGGGGCTTGAGCCTACACCCGTACAAGATCCAACTGACACAGGAGCTCAAAGTTAATGACCATAGACTACGCCGTTTCTTCGCTAACTGGGCTTCGGAGCGTTTGCAAGAGGATACCAATTTTGGCTAAAAAATCATCTCTAGCGATGAGGCACATTTTTGGATGACTGGCTATGGTAACAAGCAAAATTGCTGTATATGGGCGACGCCAACCCACACAAGGTTCTCCAGGTGGCAGTGCGCCCACAAAACATTACTGTTTGGTGCGGATTTTAGGCAGGTGGCGTCATTGGTCCGTACTTTTTTGAAAATGACATGTGTTTTTTTATTTGCATTATTTAGATTCAACATAAATAATACTAAATAAATTTGGAATCAATTAAAAATAAAAGTTATATTTATGACAATTAATTCGTGAATTAAAATTAACTAAATAGAGAAGTTTCAGTGGACCACACATTTCTGGTGTCGCCGATGTGAACCCTGTGAGGCTGTGTGGTCCAACACGACTTTACACAGCAGCAGTTTAATTCATCAATAAAATCAAACATCGAGTAGTAATCAAATTACGAGTATGCAAGTAACCTGCATCGTCCAAGCAGTATATCATTAAATAATATCGTCATAAGTAGCAGTAGCAGTCCTAAAATATAGCAAATATCAGCAGCATAATCATCAGTGCATATGAGTGCGTAATATACAGCAAAGGCGTTGTCATATTCAATCGAGGTCATAGTCCTCACCCGTCAGTCACCCCCCCCCCCAGTCTACTACGGGTAGCATGTAGCAATGCAAAGGTCAATTCAGTTGGGGCCATAGCTCTTATCCGTGGTAAGCGCCCAATCTGGATTGATAAAATTACAATTTATAAACGACAGACGTTTCTGTTTGTATTGTACACATTTTATTTAGCGAAATAACCTTCAATGAAACGATTATTAGTATTGAGCGCAACCAATAATTAAATTTATATCTAAAGAAATTTCTAAGTGATCAAAATGTATAATATCGGTATAGCAACAACGAGGCACAAGTTATAAACTGTTAATTAAATATGCTCAATTTAATCGAGATGATCCGAAAATCTGGTTCACTCATTAGGAGGCACAATTCCTTATTTGAGGGAATCACTTCCAATGCAACCAAATATGATCATCTCATAGCCGCATTGGATCCAAAAACGGTGATGTGTAATGTGGTAATCTGTAGATAAACACTTTACCTGCAGATTAGGTTAAGGATGCTATTTTGAGAAATTTGCGGTTGCAGCATTTACCAACTCATGTACAAGCAATATATCTTGTATGGGTCACTCAAGTTTAATTAGGCAGCCGATAAAATTGTCGACGTTCAAAACCTGTCGGTGTATATAGTGTAAATACACCAGTAACAATTATTTAACAGTAATCAACAAAATGATTTAGTTCATCAAGTTATTGTATTGACTCAAAGAGTTGAATCGTTATTTAGTAAATTCAGTACAAGCAATACAAAATCAACTCGTAATTAGTCTCGAGCCCACGTCCCAAAAGTTCTAATTGGTGTCGTAGTCAATCACGGTCGAAAAAACAACTAATTAATCATCCAACATACTGGTATCACTACAAACATGCGGTACTCAAGCAAAAAATGATTAAGGCCGTGCAATTTTGGCGATGTCAATTTGGTAATTACATAATCGGGAAACCATTTGGCCCGCGTTGCATGCGGCATGCGACGGGAGCAGAAATTCCACTGCCGCTTTATAGTTACCGATACACAAGATAAATTACAGTTTTTATAAGACACAGGTGCTGAACATAGTGTTATGCCGTATTGTCTACACCGCGTCGATAATTAATATTCTACATGTGTAGAAAATGTATGTAGAAAATTAAAAAACTGGCGTCAACAATGTAGAGAATGTAGACAATGTTGAAAATTATTATTTCTGTTAGCAATCTTCAAAATTGTATGATTTCTTTGTAAATAGAATCATTTCAAGTTAAAACTCATAAATTCATTATTTCTTCACATTAGTAGTCGTTTTGAAGCACATTTATGTAAATGTTACAGTTAAAGTGCGAAATCGTTAAATGTACGAAATTAAAAATTTGTTAAATCGTTTTCACGACTAAAAATAGGTTGTAAATAGAGCCTAGCTACACCGACATATTTGTTGAGCCCTTAACCTAATTCCCTTGCGGATGATCCACTTGGTGGAAAGGAGGTGTAGGAGGAAACTATATATATCGGAATATAGTTCCATTCTACCGGAATTCCACATTTTCATATTTAATGGTTGGTGTCAGAAGTTCTTGCAGTTGTCGATACGTCCCTTTGAATATTTCAGTTTGTATATTTTTTGTTCGTTCCTTGTTCTTGTAATTAGCGGTATTATTACTAAAATCAAATGATTTTAGTAATAATACCGCTAATTAACCGCTTCGATAGCCTACCCGCACCGTTATTGGTAAGAGATATCGCTGAATTTTCTAGTTCCCTGTCATACGCATTGGTGTAGTTGTAGTACATGCGCGTTGCTGCAGACTCTTCTGCTGCCTTGAGAATGTTTTCAGTGTGTTACCTACGGTCACTCCTTAACATTTTCTTGATTTCTCGCGACGAATCTTGACGTTTCAGCTCCGACGTATTTTGTTGACGACAAACATTTGCAACTTGCGTACCAGGAAGGCGTTCTTCAATATTGTTTCCAAGTGTTTTTTACATCACTACGAATTACGAGTGTGTTTGGAAGCTGTTTCGATATGGGCTTCTTCGATTTACAATATTGCTCTAAATTTGGCTGCTTCTTCATTCATTTGGAGGCTGGGCTGAGCGAGCTTGACCGCTTCGCGGAAGGTGTTTTCCTTGTGTCGGTTGCATCTTTTAATAAAATCCTGTCAGTGTTAAAATGTCTTCCAATTTGTTTTGATGTTTTGGTGGGTCTCTGTGGATTTCCGCACCATTCATTTTATTTAAAAGCTCTGACATCTTTTGTAATGTGGTAAGAAATTTCTTGTTAATCATTACGTGAATTTGGTTCGTTGTTAAGCCATCAAGGTGAATGGATCCATGTGCATATTTGTGCAATATGTTTGGGTGAAATTTTTTTTGTGTGGGGATTTGCTGCTTCTTATGAGTTGTTTGCTGTTTTTTGATGCAGAAGTCGATGGGCGTTCTCCGTTTGCTACCCCCAATTTTAATGGGTTTTTATCAGATCAGTGTGTTATTTATACCTAATTATCGATCTCAATTTTTGCATTAAGGAAATACTCCTTGTATATTTTTAGTGTGGCTTGTGGTGTTTGGTGTCATAAGGGAACCCACATCTTTGGTTTGTTGATTCGGCTGCGTTTTTTATTGGACCTAACCATCAAATATATCACACTCTATCATCTATCACTGAATATAAAAATTATTGTGTTGCGTATTTTTGAATGGAATTTTTTATTACGATTCTACCGATTATTCTGCTATTTAACTGGTTTTTTAATCAATCATATGGCGACGCCTTTTATTCATCTCGTCCATATAATATAACATATATTTCTTTCTCTGTTGTACTATTTAGCCTTGATGTTTTTGTCTAGAGTTCCGAAATTTCAATTACCGATTTCGTGCTCGTGTAAGATAAGCCGTTTCTGTTCATTTTGATGTTCGAGTAATAAATGTAGGGGAGGGGGGCGATGATACAGATATGCCGGGGGTCGTGTTTTCGTTTGACTCCATTATTCTTCACTTTCTTCTATGATGTTCCCAAGAGGTCACCCAAATTTGTACTAACCCAAACAATGGTTGCTTGACGTTATTGATGAAGTTTTTGTTGTCTTATCTATATCTGCCACTCGCCCCCCTCACCCCATTTCAAGCAAGATAACTTTTCAATGGAAAAGGGCCAGGAAAACAAAGGTCGATTGATAATCTATTGGTGAATCTCTCGAACAAATGTAATCCTGAGCTAATCTGAATAAAATGGATATGGGTACGCCACATTTGATCTTGATTTTGTTTAATTTGGTCGAAACACAACCAAAAACAGTAAAATCAATCAAAAAAACTCATTTATCCGAAACATTTTGTAGTAACCCCAACTATACGTTGCTCAGAACACGAATATTAAAATCAGAAATGAAGATGACGAACGAACGATTAATTTCGAAAATGTTCATGACAGACGGTATATTTGGCACAGCAAATTTCTTTTAAACCATAACCGAATTTAGCCTCGTACATAGCGTTATGATAATCGATTGAGCTCAAGACAACATTTTATTTGATCTCGTTACGAAGTTAACTCAATTTCAACCAGAATGAAAATTAATCATTTCTAAATATAAAGCCCGCTGGATACACCGATATTTAAATTGGAAAACTATATAAGATGACTACTTTGTACAGAAAAACAATAGAAGAAAAAACAAAAAAGCAGTTCTCTTCATTGGCTATGAATTGTCTACATACTCTACCAATTTTCGACATTGTTTACTCAAAAATCAATTGTCTACGCTATTTCGTCACCAACACGTAGACAATTCGGAAATACGCGTAGACGCACAACACTGGTGCTGAAGTTTCAGCAGTACCACCAATAAATTTACAATTAACTGAACCATCACTGATATAAATGGTTACAAAAATTTGATTCTTACACTAGGACTTCGTAGACCATTTACCTGGATATTTATTTTAGCAAAAGTCGATCGGGGTATTTTGGGCGCTGATTTCAAATCATATTTTGGTTTGATAGTCGATGGTTAACACAAAAAACTAATAGACACCAATACCAATTTGATTACAAAATGAAATACTGCTAATTGCAACAAAAGTATGTGACTTCGCAAAATACGAAATATCATTTCTAGGCTTACAAATCTAATCACAAGGCATGTCACCGGATAAACAGAGAGTTGAAATCATTCAAAATTATACACAACTGGCGACAATCGATGATCTTTTTAAATTTCTGGGAACGATAAATTATTATAAAATGTTTCTACCAAATGCAGCACGTGATCAAGCACTATTGTTTGATTTTTTAAAAGGTGATTTTTAAAAAATCGCCCACAACTGGACTACTCTATTCCCAACGCCAAATTTGCAATCTATTGTTGGTGCCTCAAATACAGCTGTAAGAGCTGTGCTACAACAATTAACAGAAAAAGTTGACCCTCTCTGATTTTTTTTTTCACGAAAGTTTATTGCCACCGAAACTCGTTATAGTAGTAAAGGCAGAGAGCATTTTATTTTCAGTTCATAAGCCATTCATTTTTTCATTATGTTAAAATTTATAGAGAACATTTCGCCCAGGCAGCTACGACACTTAAATTGTATAGCTCAGAAGTTGTAACATTGTAGCTGATACGCTTTCACGTATCGAACATAGGCCATTGGAACCCCAATTGATTACGTTTCAATAGCGACAACACAAACGCGTGACTTAGAACTCGCGATACTATTCAAATCAAACCCAAATTTAATTTCCCATATTTGGAACTGATAAGCACATTTTATGTGATGTCTCAACTGGCAATCAACGTCCATTTCTACCGAAGCCATTCCGTAGGCAAATTTTCGAAGCCGATCATAATATTTCACACCTCGGTATTAAAACAAATAGAAAAAGGTTTATGCAAAGATTTGCATTTCGTGTCAAAAATGTAAACTGACAATGCATACTAAGAGTAAAACTGGCGAATTTAGTATTGATATTATGTGACCTTTACCACCATCAGAAGATCAAATTTAATGTTTAACAATGATCGATCGATATACATGTAGGCCTGAAGCGATTCCAATTTTATGGCACCAGATGCTGCACGGCGTCCACTACAATTAACAATAAAAGTTATATATATGAAAATTTGAAACTTAAAATTAATTAAATAAATTAGTTTCAGTGAGCCGTATAGACCGATGCCAGCCAGCAATCCCTAGCATTTTGCAATTTCTGGAAAAAGTTTCATCCCAATCAAGCAATCTGTCTGGGCTGTACGGGGTCAAATTTTTACTGAAATGAAGTTTTCTCAAAATCTCCATTTATTGTTATCACTTCTCTAGTGGTTTTTCGAGCAATTATTCAACTTTGAAAAATCCACCGTAGTCCCTGAGCCTGCAGTCGCCGAAATCCGATCATTTGCAAAGGTCTGATTAATTGAAAATTATGTTTCGGTAACGATTGCTATTTATTATTTTCTTAGCACTACAAATTCATTACAGATAGATTTTTAAAAAATGCTTAATTTCCTACTGGTCTGGATCAGTACTATAAAATCTTTTAGTACTTTCCAAATTATTTGCAAAAAACGAAAAAGCTCTTAAGGATGGCCGATACAATTTCTAGAATCATCCATTTTATGGAAAAAGCTTATAAGTATGAAGTTTCATTCCGCCCATCAATCCGTCTAGGCTATGAGATTAAAGGCTAAACAGTTATGGAAATCGTTATTTCCGCATAAATTTTGAAAAACTGGTATAGTTCGATAATGTTGGAAAATTATTTTAAAATCTTTTACTTCGTAATTTGTATACTTTTCAAAATATTTGCAAAAACCGCGAAGGTTCATATGGAGGTTGCCACTTCCGGTGGATAGATTTCAGCCAAAAATCATAATCAAATAAGCAGTTTCTTCCCGAACAGTCTATTCGTCTGGGGTGTTGAGAAGCTGATATTTATCTTGCACTTTACTTTTGTGATTAGAACGCATTATTCATCTTTAAACGTGTATCACTTTAGAGGTGTATCTAACTTAGCACGGTTTGTCTTACTTGGGGTTCAAGGCCATTTCTATGTGCAAAATAAGCGGTCTCTTTGGGTAATTAAGAGGTCTTGGTCCAATTATGAAAAATTATAATTCCCAATTTAATTTAATTTAGTGAATGCCACAAACGTGCTATTCGACGGCGGCAGATAACGCAAATATTTGTTGTTTTGGCTTCACCACTTTGCTTTTGCTCTTTTTACCATAACCATTTTATTATTGTTGACTTCTGGAAGCTCCATGATGTTTGGAATTTCATATCCTGTTCACTCAAGAACCGATTTAACTGGCGGGTGCAGATTGCATACCTTTTGCAATTTTATTGTGAATATCGTATAAAACTAAAACAATTTTCACCTTTCTGGTAATGTGCACTGCGTTGGATAGCCGAAATAAAACATGAGATAGGCATCAAGAGTAATTACATTCAAAATGTTAAAAATTATTATAACGAGTCAACGATTAGTTTTATATTTTCAAAAATAGATACGATTTGTATGACCAAACGTATCAACACCTTTCTTTGTGTAGTCAGGCACATGTGCTCAGAGAACTTAAAAATTCGAGAATATTCTCCATTGCGTTTTACTTAATTTGCATCTGTAAATTGTGCGGCAATTCGGATTTTTTCAATTGGTTTGTGCCATTGATAATCGTTTTACACGATACTTGTAAAAAAATCTATTGTGATATTGAACTTCATTATCGAAGCGATAACCCATTGATTGTGTATCCTATTTTTATCAACTATTCAACGACAGTTCTCTCTGCACGAAAGAAATTTGTTTTGAAGGGTGTTAATTTTGCAAAGCAACTGAGAGCGAAAACAAGATCCATAACTATTCGCGGTGCTCTAACTCTTAATGAATCAACGAAAAACCTGGCAATAATCTACAATTTAGTTTAATCAAGTAAGTTTTTCCACAGAAGATAATCCGTAAAGTATACTCCTTAACAAAAAACTAAATCAATCACGACATGATCTCTAACAGGTACTACACCAGAATACCGATGTTAGTTGTTACAAAGATTTCAACATGCCCAGCGATCATTAGCTTGTCATATTCAACTATGATTGCTATGATTATAAGAACATAAGACTGTTCGATGGAATGTCAATGCTCTTAAACATCAAGCTACACTACATAGTTACCATCAAGCTGTCACTGACTATCTAGACAGGTACCGTAATTAAAAATAACCTCTTCTTAATATTCATGAGCAGTGGCAAGCTATACAGTCAGCCGAAACTTCCGCGGCACAAAATACTATCGTAAGGAGACCACCGAGATATCCCGCAATGATTGGTTCGCTAGTAAAGCTACGACTAATTATCTCCCACAAAAGAAGCGCGTATACGGTGTCATGCATCATTAGCATCATGTTCTAAACAGAACAAACGTACATTTGAGACCATCGGGCAATACACACCCGATGGTCTTAAATGTACATTTACTTAAAAGGTGACATTTCAGCTTATATTTTTTGTGAAGATAATTTTTTAATTCCTTGCTTGCATAAAAAGTTATATTCAGTTGAAAATGAGTGTAATATCTGATAAAATACGCTATCTGATGCTTTTTTTACTATAAAAAAGGTAAACACGCTGGAAAAGCATGCCGACAAATTTGTGAAGTGTACGGCGAGAGTGCTGTGAGTAAACGAAGGACCCAGGAGTGGTTCGTTCGATTCCGTTCCGGAAATTTGGCTGCTAAATTGATGACATTTTGCAACTGGTGGAGAAAGACCGGCACATCAACCACATGACAGTTTGGAATAATTTAAAAAGAACAGGCTACAAAAAGAGCTCGATGTTTGGATGCCACATGAATTAACACATAAAAATTTGATTGACCGAAGTACCATCAGCGAAATGCTACTGAAACGCAACGAAATCGAACCATTTTTGAAGCGAATCATTACAGGCGATGAAAAATAGGCAAAATACGAGCAGATCAAATGCAAGCGCTCATGGTCAAGGCTGGTGACCCTCCACAAACGACTTCAAAGTATGGATTGACGGCAAGCAAGGTTATGTTGAGCGTTTGGTGGGATTGGAAGGGAGTTGCCCATTATGAGCTGCTGCAACGTGGCGAAAACATCAATTCGGTTCTGTATTGTGCACAACTCGATCGTTTGAATGAAGCAATCCAGAAAGAGTGACCAGAATGGGCCATCAGAAAGGGAGTTGTGTTTCATCGTGGCAATGCGCGGCCACACAAATCTTTTATAACTTGGAACAAATTGATGGAACTTGGTTGGGAAATTTTGATGCATCCCGTATAGCCCGGACCTTGCACCGTCTGACTACTATTTGTTTCGGCCTCTGCCAAACTCTCGTGATGGTAAAAAACTAGTCGACCGAAGTGCCGCTGAAAACCATTTGGTGAAGTTTTTCGACGATGAACCACAGATGTTCTACACCGATGAAATTATGAAGCTACTATTTAAAAACAATCATATGCTAGGTCAGCTAACAAATTTTTCAAAACTATTGATAAGACTAACACCGCACTCTAATCAAAAGATACCGTTTAATGGAAAAAGCTGATAATGTTTTTGTTAACTCCCCAGATTTAAATTTATGGAATGGATGTGAATGGTATTTTGAGACCAGAAACCGGTCTCAAAGGGGCCCTCGTGTGGATTCGCCCAATGTAATTTAAATGCATGTATGTATTGCAAATATATGTACCATATGTACATATACGCGTTATTATTTTATTTATTTATTTAATTGGTTATAATTTATTTAATTTAATTAATTTTCTCTTAAATTAAATCTTTGATCTGATATCCCTCGGCCTTGTAATTTTCACTATTTTTTAGATTGCTTACTGCTGGCGTTATTTTCTATAAAATAATTTATCTAGCTCAATAATGTTTCTCGAAACAGCTACGCAATTGCATGGGAACGTCAGACACCAATATCGATTGATTTGAGTTATAAATCATATTCAACGACTTGCTCACGCACCAACCTTCCGTTCGTGCGGAATTGTCTCAGTGATCTGTTGTATACTACGGAAGACGCATAAATTGGGTGCAATTTGGGCTGACTTGGAATTCTAGTGGGTTAAGAACAAGTTTGGCTCCTTGGCCAATTATTTCAAAATTTATTTTGTAGAAAAATTTAGAACTTCATCAATTTCGATTCTGCTCAACATACCAGGTTCGAACATAATTAGTTAAGAAATTGCCTAGCAATTGCCTAGCACGTCCAGAACTTCTCTAAACTTCATCTTTAAATCCCCGCCCAATTCTGAATACCCTATTTGATAATAATTTATGGGATATATGGCCAAGTTCAATTCAGAATGGTCGAATTGTAGAACTTCATCAAAAACGCCCGTTTAAATCCCAATACAATCTTACTTAAATTGGTAAGTTATCGGTTAGGAAACGGCATGGTTCCATTCATTATAACCGAATCCCAAAATTTCTTCAAATTCGGCTTTTCATACCGAATTTGACCATTAATTTGTTGAGAGAGGTAGCCTAATTCCATTGAGCATTATGTTAGAGTGTCAATCCAATTCTGCATACCATATTTGACAGTAATAAAACGAATATTCTTTGCTGGCCAAAATTAATAAAACATTTGAAATTTTTGCGAAATAAGCAAAATTTATTTGAAATATCCAATCCAGTAGTTAATCTGGCAGTGAATAACTTTGATAGATTTTCGGGAACCATTGCCTTTGGGATTTCGTGATTGCTAATTCAAGGCTTAAATACTAATGGATTTTAGAGTAATTTTTAATATAATTTAAGTAATTATGTTTTTCAGGAAATTGTATTGTAAGTTGTGGAATTGCAGAAGGATTAAATTACTAAATGTTTATATTATTTAGGAAGCCGGAAAATATTGCTTTAGAATTAAATTTCAGGAAATTTAGCAGCAAAAAATTGCTGAAGACATGCTTTTTTCTTCCTCCAGTAGATTAATTGTGTTATGTGGTAGGATCGCTAGGTGTCTGAAACCGAAAAAAACCTTTGCTATCCTTCTTATTGTTATGTGTAAACAGGCTATTGGTCCTACAGTCCAATTAATCAATCAATCAATCCCCTGATTTAAATTTATGGAATATGCATTTATCAAATATTTCAATATTTTTTTATTACCCATCTTTTAATTAGCACGTCAAATATGTATGCGCTTCGCCATTTGACTTCGTGTAAGGTGTGTGTTGCCCATATTAAATTTTAACAATAATTGCATCAAAGGATTGCGCGAGCGCGCGCGTCTTAAATTTAATAACTTAATATTAACTTACAATGTGTTTTTTATTGCAAATTTAAAGAAACAAAAAATTTATGTTTGTATATTCCTTAAAAAAATATTATTAAAATAATTAAAACGAAATAAACATTAAACAAGACACAAATTGTATATTTTTGTGAATATAATTATTTATTTTGCTTGCGTTCGCTCGTCGTTCTATTTTAGCATCCAACAAACAAAAAAATAAATAAAAAATTATGTGTGCAACACGAAAATACCAAATGACATTTTTACGCGATTTTTCAAAAACTGCGATCCGAGAAATATTGCAGCATTATACACTATAAAAAAAAGATTGATTATCACCTTCATCCGGTCATCAGTTTTATTTGCACATACGAGTATAGAAATAAAAACTGCAACGTGATGACGCACAGATATCTCTTTTATGTATCTTATATAGTCTTAATTATTATTATTTTTTTTAAATATTCTTTTGGGTATATCTACATAATATCCAAATCTTAGACACGATTTATTTTTTTTCGGTTATTGTATTTTATTTTTTGACGGTCACTCGAAATTTAAAAATAAACTAATCCTTGAACTTCAAAATAAAATAAAAAATTATATTGCAATCATAACAATTATATGTAGATTTTTAGTTTTTTGCTCTTTTAGTTTTATATGGATGTGTGTGTGTGTACCGTGTATTATTGAAATGCAACAGAGTAGAGAGATAATTTCTGCTGTGCTTGTTGCTGCACATTTGAAAGGACACAAAATCAATCAATCAAAAATGTCTTAGCTGTCAGAATGAATGCGAGATTATGAGTTGCGATAGTACATTTGAATTTTTTTTAAATTTATTTCTTGCATTGTAATTTATAAGATATTTGCAAATAAAAATGTGAATTTAATTTGAAACACAATTGGAATACAGGCATATATAGCGTAAATTTATATAGTAGCGAGCAGATAGATGTGGTAACAGCCATTCAAATGATTAATCGTGTTGCAAGTGTTAAATTCTTATGTCTGCACAATATTAAAAACGTAATTTTCCCACCTAAGTGTAACAAGAGAGTAGGGTGCCAATTAAGAGAGTAGGGTATAATTACTCATAAAAATTAACAGTCCCTAGAGCACTCGGCCAAAGTTGGTTGAACAAGAAGTTTTTTTTTGTTATAAAGTATAAATTGGTATGCTAATTTTTAATTTTATTTTGTGTTAACACCACAGTGGCTTCTTCAATTCTAAATACCAAACAATTATGATAAATTAGCATATCGTCAAACAAAATACACATTTTTTTTGTTTTCCCGGATCATCGTTTTCTATAGTTTACTCTATGAGATCGTTATTCCTTTTCGAACTACCAGCAGTTAATAGAATAATTACGCCACACTTCGTTAAGCTAGGCTTACTTCTATTTAATTTATAGACCTGTTTTATTTCAATCGAATTAGATATTTTCGCAGTACCACCTCAGTTCCATACTATTTGATTGAGAAGGTTCCTCGCTCCATCCAATTTACTCAGTTTCCAAAATTATATCCCAATCGGATAAAAATGCATGTCGAAAGTTGATATTAGATTCGCTTTTTCGTTTTGTAATTTGAGACTTTTAATCCCATCGATAGAGAAAAAATTGTGTAGTCTTGTGAAATAAACGCAACATGATGAAATCGTTCATCTTCCAAAGACTTTGGCAAACACATATTTATTGGCGTTGAATTATGGTAGATCAACAAACTACTGAAAAAAAAAAATTATTAGAAAACGAATAATTCAAATTAGTATTAGTTACGTTATAATAATTTATTCGACAAAAGATTGGAGAAAAATATTAAAAATATTTTCGAATGGACGCGATTAACCCAACCAAACATACGCCATTTGCTGTAACGTAACAAAAACAACATGGTAAAACATATTTCAGAATAACGACTGACATCTATTAACAGAAAACACTTGATGAAATGTTATTCAAGATGTGGCGAAGTGTTATGGTGCAGCCAACCTGTGCATCAACCCGCAACATACAAACATCATTTAACATCACGTAAAGTGGCGCAGCATGACTAAACTTAATAGCCTCGGGGCTCCCTTTCCCTCATAATTTTTCGTCAAAATCATTCGAGCTGAAAAAAATCCAAAAAATCAACTAGGCCTCCACCGGAAAACCCTATAAACGAATTTTTCCGTTATACTGGTTCACCACAATCGATTACTGGTTCTTGAAAACCATCAAAATTGTAAACCGAGAAAGAAATGTAAATCAAGAGCCACCGAACTAGCCGAAAATGCCCATCAACGATTACAATTTCGGGCCTGCCGGGCGACATCAATATCGTTTGCGGTGAAAAAGAGCCCAAGGTCGGAAGGCAATTATATACCAATTGCTAAAAATTGTTACTAATTACTAAGGCAACCTTACTACATGTCACTGCAACTAACAAATGCAACATACCGCAATATGATGGATCATAATGCCAGACATCTAACTAACGCAAAACACAAGAACCATTACGGATCAGCATTACGCAAAATCGAGTAACTTGGTGCAACATCACGAAACAATGATAAAATATGGTGCAACATCGCACAATATGATGCAACATGGAGTAATAAAGTCTTCCTAAAACATTGTGCATTATGATGCAACAAGATGCAACATTCCTCAACATAGTGCAACATCGTGCAACATTACGCAACATGGTACAACATGACGGCCTCTCCGTATGACTCAAAAATGGGTTTTCTGGAAATCAGAATTACTTTTAATGGTTTCTTTACATCAAAGTTTTTATCAATCGATCGAGCAATAAAAATTGAATATGGGTCCCGAGTCCCTTAACGAAATTTCCCGAAGTTAGAGCCCTTCGAAATCGCCAATGTTTATCAAAGTGATGCGTGGCGAAAAAATTATAAAATGGAATCCGGCCCCCACCGAATAACCCCCTAAATGAAGTTTCTCGAAATCAAGACTCATGACTATCGGTTTCTGGTACTCGAAAACGCTTCTCAAGCAATATTTATAATAATCATGAAAGCTGAAACTAAATTAAAAAAGAGTCTCTTTCTTTAGTTTTTCGGCTCGCGCGAATCCGGCTTCTTCGTACGACCCTCTGAATAGCGTTTCCCGAAATTAGCACGTAACGCAATCGTAACCGGCCACTCAAAAACCCTCCAAACCAAAATTTTGCAAACCGCGAAAAATTAATGAAATGGGTCCTAGGCCGGCCGGATGGCTCTTTGAACAAATGTTTCCGAAGTTTGAAGCAAACGCAACCGATTATTAACAAATAATCAATTATATCCCATCCTATATGTTTTTAAAATCACCCCAGAATTTTTAAATGACACGAAATATGATAATAATTGTTCTAAACTGCTTATTCTTGAAATACCTATGATAATAGGATGAGAAAAAATACCGTTACATGAGATTGGCTCAATGGGCTCATATCATTATGTCTTATACAGTTAGTGCATAAATTATTGATTTTAATTAAAGGTTCGCGGGAATGACGTCAAGAAAGCTATAAAATTATCTTAGTGTCTTAGTTGGTTTTGTCCTGAATGCCTAATTAACATAAAATAATTGCATTCTAAATCGCTCACCTCGCGCAATTCGACGATACTTTAAACAATTATTGGGTGAGGCTTCTAATGTAACTGAGAACCGACCTAATGCACTTATATACATTCTGATATCATAATACCATCAGTGTCGAAAACCACTAGCCCACTACCTCAAACAGCAAATTCGTCATCAACGCCTCCATCAGTAAAAACCCCAATAACAACAATTGTATCGCCAACTGAGCCATCGCATTTAAAGCCTACATTATCAGGAATAACATGAGCAGCATCACAACTCTCATCTCACTCATAAACAGCTATGTCAGTCAGCATCTTATGAAATAAAAGCTGTAAAACCTCGACGATGGCTCTTTGTCAGTAATTGCAAATTCTGTGACGAAAGAAAAATTCGAAGACTTTATAAAAATAATAAATGTAACTGGATATCACCACATGTATCACAATTTCACGCAACCAAGAAAACGGTCATGTTTATGACTATACATTATTTCGTGTCAGTTTACCACCAAATCAATTTTCAACAGCATCGTACTCTACGTTGTAGCCATCTTGACTAAAAAGTGGTCAAAGAATTTGAATGGAAACTACGTCGGCAAAATTTTCGGCTTGGAAGGCCAATAAACAACCATTCTTAACCTTAGTAGAAATTCCAAATTTTGTTATCCAGTCAAAAATCACATTTAACCGAGTTCTTACATTTTATTATCATAATGCAAATTGAATGTTACCTATAAGGCCGCACAGTTTTATACCTATGTGGAAAAGACTAATTTTGTTGCCTACGTCATCTATGAGACAAACTTTAATGATAATATCTTGAGCTCCGAATTTTTTTAATTACAATTACATAGTGTATCGAGTTGATAGATCTATTTATACCTGTACCAAAGTATCTGTAGGAGATATTCTTATTGCAATTAAGTCATGGATTCTTAATCAGATTGTTTCTATTTCTGTATCATCTATTGAAATGGTTTGTGTAAAACAATATCAGGGCAAATGTAACATGTATTTAGTTTCTGCTTATATTCCACCTCACTCTACCTCTGAGAAATTTATAAATGTCTATAAAGTCATGGTTGAGCTAAATAGCCCGAATAATCCCTCAGCCATAATTTTCAATACGGGTGATGTTAATCTTTCTAATGTTTCCAGGTATTTTGACCTCGACCTCAATTGGAATATTCTATTTAACGTAACAGCTGAAACTGAAACTTACTCCATTTGTTCCATTTTAAATCAAACTTGAACCAGATTAGCAATACTCTTAACTCGTACGACAAATGCCTAGTCGTCTTCCACAAAGCGATGTAATTTTTACTGAAGATAGAAGAATTATCTTCCTCTTCGTATCGCACAGATGCGGAAATTCGTTTCAAATTGAACAAGGTAAACGTATCGGAGCTGAAAAATTCCCTAAATAACATCCCGTGGGCTAAAGAACTTTCAAGCAACTTGGAAGCGAACGTTGAAAGGTTTATTAAATTATTTTTCGCTTGTTTGAAGATCATGTTCCTTTATCTGAAACTACGACGCTGCATAATCCTCCTTGGTGTGACGCTACTCTGATTCAGAAGATAAACATTTCTTATGAAGCGTATTTGCAACTAAGATATCAGAAGTACATTTGCAACAAGTTTCATTCCCTTTGCAGGCTTTACGGCGTAGAATACTATCGCGATTTCGTTAACACCCGCAATGAATTTAAAACCCTTAATTGGTTCCTTTTCAATAATTACGTAGTTCAAATCGAGCAAGTTTTGACATCCAATCCCAAAATATTTTGGAACTTCATTAACAGCAAGAAAAAGGTATCTGGTTTTCCGTCGCATAAGTCTTACCAGACCTCCACCGCCAGTCAGCCATCCGACATTTGCAATTTGTTTGCCAAATTCTTTGCATCGGTTTACAAGCCACTTCGATAAACTGACACCGGGTCTCCTACTATTTGCACCTCCATTGTAGCGGGTAATGACGGTCTTCCATCGATTCTATTCAAACGTTGTGCCGTAAGTCTGGCCCCTGCAGTTACCATCTTGTTTAACGAAAGCCTTCGTCGTGATATATTTCCAGATCACTGGAAAATATCATGTATTCATCCAATTTTCAAGGCGGGTAATAGAAGTGAGGTAAGTAATTATCGTGGGATCGCCATTCTCTCTGTCTTACCCAAACTGTTTGAGTCCATGGTTCACAGAGTATTGCACTTTTATACTAAGAGACTTATTTCTCCTTTTCAGCATGGATTTATCCCGGTAGGTCTACCGTGTCTAACTTGTCCTCATTTTGTGGTCATCTATTTAACAGTCTAAACTCCAAGCAGCAGCTTGACGTTGTCTACACAGACTTCGCAAAGGTTTTCGATGTGATTGATTACTCCATTCTTATTAGCAAGTTGGAGAGTCTCAACTGTGATTTCATTCCCATCGACTGATTGCGTTCTTATCTCTCAGATCGTTGGCATAATCTGTTAGGATTCTGGATTCTTTCTCCCCATTGTTTCGGGCGCCATCCGGCCTACCTCAAGTAGCCATATCGGCCCACTGTTATTTTCATTATCTATTAACGACGTTGTAAAATGTTTTAAGTTTGCCAACTGCCTCCTCTTCGCATATGATATGAAGATTTTTGCCCGGGTCTCTGGCGTGTTAGACTGCGAAATGTTACAAGTTGACTTAAACCGCTTTTACAGCTGGTTAATTAACAACTTATTGGCTTTAAACGAGTAAATGCAAAACTATTTCTTTCTTCCGTATCCGCTCGCTTGTTTTTTATCAATATCAACTGTACAACGAAACCATTGATCGGGTTGAGTTCATTTCGGATCTTGGTGTGAACTTTGAATATGACGCTACATTTACTAGACATGTTAACGCCATTATTTCAAAGTCGTACATTATGCTTGGCTTCATTAAACGAAACTGCAAGGACTTTCGTGACCCGTTTCTCTTTGACATCATTATACGTATATGCTTTCGGTCTATTTTGGAGTATGCATCTCCTGTTTGGTGACCCTCCTACCACTATCATTCTGAGAGGATTGAGGTTATCCAGAAACAGTTTATTTTGTTCGCGCTATGACGTTTACCATCCAGTCGTGTCGTGGACTACGTTCTTCCGCCTAATCAGAATCGATGTAATATTTTGAAACTGCAACGTCTAAGCAAGAAGCCTTTAAATAATCTTTTGTAGTCGGGCTCATGCGTCGTAATTTCTTTTTTGTTTACCAATGGTTTTGTTGTGCCGATTGTAGTCACTGTAGGCATAATTTATAAATAAATAAATAAATAAATAAATAAGCAGTATCAGCCTAGTACCAACCAAATAACTAATCTTTATCGATTTTGTCGGGTGCTGAATCAAACCTTGATATGCAGATATCCGATATTTTCATGGATGATATATTACTAACTCTAAAAACATTTGGTAACGGCTGTGTTTCGGATAAGATATCTTTAACTATTCTGGAAAAATACAGGACCGAACTAGTCGAACCACTGAGACTGCTCTTCAACCAGTCTTTGCAAACCGAGATGTTCCCATCCCAATGGGAAAATAAAAATAATTGCAATACTTAAAGCGGGTAAAAGACTGACATTTCGTGTTACAGGAGAATTTTATCATTGTCTTAATTCCTAAACTCTTATCGCACCATAACTCAGTGTTTCAGCATGGTTTAATTTGACCGAATTTACTAGAAAAACAGTAAAAGCAATTTAACAACATCTTCAAGTTGATGCCGTATATACCGATTTAAGTAAAGCATTTGATTCGATATTTGCTTGATAAAGTAAAACTCAGCTTATTAAGCTTTGGGTTCTCAAATGTATTAGTCAATTGGATTTCTTCGTACTTAAGTGATAAAACCTCTAAAACCAACTGACCTCTGAACACCTTACCGTTCATTCTGGAGTACCACAAGGATCTCGTTTGGGTTCATGGATCTTTATCATCTTCACGAACGACTAAATCAATCATGTTCAAAATTCCGAAATAACATGACGACGGGACCGCGCTTCAGGACGAGTTAAATAGAGTAAAATGGTGGTGTGAAACTAATAAATTTTAACTTAATATTAGTAAACATATTAACAGAACATATCTAAAAAGAAGAGCCGAAATTCGAGACCTGGGGGTTATATTTGTTGAAAATATATAATTTAATAAGCACATCGCCAATAACAACAAAAGCTAACTATATGTTGGGGTTTATTAAACGGCGGCCATGAGAAATAAACGACACTAAATGTTTATTCTCAATTTGTGAAGCTGTTCCTGTATGGACTCCCTATCATCTAAACCCTATCATCAAACTAAATGCATTAAAAATTTCCAAAAACAATTGTTTTATATATTACTCGTGAAGCCGACTGGAACTATGATAATAGTACACCGCAAGAAAATCTTTCACGTCTTCCTCCTTATACTGATCGTTGTCACAAATACAAAATCATAACCCAAAATAAAATCACGCCCCTAGAGAAAAGGACTACGTGTCTCGATGTTAGGAAATGTGCTAGGCGGATTTATAGACTCACCTCATATCTTGGAAAATATTTTATTGGGAGTTCCAGCTGAGATACTCGACAGTCGAATTTAATCCAGCTAACACCACCGAACAAAGTATGGATAGACGCTTTAAATGATCATGTAAAGAAATTTTTTAATTTGTTTTAAATTACGTATGTAATACTGTGGGCAAAAAATAGTAAGACTTAAATTTAAAAATTTAAATTAGGCGAATAAGGTGGTTGCGGAACGATATGGGTGGAATTTTTGGCGAAAAAATTACGTAAAACCAATGCATTATGAGAAGGTGCATTATTGTGGTGCAGAAACCAAGAGTTGTCGACCCATAATTCCGGCCTCTTTTTCACGAATAGCTTCGCGCAAACGACGCATAACACTCAAATATTATTCCTTGTTGACAGTTTGGCCGGTGGGAAGGAATTCGGAGTGCACCACACCTCGGTAATCGAAGAAAACTGTCAACATCACCTTGATTTTTGACTTGTTTTGACATGGTTTTTCGGCTTCGGCTCACCTTTGGCACGATATTCGGCCGAATGATCGTCTGTTTCCGGGTCGTAAGCATAGATCCAAGACTCATCGCCAGTTATAATACGTTTCATGACATCCTTGATTCACAGCATTGCTTCACAGACGTCAACGCGACGCTGTTTTTTCAAAAAATTTAGTGATTTTGGAACCAATCGTGCTTTCACTTTTCTTAGGCCCAAATGATCTTTCAAAATGGTTTTCACTGATCCTTCCGATATTTCAACGATGCCAGTAAGGTCATTAACTGTTAATCGTCGATTCTCGAACACCAATTCCTTGATTTTATTAAAGTGTTGATCATCAGTTGATGTTGATGGCCATCCTATACGTGGTTCGTCGTCAACAAGTTCTCGACCCTTTTTGAACAATTTGTACCAATCAAAAACACTTGCTCGCGACATACAATTATCACCGAATGCCTTTTGCAACATGCTGAACGTTTCGGCACCACAAAATTGATTCCACACACAAAATTTAATGGAACTTCTTGTACTTCAGAAAGACAAGCGTATACTAAACACTAATGGTTATTTTGATGTGACATTTGGCACAGATGTCACTGACAGTCATACCAACATAGGAAAACAAATATTTCAATGAATGGTTTTCCGCACGAAATTTAAATAAAAAGAATACTACTTTTTGCCCACAGTAGTATCTTAAGCAAAATCGTATCTGATATTTTCTGTTCTTTGTTTATTTTCTCGTATCAGTTACGAGTATTGTATTAAAATTTGAAACTTTCGTAAAATCACATTCAATTTGTGTAACAATAAATAACAAAAAATTGTTTGATATCGATTGGGCATAATGTGTACTATGTATGGATTGGCGCTATGGGGTCATAGGATGAGCGAAGGCTACACTTCCAAAATTTGATACTATATAAAGCATTTCGCCACAGCTACAGTCCGTTTAAGATCATGCGACTGATTAAGGATACACAGTTAAGCTTGAAGTTCATTATAGCTGTTGTTTATTTAGATTATAAATTTTTTATCTTCCATTACCACTTACTTACAAATCTCAGACAAAAACAATCGTTTTCGTTGAAAATTATCAGAAAGTCAATATAAAAAACATTAATTTGCCATATTGATATGATTCAGAGATCTTCTAGTAATTTATATATCTTAAATTAGTTCCTCGGTTCACCAAATGCATAACCTACTCATTTTAAAATAATTTCCTATTCTAATTAGAACTGCCCAGTTGTAGTGGTTCCTGCATTTTTAAGACGAGATAATCGTTGTATACATGTTTTTGAATATTTCTCCATTCCATCGATGACGTATTCCATCATTAAGTCCCTATGAAGGTTGTCGTTCATATTATATCTCGGAGCATTCACAACCTCATGTACCACTTGCATATTGGTTGTCATACCTTGGCACGACTTCTTCTAAAATGGTCTTACAAACGGTGATAATTTTATTAGTAGTGAATTCATAACCTAACATGTGGTGTGATTATACGAATTAATTTGCGTTTGGAGACCAAACCATTTATTCCACGATGAATTTACTGAACATTTTAATTCAAGCATGCTTTCATTTGCTTCATTTTACTTTTTACAAACATAATACGTATTTCTCATTAAAAAAATGCCTTAAGATATTTATTGAGGGAATCGATAAAAATCTTTATTAGTGTTTCATTTCGAAATGCGATTTGCTTAGTTTATCCTTAATGGCTTGGTGGGCTGAGATTTAACCCAGCATGTACACATCTTCTATAATGTACTTAGACAATTAACTAAACTTTACATAAAACACCTTTAGATAACAGTAAATTAAATTGTTTGCTAATTCTAATTTACAATATTCAACTCTACAACATACTGGGTGCTTCAAATAATAATATCATCTCTCAATCATCTCATCTTCTCGATGTTTTTCTCTTTAAAATTGACAAAATTTAAAGATTTACGCTACGGAGTAATGAATCACTCCCATAAAATGTTTCTCGGGATGTTGTAATTCCCTCTAATTTGATTTTGATTGTATTAAAAAAATTTAGAGCAGCGCAGACAAAATATCAAAACCAGGATACAATTTTCTGGATCACCCCGTACACGTACAATGTTTTAAAGTTTTATCCATCCATAATCAGAATTCCAGACAACACATTGAATTTAATTTTAATACACAATATGAAAAAGGCGTGCAAATTTTATATTTTATTTCTTAACCTCTGAATAGTCCAAACTCCCATCCAGCCAAGAGTATGAAAAACTTTCAAAAACATCACAGTATAAGAACTTATATACAAAATGTAATTCTCCCTCCCATCAAAAGTCCATCAATCAAAGTTACAAAAAAAAAAAAATAAATAAAACGAAAATGTACGTACCGTGTTGTTGGGATTCATCTTACTCAATTCCTTAAAGTCTTAAAAAAATTGTTATATTAAATCTTGATATCGTTCGAAAATCCAACTGTTTAATTTATATTTCATGCTGAAGATTAAAAACGGGTGCAAGTCTTAATGTTATACACATTTTGATATAATACAAAATAAATAAATCCATGATCATCATCATCATCATGGCGCATCCATCCGCCGAGATCATTAATTTCTTTTTTTTTACATATTTATCTTATTTCTATAAAAGACATGACAATTTGATAGTTTTTAAATATCAAATCTATAGTTTACGTATATTCTAGTTACACAACAAGATGTAATTAGAACGGATTTGTTATGTTCAACTCATTTTCAATTATACAAATTTCGAGAATAATTAAACCGTATAGTTATTCACTTGTATAATGATTATAAATCGAATTAACATACGAGTATATTAAGACAGAAGTGAAGATAAAAAATTTAAAAAAAAAATACGTAACGTCTGGCTGTACGAGTAGTATTAACATGAAGATGGAGAGGATCTCTAATCTAATCATCTTGTGTGTGCGTGTGTAGAACTGTTTTTTGGTTAGAATTCTTAACGTGTGAGAAATTTAAAACTTTTTTAAGTTTTTTTATAGTTTGCGCGTACCCACACGCACACACACTCAAACATTTCTTGATAAGATTAATGAAGTAAATGTTAAAAATTGATCGACATTTGGATTGAGTGTTATTTAGTTGATTGGATAATTAGAAAAAAATAAAAGTAATAATAGTAATAATGTTTCGAAGGTAATAAATCATTTTTGGTTTTTCGCTTTTGGTGTATTTACTACTCATGTAAATTAGAAATTGTATTTTCTATATTTTTGGACTTAATGGGTAATAGATATGTAATGTGTTATGATCGTATGGTTAAGGTGTTTGACTCGATACATATGATTCTATTTTTTTTTTAGAGGAGGTACTTTCACACGATTAGACGAGTTACGCATATCTCAATATTGAGAGCGACCAGCTGTAGATCGAGAGTAATTACTTTTCTATAAGAGTGCCCATACAACTGCAACTTGATACGTTCCCACACACTACACAATCCTGAAGTGCAAGCTTAGTTCTATTTGACAACGCCAAGCTTATCGTGTGAAATACCACCTTCAAAATGCCCCATACTTTCATCCCACTATTTGTTTGGGTGTACTACGAAATCCCGGTTTTCAAAATCCCGGTTTCCTTTTCTTTTAGTTCTAAAGTCTTGATTTTGAAAAAATATTTTTCATTAATTCGGGCCAGCCAGACTAATATTATTTTAACATAAAAATAAGATATCTTGCCCAAAAATTTACTAGAAAAGACCAAGGCTGCGAAGTCAGAGCCGGGAGTTGGTTTCTTAGAGTCGGTGTTATTTTATCGGAGTCGGAGTCGGAAAAAACTAAACTCCCATTGTTTTGTCAAATTACAACAACAATGCCATAATATTCACACCTGCTCTAGAATTAGTCGAATGCTTAATTTGTGATGGTTTTCGAAAATTGAAATTGCAATTCCAATTTCTTGAAAAATAAACCACGACTATAACAAAACTAAAACAGTAAAACCCGTACACAGTAAAAAAAGTGAAGGATTGGGATATATACATCTTAAAAACCGATAGTAGCGAGAGCATAGGATCGGATTATATATGCTGGGTCGCAGCGCTCCCGTCGCTTCGCTCCCTAGTTAGAAAATAAAATTCAGTTTAAAGGAATTTTAAAATCGATAGGACCGGGAGTATAGTATCGGATTCTATAAACTGGGTCGCTGCGCTTCTATCGATTCTTTCCGTAATTAGATCTTTTTATTTTATTTTATAGTAATTTAAAATTCGATAGGAGCGCGAGTATAGAATCGGGTAATATCAGCCGGGTCGATGCACTTCCGTCGAACCGCTCCCTAGTTAGAAATTTTTTTTAGTTTATACGAAATGCCTCCAATCGCTTTGCTCCCTAGTTAGACTAGTAGAGAATGGGTACGAAGAGCCGAATTCCAAAGGCCCCAATGTGTCGAAGAGGCGTATGTGGCAAAGATCGAGGGGCCCAATGTAGCCAAAGTTCTGAATGTGTCGGAGGGCCGAACATGTCCAAGTTGGGTTAGGATCACTTGACCATTACAGAAAACATCGAAACAAAATTATCGAATGTTAAAATATCGAAAAACTATTGATCTAAAATCAAAATGTCGAAAAAAATTTAGTGGAAAAAATATAGTCGAAAGAAAAAACATTGAATTTGTTTTAATCGAATTTATGGTCGAATTTCGACTTTAATAATTTAAAATATTAAATTATATTATATTTAAAGCAATATTTTGTTACTGCAACATTTTTAAATACAATAATTGTAGAGGCTGGTGGCCTTTGCGATCTTCCTACGCTTAGCCCTCCCCCACCCTTCCCCGCTTAGCTCTCCGAGGGGCTTTAAATTTGAACTTCGGGGGACGTAGGAGCCGGGATCAGCAAACATGTCACACTGCGTGCCGCACGTAGGAGCAGATTATATAGAATCTATTAATGACACCTACTAAAAAGAAAAATAATTGAACCATTTTGTTATGCAAGATTTTGTACTTGCAACCTTTTGTAATTGTAATATTTTGTAGCTTCAAGATTAATCAAAAAAGCAATATTTTGTTCATGCAACATTTTGAAATGCAATATTTTATATCAATCCCAGAAAAACTATTTCACTATATTTGAACAAAATGGGTATAGAAATGGCCTAGTTCCCTCTCTATTGACCGCTTTATCGAAAAACCATTTTAAAATCCCATTAACATCGCACGCATCGAATTTCAAAATATCTGTTAATAAATGGCCCAATTAATCCCTATTAGCCATTTTCTAGAACTGTATCGCAAACTCATTTTTGAATTTTGACAAAAAATCATCAAAGGGTTCCCATTTTCTCACATGTCAAATTTTAAAAAATCAAACTAGGATTTCCTAAAAATCGGGATTTTTTTTTATACAAAACCGAGATTTTGAAAATCGGTTTTTTAAAACCAGGATTTTGAAAACCGGGATTTTGGCAAACCGGGATTTTTAAAACCGGGATTTCGTTACACACCCATTTGGTTTGATAGTTGAATATTTATAAGTCCTTTGGTAGAAGCAAAACGCACTGTTAAAATCTGAAGAGGGTCACCTGATTTCTCAGCACGATTGTGTTCTGAACCTTTTTGGTTGTCCCGAGTCTAAGTGATAAATTCACTTGGTCGTAGGAATAACCGTATTTCAAATATACGTATACAAGGGAACGAAGCAAATATCGTTGAAAAATAGATAAATTCTACTGCCAGGGTTTAAAAGGTCGGCAAATCAGTTGATTTTAATCAACGAACTCGCGCTATGTAGATTTGAGTGCGTTTTACGATATTCGTCGAATTGGAGCAACAACTATTAGTACGGGATGGGTACTTCTATTAAAAGGTTATCATATTTGTCATTAGTTTATTTAGTATGTTGGAATTTCCCACTATTCGAATATTCGTAATTTCTGTTAAAAACAGAAAAATTCTACTGCCAAAGGTTTGTTGATTTGTATAATTTGTTAACTCCTATCGTACTAGTATGAGGGCCGGCTGATAGTGGAAAT
Source organism: Nephrotoma guestfalica (assembly GCA_963691935.1). Taxonomy (NCBI): domain Eukaryota; kingdom Metazoa; phylum Arthropoda; class Insecta; order Diptera; family Tipulidae; genus Nephrotoma; species Nephrotoma guestfalica. Next base: position 139,219,160 of record OY829915.1, on the reverse strand, counting down.
TCGCGCTGTCTAAATTTAGTTTCAACGATATTCTATGAATTTTGGGCCGCGAAAGTTAGTTTGAGATGGATACTTCTATTAAAAGGCACACTGGTTCGTCATTGCCAATATATATTCTGTACACTGTCAAAATTATAATGAAACTTGAAGTTCCGGTGATTGTGGGAATTTCTGCTAATATACGTTATACGAGAAACGTATCATTCAGTTGATAAAAATAAAAATTCTACAGCCCAAAGGTTTCCACAGGAATATCCTAATACTTCGACAAATGCTACATGTTAGTATTGACCACCAGAAATCTAAAACATGTAGCCTCATTAACATATCAATTAGATAGAAAGTTCATGTGTACCCGAGTCCGTACATGACGATTGGAACTCGTCTTGTTACATTTCCTTCTGTAGCTGTTTCCCCAGGGATATCCGGACACTTCGACTATTGACACGAGTTAGTGTTGTTCACCGCGAATCTAAAACATATAGTCTCATTACCAGATCAGTTGGATAGAAGGTTCATATGCGTCTCAGTTCATACATGACGATTGGGATACAATAATTTAAATTGTAACTGTTTTTTCCTTTTGTAGTAGTTTAAACAGGAATATACGAACACTTCGACCAATGTGCGAGTTAGAGTTGGTCACCACAACATTACAACATCAGTTCGATAGAAGGTTCATATAAATGGTTAGATATATATAGATGGGTGGTTCTTAGATGACCATAGGAGTCAAATTCGAAGAATATCGTAGAACGTACACTCAAATTTACATAGCAAGAATTCTCACTATAGGTGGGTCCTCATATTCGCCACTTACCATGGTAGCCATAGGAGTGTAAAACTTATCTAAATCGATAAATGCTAGGTAGTAAAATTTGTTTATTTATCAGCTTGACTAATACGTTTCCAGTGTTATGTATAATTAACTTCTCACGATCAGCGGACTCTTATATTTCTTCATAAATTGGCCAATACGTTATAGAAACTATCGACAATGTTAAGTTGGCTCACCTTTTAATAATAGTACCCATTCCAGACTAATTTACGTAGTGCGGATTCCCACGATCAGCGGGTCCTCATATTGTCACAGTCAAGATGGCCATAGGAGTTTATATCTTACATAAATCAACTAGGCCATCATACTTGCACGGTAGATGGCAATAGAAGTTAAAAACTTATATAAACCCACAAATCTGAGTACCTTTTAAACCATTACTCACGGCACGGAAGTTTGTTTGCTCAAAGGGTTTAAAGATATACTCAGAAGTGAGTTGAGTAAAACTAAACACGAGCGAGCGCCATTAGGTTACTTTCATCTGCTTTTCATTCGATTTACTTGAAGCTGAATGGGCTCTTAGAGACGTTTAAAATTTGTTGAAAAAATCTTAATCGTTCTGCAATGGTGTGAGATTGAAGTAATAATACATATGATCGGATGAAGCTGTCGCAAATGCCGATCTTATTGGCCCGTGCTTGGTTGAAATGGAAGCGTGTCCAATCCAAATGGTCACATATCAGCTTCATTTGAATCAAAAGGGAAAATAATGATAGGTAAATTTAAAGGACTAGTATCAGTTCTAATGTAATAGTAGAACGATAAACTTAAGGATAATTTGTCATTGATTATAGATACGCCCAAGAAAGTTAAAATTCTTCATGAAAAAACGAAAAGAAATCCCATACAAAACCGACCAAGTGTAATTATAAATTATTCAGACATTTTTGTCTAGCACTTTTTGGCTACTTTAATTAGGTTTCATGGCATGACGTGCGGGTTCGGTTTGTCAAATTTGAATCGTTTGTTTAATTTAATCGCCTGAATTTTCAATGCGCCTTGCGATCGTGAGCAGACCAGTCGTTGAAATTGATGAGTTCTTTAGGTATTAGCTAAAATTGACTCAATAATTTGTCTAGCGTTCGTTCTCGCCCAGTTTCCCATGCATGATAATTGCTAAGTAAACGCTGTGAATATAAGCCAACTCATCGATAAACTCATTCAATGTGTAAATATCTAAAATTTCAGGACAAATCACAATAATTTGTATGTTAAGTTTTTTAATTTTATTGACGTAGTGGGTGAATTAAATTTATATTAGGTTGAGTACATCGTCAGTTTTCCGATAATTCTTAGATTCGGTAAAAGATGGCGGAATTGTAACGAAACAGAAGTATTTTATTTATTTAAAAAATAAGTGTACACATTTTACACGTAAACATCAAGTAAATTACATTTCGTAAATTACGCGCCGCCCAAGTGTGAAAAAAGCACTCAAATTTACGTAGTGGCCCGTTTAGTTGGTCCTCATACCCGATCGGTGGTTTGCCATATGAGTCTAGAAGAAGTTTATTTTGAATGAAAACAAAATGTATTAAAATGAAAAAAATCGTTGAATGAGAAATCCGTTTGTGGGATGAGTTTTTTAACACTTGTGCTGCTAGTGGAATTTATTTTAATTGTGGTTTGAAAGTGTGGGATGCGGATCTAATTCTAGTTTTGGCAACTGACTCGTCATAAAATTTATTTTTTGTCGTTGATTGTCGCCAAGAAAACCTAGGTTTTCCGATGATAACCTTTTCAAGGATGTAACTTCTTATCTTCGATAAGATAAGATACAAATTTAGAAGTTATTATCACCAGCTGAGCTCTGATTGTTCTGTTTAAACAATTTGTTTCCGGTATACTAACATTAAAGATTATTGGTAATTTTTTTTAAAAACAAAAGAAAATTTGAAAAATGTTTCCTGAAAATTTCCCTAAGGAAACACAATATTATTCTCAATTTATAAAAACTTACATCAAACTCTTTTCTCTGTAGGGCAGAGGAAAATAACTTCGGCCATTTACACATATGATCCCCTAGCGCCAATCCTAACATACGGATGGCCTTGGACTTTCGTTTAAATATAGTTCACATTTTGTGCAATCGATCTCAAATGGTTACGACACTTTAGGTCCCAGGGAACCATTCGTTTAAATCTAAATTGTATATTTTAGTGTTAATGGGCCATCTCAGGATGCTTCAACGTCAACCTCAACATACGGATCGTCATTTTTTATTTGGTATAGCGGACCTGATGCCGTGTTGAAATCGGAAGAGATCGGTCACGACCCTCGTGGTTCCCGGGAACCATTAACATAAATCAATAATACGTACATAAACGGAATGGGCCATTCATATTGCGCCAATCTCAACCGTTTGTTGAGGACGTGAAGGGCGCCGACATTTAATATTCCTGAGAACCAATAATTTAAATCCGAATTGTATATGTCCCCATAACGCCAATCCTAACGTACGGATGGTCTTCGATTTTCATTTGAAGGATTTAATGGCAGTTTACATTAAGTACAATTGGCATAAAATGAGATCGGTTACGACACTTTAGGCTCCAGGGAACCATTCGTTTAAATCTAAAATGTATATTTTATTTTAAATTGGTCTTCTCAGGATGCTTCAGCGTCAATCTCAACATATGGGTTGCCATAGGAATTTGTTTTGGATAGCCGATATGATACTGTGTTGAAATAAGAGGAGATTGGTCCCTTGACCTATTTACCTTAGTTTTCAGATAATAAAATAGAAAAAGTGTGATTCAGCCTTTTGAAGATGTCATCCGACTTAACGGAACAACTAATTTTGCCGCACAACAATATTTAGAATCTTCTACCAAATAAAAGTATCGAATCGCTTGAACGTTTTCGTATAGGAGGTAAGGATAATATTGGGTCACCATTAGTAACTACTACAAACAGCTACAAGTTTTATTTGTAAAATACGCTGCGCTGCAATTTTCTTTTTTTGTGTTTAGTTACTTAGTGTTCATTAAGGCGCAAAACGTTGATTGTGCCGTTGGTTGTATGGGCAATGGCATCGTCCTATTGAAGACAAATACCGGCCAAGTCTTCCTCTTCAATCGTATGGAGTTAAATGTCAGTTAACAAGGCAAGATAATGGGCACTATGATGCCTTTTGTCCAACTCCACACCAAACAGTCACTCGTTTTAAGAGTATTTGCTTCTCAATTGTCTCAATTTTGCTTGTTCACATAACCAACGCGCTTGAAATGAGCTTTGTCGGTAAAGATGATTTTTTTGGAAAAAATACTCATCTTATTCCAACCGAAAATTGGTCCTTTCAGCGAAGTGAAATCGGTTCATTTCGTTCATATTGAATATAATACTAAATTTCTGTCGATATTAGATATTAGAGCTATGAGCGGCGAAATAACATCTAGTTTAAAAACGAAACAAAAAATGCCGCACCCTTTGAGGTCAACTAACCAAAACACTGATTTTTATAAGCAAACTGCCTTTTAATTAAATTTTTTTTATTTTAAATACAACTTTATTCCAAATATAACAGTATACCATTGAGTATTATGAAAAACTGGCTTAATTTTAAAAAATCAATGATAATCGTATATTAAAAGTATGTTATTCTGACTCATTTTGCGACCAATTTTCTTACTGGAAATTTGAGATGTTTCCCAATTTCCAGTGTATTTTTGGTTTTGTCCATTTCCAGACACATTATTTGATAATTTAATTTAAATTATTGGTTATAAACTGTAACATATTTATATTCATTTGTTTAATGCACAAATATTTTGGTTGCATTTCTAAATGATTTTCCGCTTCCACAATACATTATAGCATTCCATTATCAAAATTGATTTTACTCAAACCAAACCTACCTAAATTCCTAATTCACCAAATTTTGTATTTTAAAATTACATTTCAATCCAAAACTGCACAAACCATTTACTTGTGCTACTGATCATTCTGGTCTATCTGGTATACATTCTAATAATACACAAAAGGTAAATATTATTCAACTAAATCCGATATTTTTCCATAAAAGTGATTGATTTTAAAAATTAAAAAAATATAAATTTGTTGAAAAACTAGTTACTAGACAAACAAACCAATTGCAGCACTAAAACCGAACCAAATCAACAAAAAAAAATGTTTGTGGTCAATTTTTGTACATTTTTCGCTTTGAAATTTAAACGCACAGTGCAAAAACCAATTTTGCTTATTAAATTGAAACCATTTATCGAGTTGCATTATTTTGTTGTTGGTTCTTCAAAATAAAAAGTATTTTGTATTTAATGGTCTGGTAATTACATAAAATTACATTCTTTGAAATGATATTTTAATAATTCGATTCCAAATAAAAAGTAAAAAAGAAAAATTCGCGTAAAAGTTGTTTCCCAAAACGAACGAAATTTTTCTCGAAAAATTCTCTATAATTTTATTAATTCGTGCGAAGTATTTTCGGTGTGATACGTTTACATACCTTAACCCTTAGGGAAGATATTAGTGGGCTATATTGTAGTGAAAATTTGATTTTCAGGTTAAGTTGTGTTATTGGTTTGCTCGTAATACATGTTCGAACATTTATGGATTGAAACTTTCAAAATTTTGTTTTATTTCTGAATATTGTTAAATATGGTTAGTGCTTTTGGGTGCTGGAAAATAAATTGTTGAACTTGAGCATATTTAAGTGAAAACAAAACAATAATTGCGTTTATTATTTTTGGTCACTCGGTTGATGAACTGACCACGTCAATCTAACTTGTACCAACCGAAACTATTGAATGTATATTGATTCGGTTCTGTACTGTTTTAGCATAGTAAATGACATTAAGTTTTAATTGTTCAATATGGGATTTATTTGATTAATTATAAAAAGTCCTCTTCTAAGAAATATTAGGGCGAAAGTCTTTCCAAAAATTAATTCGTGGCGGCGAATTGAATTACCCATCCAATTGACTTAGCGCTTTTGAAAACCGTTAGAGGGAGATGCAGCCAAGGGGACGCTTAAAGGTTTAAATAGAGCAGAAACAATTTGATTAAGGGAAGGACGATAACCAATTCGAAACAGATCAGATTCTGAAGAAATAAATTAAAATGTATATAGATTTTTGTAGAAAGTTTTTTTGGTTGTAAATAACAAGAGTTCCTCCATTTTTAATATACAAGTGAGTGGAAATATCGGGTTTTCCAATAGGGACTTAACAATGTGGTATTTTAAGACGACTGTCAACGTCAAATATCAGTCAAGGTTAACATTTTTATAACAGTGAAGTTCACGAATGAGCAAAGCTTGGAAATTATTAAAAATTACTACCGCAATTTTGAGTCGGTGGTCGCAACTGAAAAAGGGCGTACTCCAATTTTCGGTCGTAATAATCAGACAGGCTGTGCGAGTTATAGTGGATAAATTCGAGTCAAAATATTCACTATTGGATGCTCCTGTATCAGTGAGACAACGCACCGATCAAAATACCGAAAGTATCGCAGCCGTAAGTGATTCAGTTCAAAATGAGCCAAATCTGTTGATTCCATGCCGTGCACGCAGGAAATGGGAATCTCTCAAACCACATTGTGGCAAATTTTGCGTAAATATCTTGGCTTACACCCTTACAAGACGAAATAGACTCAAGCACTGAAGACTCTTGATCAGTTGAAGCGCCAAAACTTCTCCGATTAGGATCTGCTAAAGTTTTATGAAAATTCTGAAATTCATTAAATAATTATCTTCAGAATATGCATTATTACAAGCACAAAAGAGACTCCATTACAAGCACAAAAAGTTACTGTGTGGTGTGGATTTCATGCCGGAGGTGTGCTTTGACCATATTTTTCAATGAAAATTATCCCCATGTTACGGTCAGTGGAATTTGCTATCGTGCCATGTTGAAAGATTATTTTTAGCCAGAGTAGGCATCTCAAGTCTCACATTTTGTTTTTTATTAAAACCAATTTAATAGCAGGTTATCAGCTCAGACCCGCGAATGCTATTAATGTAGGTTGTGAAGGTTTAACGAATAGTTTTTTCGTATCAAAAAATAATTCGATTGTTTTGTTAGTGGAAAGGGAAACTGCAATTTTTTCGCCCATTCAACAGTGGTCTTGTTTCATCTGAACTGGTGAAATGTAGTTCGTTGGAATTTTTCGTGAACAAAATTGAGTTACGTCCGCTCTCAATTTTAAGGATGCCGGTATGGAAATGTATAACGAGTGGTTTGGCACTTTTACGGAAGTGAAACATATTCCACAAGAAGAAGAACAAGGTAATAACGGTAAATATTTTGGATGTAATGAAATTGATCACAACAAGAACAACTGTTTCTTATTTGGGTCTCTAAGCAAATGACTTGATATCAAGTTTGAATTGAAAATCTCAACCCAGTGACAAATTCAGGAGAGGTCACGATTGCAAATTAATCAACATTGAAAACTGATTTGTCGGGTAATGTTGGACTTCACCTTCAAGTGAATAATCTTACAGTTAATACAATAGTTCAAGTCAATGTTCAGACACACTAGAGAGAAGCAGGTTTCCTGGTCAAAGCAGCAGATTCACAAAAATTATGGCAAGATCGCCTAGGGCACGAAGGTCGCGATAGTTTGATGAAATTTCGAAATCAGCTTTATCTGTGATCAACTCGTCTTCCGTTTAAGATAAGCAAATCTTGGGCTTGGAGAGTATTAAAACTAGTGCCTATATATATCGAATGACAGTCAAGCCGTTTTTAGCCACACAATTTCTGTATATTTCGTCAAGAACAAATTAATTTGACTGATAAATAGTTTGATTTTAATTTAATAAACGAAATTCATACATAGAATGCTTAAGATTTTTTTCAGTGTTCAGGAACAAATTTTCTAACAATTTTTTTCCATTCGAAGATTATAGCAAAGAAGTGGGCATGAGGAACAATTTCCTCATCCTCCATATGATTGATATTATCTTCGAGTGGATAAAAATGATTAAGAAAATTTGTCAGAAGGTGATAGTCAAAATGTTTCGAATACATGAGTTTAAAATCTGGCTCGGAAAATTAGAGATTGATTCTAATTGATTCTTCTGGTAGTATTTATGAGACGTCAGATGAAGAAGAGAACGATGTTTCAGCACAACATTACCGTTTAACCAGACAGCATAAATGACAAAGAGTAATGGCATTGTTTATGGAATGTAATGCAATCAATTAGATGATCCATTGTCAGTGGAGGAAGCTATGAGCAGTTAGCATGCATGTCACTGGAAAAAAACTAAGAAGAAGAAGTATGGTTCGTTAAATGAAAACGGGATTGGGTCGCTAACAGATTTGCCTCCTGGTTGTAAAGCAATCCAGTGTAAATGGGTTTTCAATACAAAGTGAAACGAGGGAGGAATGATAAATAGCTACAAAGGCTGCGTAGTAGTGAATGGTTGCGTTTAGCAACCTTATAAACTGTAGTACGCGATAGCCGTGCGATACGATTTGGATATCGATTAGATAAATGAGTTGACAGCGTTGTTTCATGAATATTTACCGGGAAAAAGGTATAAATGCAGCCTGAAAAGTTACTGTTGACAGACCACGTATATTTGTTGTCTGTAGAAGTCATTATACGGGCTCAAGCAATAGAGTCGTGTTTGGAATGAGTGATTATATACTGCATTGAAGAAATTTGGCATGACGTGCTCAAATTACGGCGTGTGCATTCACTATCTCATTGATGGTAATAAGGTGTAAATTGTGGCGTTATATATTGATGACTTGGTAATTTTTTCCAACGCTAAGTCTTTTAAAGTTGATTTAAAATCGTATCTACAGACACAGTTTAAAATAAAAGACATTGGCTAGGTCAAATGTGTGTTGCACATGCAGATTACCCAAAACCGCCAATCAAAGCTTGTATATCCAAAAATTACTTGATCAAGTGTTTGTTCTCAAATGGTCGACTGCAAAAGTTTGAGTGTTTCGGTGGATCCAAATCAGTAACTTTACTTCATAAATGTCACCATATAACCAATCAGATTATGAATCAATGAAAGTGTGCCTTATCAAGAAGCAATTAGGAGCTTGTTGACGAGATAAACAGTTCGCAGGAGCTGTCAGCAGATTCAATAGTAATCCAGGCGTTGCTCGTTGGTTGGCAGTGAAGCGGACCATGCGATATTTAAAAGTCACAATCAATATGATATTGACTTAATCAAAAACTGGAAATGAAGTTGTGCAAGATAAGTGCGATTCTGATTGGGCAAGCGATTCAGTAGATCGACGGTCGACAACAAGAAATATCTTCAAAATGCAAGATGTAGGAATTTTATGGGAGTCAAAGAAGCAACCGATAATTATTTTGTCTACAATACAGTTAGAAAATATGGCTGTATCTTTGGCAACGCAAGAGGCAATTTAGTGGCAAGGTAAAGGGTGGTTAAATTTTAAGGGCCGATGTTGATTTTGAATAAAACACAAATTATTTAGGAAATTATTGTCAATTCTGTTTATTATGATAATACGGTATGGTTTAATTATGTGTGAAACAAAATATCGGCCAAATGGCCGCCGCGACCTCGGCGGCACACCTCCACCCGATAGTCCAAATTTTCGATGACGCTTAGGCATAATTGAGGTTCTATGCCGTTAATGTGCCGAACTATCTCATCCTTTAGCTCTTGAATTGGTGCTGGCTTATCGACGTACACTTTTTCTTTCAAATAACTCCAAAGAAAGAAGTCCAACGGTGTCAAATCACATGATCTTGGCGGCCAATTGACATCGCCACCACGTGAGATAACACGGCGATTGAATTTGTCGCGCAAAAGAGCCATTGTTTTGTTAGTTGTGTGGCAAGTGGCACCGTCCTGTTGAAACCACATATCGTCCACATCCATATCTGCCAATTCGGGCCATAAAAAGTTCGTTATCATCTCACGATAGCGAACACCATTCACAGTAACTGCCTGATCGGCCTCATTTTGGAAAAATACGGCCCGATGATGCCGCCAGCCCATAAACCGCACCAAACAGTCGCTCTTTGTGGGTGCATTGGTTTTTCGACGACCACTCTTGGATTATGATTCGCCCAAATGCGGCAATCCTGCTTATTGACGAATCCACTGAGGTGAAAATGTGCCTGATCACTGAAGATGGTTTTCTTCGAAAACTGATCATCCACTGTTGCCATTTCTTGCCACCATTCTGACCATTGACGACGTTTGGAATGGTCAAGAGGCTTTAGTTCTTGAGTCAATTGCACCTTATAAGCGTGTAAATGCAAGTCTTTATGCATAATGTTCATCAAAGACGAGCGTGAGAGGTGCAATTGTTGGGCACGACGACGAGTTGAGGTGGACGGCTCTTCAGCTACACTATCGCGAACAGCAGCAATATTTTCTGCTGTACGAGCTGTACGAGCATGCACTGGTGTTTTAAAATCTCCTACAGACCCGGTTTGCTCAAATTTTTGCACGATTTTTCAGATTGTACGCACATTTGGACGATTAAATTGACCGAAAAAATCACGAAGTGCACGATATGCATTTTGATTTGAACGCCCATTTTCATAATATGCCTGAATAACTTTAACGCGTTGCTCGATTGTGTATCTTTCCATGGTTCAAATTGAGTTAGTCTGAAATTGAGAAATGTCAAATTAAATGCAGAAAAAAACTTGACGTTTGGGTGTGGTTCACATTCAACGTCGGCCCTTAAAATTTAACCACCCTTTATATGTCAGTAGTTGCTGGAAGAAAATAAATGTTTAACCATCACACACTGAAGAAATGAAGGATCAATCCAGTTATCAGAGCAACAACTGTCTTGTTCACTCAGAACAAAACACATAGATGATGATGATCAGTGCGCGAGAAGGTTACATAAGAGATTGTTAAATTTATTTACCTAACACAAATGAAATGTTAGCAAGAAGTCTTACCAAACCGGTCACTCGAGTCAATATTATAACGAATTGAGTTCAGGAAAGTAAGGCTCTATTGAAGGTGTTGAATTTTCAAAGTGAGCGAGTCATAATTTTGTCTATCTCAAAACTCATATTTTGTTCTTTTAACCAATTTAACATCATATTCTTCTTATTTTTGGGTTACCCTATATCAAGTATTTATGCATAGTATTATAGAATGCTACAACCTATTATTAAATGTTTCGAGGAAGCGGAACGAGTTTGTGTGTCCGAAAAACTATAAAACAAAACACGTAAAAATCGAATTTCTTACATTAAGGAGGATGAAATTATTAAATTACTTTTCATTATTATAATTTTTTTCGTACATTAAACACAAAATGTTTGTTTGTCTGTTTGTACAATGTTTATATAAAAACAAAAAAGGGTTAATTAGCGGGGTTCTAATTTAATTTGTGCGACCAGCGAAACAAAAATATCAATATAAGAATACGGTATTTTTGAAGTTTTCTTGAATTCAATGCGGTTAAAAATTAATTTAGAAAACATATTAACTATTCCCCTCAGTTTGGGTTTTTATTACAATATTTGTCATCGGCCATAATCACTAGGTGTGCACAGCCAGTATACCAATTACCGTTTTAACAGCTCTGTAATTTTTTTTATTATTGCTAAGGAGCGACTTGAATTATAAAATAATAATTATTTTCACTTCGAAACCAAGTGCTTTCCAAAATTTTTGGTAATCTCTCCTCCTTATCTAATAAACATTCCAGCTATTTTACTGATCAGAATTGCCAGATATCACCGGGTTTATTCTTACAAACATTTTACATATAACAAGAGAGAAGGCTTGGAATAATTTAGTTTTCGGTATTTTAGTGGAACGACCTAATTTCAGACACATTTTGACGACAATCATAAAAATTAATTAATTGAAATGCTCACTGTATTCCAAGTTAAATTGATTAGAAATGCTCCTGAACCACTTTTGTTAATAAGAATGCAATTAAAAGAAATCTTACTAATTGTTCCATCTTAACCATTTGATGCATGATCTTTCCTTTCCAGCAGAAACAAATACGTATTATTCGATGTTAGAATATTCAACTAATAAAATTTTATAAATAAAATACCCAAAAAGATTTATTTTCCTGTTTTTCACATTAAGCAGATCTGGATTATTATGCACCAAATGCAAAATTATAAATTACCTAATATTATTACTTTAAACATTTATAAAAACTAAATAATAATTGAATAAAATTTATAGGTCAAAAACTTATTATCAAACAGTGTCACAAGTTAAAGCACAAGGCTGTGTTTCATTTATCACAGTTTACATAGGAATATCTTACGAGTATGGACTCGGGTTTTTTTACATGTAAGTATTTTGTCCAGTAACCTTCAGAATCTTCCCTTATTTCTTTCACATCGCATTTCTCTGCAGATGGGCCCGTCTAAAAATAAACACTTTACTGAATTCAGATTTATTCTAGTAGATTTAGCTACTACTTATTTATACAGAATACAGGCATTTATACGCGTTAAGTCTAACAAATGTTAAAATATTCGAACGTACCATTTCTTTATTCTTAATTAGGTTTTTTTATCTCTCGTAAGGGGCTGTTATGAAAATCTGCTTCACCCATAAATCTGTTGTATACTGTGAAAATACTGGGACAAGTAACATTTTTACCTTCCGTTTTCAAACCTAGTAAATGTTTGTCTTGGCTGTTCTCCAACGTAATTGGCTATATGCAGCACCGACTTGTTATTCCTTCCTAAAAACAACCAAAAAGTCTTCGTTACTTACTGTAACATTCCCTCATAAGAGTGATCTCTTTTTTAATAATACTCGTGATGATATATTCCAATAACAATCATTTTTGTCGGGTAGTTTATTGTTTGTAGTTCGATAGACCATATCCAACGAATTCCTTGCGACGAAAGTTCTAACACCAATGGGATGGTGTTAAAATAATTATCAAAATATACCTTATATAAATATTTAGTTGAATATTTCTAATCATTCTTAAGATTTTAATAGAATAAGCCTCCAAATCTAAATCATTATAGTTCTGCATCTTAGTTCATTTTCTTGGCCATAATATATTTTAGAATTAAAGCAGCATAGCAGTATAATATACCTATTACCTATTATATCTCCATTTATGTGGCTAAGCAGGTAGGTATTGGCAAAAGCTGTTTTTAACGTTTGTGGAACTCGTCTGCTCCTTTTGATTGTTATCCAGTAAATAATTTACGAGTAGATATATAGCACAGTGGAAGTATTATTGAAATTTAGCACGCTACTAATTTTTCCAGATTTGTTTATTTACATTGTCTGCTGAACCAGTACCATCAGATGTTTGGTAATACAATGATGAATTTTAAAATAGAGATTCCCATAAATTTCCTTATATATTGACGAAACATCAAATACTGATTGTTGATATTAGTTTGATTGGCATAGAGGTTCAATTGATAATCAATAGAATCAATAATGTTCTCATCAAAGAGATGTTTAAAAATGGAGACGGAGTTTCCATTTCTTATAAGTGTTCAGAAAGTTTTTCATCACCTTTAAACGTTAAATCTTAATTCCTCAAACGGCGAGCATTATTTTTTGGTACATCGTCTTACCGCATTTTTTTGAATCCACAACTCCCGTTGATACAATTTCGATAATTATGCTGTTTACATTGAAGGTTCAACCTCTGGGTTGATACTTCAATATAAACAGCCAGAGTTAACTTGCAGAAAACTCGACTCATTCCAAAAAATTTCTTGGGTTGAGTCGAAAAATTCCAATATAAACGGGCGGAGTCGAGTCGCAAAACAACAACAACAAAAATCAATAATTTAAAAATATAAATGGCTGTTTTCATATTTTTCTTGTACGAGCGCGTCTGTGTCTAAATTCGGCAGCATATTTTTGTGATTTTAATTTAATTTAGTTATTAATTTAGTTATTTAATTTAGTTGATTCTAATTTAATTTAGTTTTTTGTTTTTAACTATAGTGATAATATTTGGTTTTTTTAGTAATTAAGTAAAATAATTTTAATTTTAAAAAATGCGGCCGTTTTGGACCGACGCCGAGACATCGGATTTACTTGATATTTTTCACGAGAAAAAAGTGATGAATCTGTTCGACGGTAAGCGTTTAAAAAATTCCGAAATTTATAAAATGATTTCGAATGAAATGCTAAAACGCGGGCACACCGATCGCGATGATAATCAAATTGAATATCGGTGGAAAAATTTAAAAAAAAAACGTTATAGCGACAAAAAAAATAATAATAAATCCGGTGCGGCCCGTGCAACCTGCAAATATTTTGACGAATTAGACAGGATCCTTGGCGATCGACCGTCATCGTCATGTGTCTCTAGTCAAGGGGGATTTGAAGGAATAGACGCATCAGAACGTAAATTATATTATTTTCGATTTCATTGTATGATTTACCTATCATGTTTCATTCATATTTCTTTAGATACAACACCAAGAGCTGGTTCCTCAAGGGAAGCTGCTGCTGCGGAGACAGAAAATTCATTAAACGAATTGAGTGAGGAAGGTCAAAAAGAAGTTGAACCACCAGCGAAGAAAAGAAAACCAAAAGAAAATGGAAGCTATGGCAGGATTTTGGATACGTTAGCTGAAAAAATCACCAAAACTCTGAAAGATATTTCCAAGGAAATATTTAAATAACAAAAAGAGCTCGCGGATTATGAATTCAATTTATATAAAAATTTGGAGTTGAAGGAAAGGAAAGCTCATACTAAAGCAACGAGGCAAATTATAGAATCTACGATGAACAAATATTTCAACTGAATGGAAGAATGATTATTTCATTCTTCATCGCCAAATATGATCACACCAACTCAACTATTGCAGCAAACTCAGTCATCATCATTGGTATTTTCAAACACAAATGAACACCCGTCGACGCCGCAAGTTGACGAGATGACCTTACCTGATTTTATACAAACTTGGAACGATGATGGGTTAGAATATAATTAGACATGTGATAAATTTAAAATATGTGATAAAGTCTAAAATGTGATACACAAAGGATAAATTATAATAATAAAATTTAGTCTATTTTCAAAAATACTCTTTATTTAATAAACAATTTCATTTTTAAATTGATTTAATAAAATGTAAACAAAAGAAAATTTAGTTGTTTTTAATATGTGATTGTAACAATTCAAAATAGTTTACAATATACGTTTTTAAGAACTCTCGTAATTCTTCTCCCGTTAAAGTATGTGAAAATTGTGGTGCAATTCCTCCTGGCTGTGTTAAAATACTATCCTTTGAGGTTGGTTTATTCCAACTTATTAAATAAGGAACTTCCTTGCGCTCCAAAATATTATGCAGGATACAGCAGACTGCTACCACATTCGGAACAAATTTTACATCGAGATCCACCCTTTTTTGCAAACTCCGCCAACGTCCTTTTTTTGCAACGAATACTGTTGCATCGTGATTTGACCCAAGATGTTTGCACGTGATATCTCTAAATCTGAATAAAATATTGCATGTAATATCTGTATGTAAGAATGAGGAGGGAAATTATAACCTACAAATAGTTGCTCTCAATCACAGCTTGAAGAACAAGAGAAGGCCATCCCTTCCTATTTATGTAATCTCTACAACCTTTTACGGTAGGTGTTGCAGGTATATGGACCCATCGATTGCACCCCAAATATTTGGTACGTTGCTTTTACATTCGAAATCGTCCATTAATTTTTTAATCTCCTCTTCATCAGGTAATTGCACTTCTTCCTTTAAAAATATTTTCAGCATGGCTCGACAAAACTGGTATAGGACTTGGTGTACTGTGGACTTATGAATGCCAAACTGATTTCCAACCACACGATATTCAGCACAGGATGCCAATTTGTAAATGCTAACAGCTACTTGCAATTCTACAGAAAGATCATGTCGAAAATTTGTAGATAGCGGGGTAAGCTCTGGACGTAGTTTATCACAAATAAAAATAAAGGTCTCCTTGTCCATTCTAAAATTTTCTAATATTTCGTCATACATGTCGTTGTTGAAAATTTTCTTCCACCAACGGCGGCTTCGATCTTTGGAAAAAATCTTCCTTTTCTTTTTAAGGGGAATGCTTTTTAAATAACCCATGGTTATTGTGTTCAATGCATTTAATTGAATTTGGAGATTCTGGTTCAATTTTCTTCTTAAATTTCGAAGAAATCTAACCCGCATCTTTTCAATCCTATCCTCAAATGCCTTGTTGCGTTGTTCAACAATTTGAGCCACAACTTGAAACTGCGTACCACAAGCTTGCAATATAAGCTGTTTACGTTTCTCTACGTCGACCTTAAAATAAAATAAATAAAAATCTTGAAATAAATGAGTTAACAAAAACGTAAAAGGGATTTTACCTTCAAACAATTGTAAACAATCCGTATATGAATTATCCGCATATGAATTATTATTTATATATATAAATAAATATTTGAATGTATTCACACAAATTAATTAACAACTAAACACACAATTAATGAACCAAAAATATAATTACGAAAAACACTCTATGTAACTAGTTCGAAAGACCAAGTTAGACTGATTTTTTGAAAACAAGTTAGAATGATTTTGGCATTTATTACCTGGTTTCGACTCAACCATAAGATGACTCAATGTAAACTCTATAAATGTCGTAAAGGAAATCTCATGGCATGATTATAATATTAAAAGGATCTTCTGTGTCGACAGTTGGAATTTAGGGGTCCACCTCGAAAGTACCATCTATGTATTGTATATATATTATTTGATTTGCCTTGAAGTAAATATAATATTAACGGAATAGTTATTATCACCTTCTGCAAAATCGAATTAATTTTGATTTTTATCCCGGAGGATATTGCGCATCGGTCTATAAATGGTCAATATACCAACACAAATGTCATCCTCTGAGTAATGGTGGGATAACCGAACGCCAAGAACTAAGCAAATTATATTCTCTTCACTGACCCACTACCAATTTTACTAATTAAGTTGGTAGCTGCTTCAGTAACTAGTCGTTTAAGCAATGAGTTCACAACAAAAAATATTTTTTACCCCAGTTCAGATGAATAATCTACTCTCTAGCGTGGCGCGCTCATTGGATTTTGGGGTGAGCCAACCACTGCGATGCTTAATCATAGGATATTCCATAATATCTTGATCAGCGATATACACACGGTCAGCGACGCAGCAGAAAAACGAGGATCCTGAACTACGCAGAAGTCTTAGTGAAATAAAAAAATGATATCTCAAGTTACCAATCAAACCACTAAATTAAAAAAAGAGTTGAGGGGCTGAAAAAGATCAGTCTGATAGAAGTTATGGAAACTCCGCCTACTAGTTATATAATTAAAACCGCACAATTGGCTGTATTAATACTGATTTGCATACTAATGATGAGAAACTTGCAAGAGAACCTGATTGGATGTACAAACGAAAGGAAATACTTATTGGAAAAGCGAAGAGTAGAATTCTCGCCAGACGTTGGAGATCATTCACAAGCAAAGATTAATAAAACTACTAGACCAGGGACTGATCCTCAAGAGCACCAGTAACGGTATCCGTATAGCAACTTCATCGGATAAGCGATTAATCGTAAGATCAGTTAATCGTAAGAACATTAATCCGTATGATCACATCATCGTATTAACACTTAATCGTAATACCGGGCAATCGGAAGACCAGTTAATCGTAAACCAAATTATTATATCGATATTAAGTAGTTTTTGAGACGGATTATTGCCATGAGGTGCATAATTTATTTGAATCGAATTGAATTGTTGAAAATTTCGAACATTTCGGGAACTTGGGGTGCAAGTGGTTAGTCCAAATACATGCGCGTGAATTTTTTCATAAACCATTCCTAGAAAATAAAAAACAAAAATTAAGAGTAGTTTAGAAAAAAATTTCACAGGCCTATATAGAAATGTAAAATTTTTCCTTAACCTAAAAATACATCTTAGCATTAGTGAATATATTACATGAAAATAGATCAAACACGATGAACGATTGATTCAATGATGATCCAAAGCTTGTTCAACAAATCTGATCAACACAATGAAACCGTTTGTGTGGTGAATACGAGTAGTGTATACCATACAGTACAATTAAAGTAGTATGGTGAAATTATTTAACTACCTGAAAATTTGCCATTGACCACCTACGAAAACTTGAAAATAAGCTTATTCCAAATATTGTCTCGACTATATAGCTTCATTTTCTATTGGGTACTCGCGAAATATTTGATTTTATTTGAATTCATAAGTTTGCATTCCTAAACTACCTTAGAACTCAAAGGCATCCATAAGCGAATATTTGTAGATAGATATTGGTCAGTTAAACCATGCAGAAAGTTTCAAGATAATCTCTCTTGGAGATTTGGGCGTAAGATTTGGTCAAAACCCCAAGAATTGAATTGTAGCTCAATTAAACCTTTTTGCATTCCATGAAGAAATCTGGCTGCCTCAACCAGCAACAAGGAGACACGATAAAAATAGTTACAAATCCCAAATCCCGAAAAGATTTTCTTGAAACTTTTTATTTAGCTGAATTAGACCAATATCGATCTACAAATATTCGCTAATTGATTATTTCGATTTCTAAGATAGTTTGTGGAAGTAAAATCGTGAGTACAGATTGATTAAAGCTCTCGCTTACTGATAACTATAACTAGTAATTTTTTTAGTTGTTATTTTCAATTATTTTATTGAATGCTCTATTATAAGCAACAATCACTAATACTATCAAACGATTTTAAATTTAGGAAGGTTTTAGGAAATTCTTCATCACCGTCCAAAATACCCAGATATATGAAAACTCGAATATTATTTGGGAAAATTAGATGATTAAGTGATCATGTGATACCATTTCCTCAGGAAAAAGTATTTAAAAACAATTATTTCCGCGATTACGTGTGTTTTGATGTCAAATTCCAGTAGAATATGATAATTGACAAAAGCAAATCAAAACAAAAAATGCCAAAATACAAAAAGTTTGCAAAAAGTTGACTGATTATTGGACAATATACACTCCCGAGCATTTGATTATAACCACTTTAAATTTTGCCCTAATTCTTCATGTCGTTGTTGTTTTGCTATAATTTTTTTTTTGTTTTTTATCTTGTTGTGTACTAGCTGATGAGAGAGAAGTTAAAATAAAACATAGGAACATGGTCAATTCAAATTTTATATTTTGCGAATATTTAAACACGAGCACTTCATTATAACCAATAATTGGTTTATAGATTGTGTTATAAAATAATAATGTGTTAATAATGTGTAGGTCCCCCGTTCTTGAGTATAACTTCAAAAACTCTGTCTGATAAGGAATTAAACAGGCTCTGTACATAATTTAATGGCATTTGCTCGAAAGCATCTTCAAATGCAGCAATCAGCCCATCCCTATTTTGAAATTGCCTTCCTTCCGCATAAATTTTGCGCGATAACCATCCCCACAAATTCTCGATTATGTTGAGATCGGGAGATAGAGCTGGCCAGTCCAGAACTTCCACGATATTGTGTGCAAACCATCGTTGGTCATTGAACATTTCTAGGAAATTAATTTTCTGTATTTCTAATAGTTCAATGTAATTCGCTGAGGTCTGCCGACCTTCCAAAACAACCAAATCGATGGCGCCATGAAATGAAATTTAACCCATACCATGACGGTACCAACAGCGGTATGACGACGAAACAGAAACTGCTCAGATTTCCTTAAATCATGGAAGTAATACTGAAACCCATCAGGTCCATCCAAACTAAATTTCTTTTCATCAGAAAATATCACCTGATACCATTCTTCCTTCTAATTAAAATGTGTCCGGCACTACTCTAATCTAGCATCTCTATGACGCTGAAGTAAATGTGTTTTTTTTTCCGTTTAAGATGCAGACACTATTTAATTACTCTGCGTACTGTCCAGATACTGGCTGAAGTTCCATCTTTATCTTTTATTTTGCGAGCGGTGGCTGCAGAATTCGACGCACCGCGTAAAATTAACCTACGCTCTCGTTCTGTTGTTGCTCTTGATGTGCGCCCTTTACGGGTTTTCCCATAATTTTCTTG
The DNA here is from genome assembly GCA_963691935.1 of Nephrotoma guestfalica. Lineage (NCBI taxonomy): Eukaryota > Metazoa > Arthropoda > Insecta > Diptera > Tipulidae > Nephrotoma > Nephrotoma guestfalica. Next base: position 139,199,357 of record OY829915.1, on the reverse strand, counting down.
ATTATTTAGATAATTATTGATTGTCACATGATTTCGACCAATTTTAATCGCTATTTGCCGATTAGAATAATTTTCTTGCTTAAATGCAACAATTTTACCAATTTCTTTCTTTGTCAACGTTTTACCTCGACCCATTGTTATAAAAATGAATTTTTTTTATTAATAATGACGGGAAATAAATCGCAGCAATAGAAAAAAAAACAATTGAAATAATTTTCAAGCATTTCAGTCTTTCAAAGTTTAAAAACAATTAATGGTTATAATCAAGTGCTCATGTTTAAATATTCGCAAAATATAAAATTTGAATTGACCGTGTTCCTATGTTTTATTTTAACTTCTCTCTCATCAGCTAGTACACAACAAGAGAAAAGACATAAAACAAAATTATAGCAAAACAACAACCACATAAAGAATTAGGGCACAATTTAAAGTGGTTATAATCAAATGCTCGGGAGTAATTTTTGTTTTAAATTTTTATATTACAACGGATTCGAGTTCAGCTCAAACATCTGACTCATAACCTATAACACACTATCGCTGTGTTATTCTTCGTTGAAAGTGAAAATATCTATCCGAAATTCCGCAACTATCCGAATTGTCGCTGTACCATTCAAATTAAAAATAAATTCATCCATATAAAGCAAACTTTTAACGATCTGAAATATACCAATTGACATTTATTTTGAGATGGCGTTATAAACAAAAATTCATTTCGCTGCGTTTTCAATTTTTGTTGTAATTTCAACTTTGTTTTGGTGTAAGGGTTGTACAAAACAAAGGAATTTACAAATTTCCCATTGACATGGATAGCGGCTCCCGCTAAATATTTGCTAGTTTTGACATAGAATACTGGGTGCTCCGGATACATTTATTGGGCGCTAATAAAAAAATACGGCATGAATGTGGCAGTAAATTGTAAACATGTGTTAGATATCTTTAAATACAAATTATTTATCACGCCTATTGAAGGCCTATCTGAAGATGTAAGCCACTACACATGATTATTTCCAGTATGGGCACAAGCGAATTAAAGGCTCCAACTTAATTCGAAATATGCATTATTTATGAATTTTATTTTATTCATTTGCTGAAACTTTTAACAAAGTTTTCTATATTGAATCAGTGCATTATCTACCTTTAAATATTTGCATACCAGAATGGTATTAACTATTGCGATTGATGAAAATTTAAATATTTGATTAATAAATTTAACGTGCTTGTCAATCTGTTAGTTAATAAATTTTAATTTTTTAAATAATAATGACAGCCTAATTTCTACGGAAGTGCAAGATACAAAATAATGTTTTTTTAATAATAAATTATCATTACATTTTCTTTAGTATCGGAATTCGTTTTTTTTTCCTGATTTGTTCTGGGGCCGAAGCTCTCCCTACTCTTTCGCGGTTCGCTTATTTACGTCCTTAGCTTTACGCCTGTATTGGCCAATTCGAGGACGTACGAATATAGGTCCGCTTTTATTACCATCTGCACATTGCATAGCTCCATGCCAGCCTATACTGGCATGGAAGATGGGTCGGCCCGTGAGCCCCGCACTCCGACAGGGGGTCATAGATGTGTTCCTTCTCATCCCAAATCGTAATTTGTTGATGAAAATTCCCTTTGCATCCTGCCCCTATCGGGATTCGAACCCTGTACCTCCCGATCCAAACGCCAAAGCTTTAACCACTATGCCATTTGGTCGGTCGGAATTCGCTTATTATTTGTGCTGTGATTTTAATTCGGGATGGAGCCACAACTTCTACTTACATTTATACTCTTTCGGGATAGCTACACTTTATCCAAGAAACGCGACTTATTTCGGGCTAACTTATTCATATTTTATTTAGAGCTTTTAAGCGGAAAAATTACCTCTTTTTCTTCTAAAAAATCTTTAGCATAACAGGGAAATAGATGTTTTTGATTTCATTGGCATGATTTTGTTAACTCAAAAATTTACTGAAATAAGCTCTTTTTTATTGAAAAGCTCGTTAAAACCCTAGTTACAGCAATTCGTTGGCGCACTATTGGTCTTGTTGGCTATGATACGGTTAAACTTTATGTTTATGTTTTTGTTAAGGTTTTATTTATAAACGAGAAAGGCCTCACACAAAGTTTCCTATTATTGTCGATGTCTTTCTTAATTCTGCTACGTGGCTATCCGGAAATACGTATATTAAAGTAGTCAAGTATAATTACCTATTTGCTTTTATAAGTTTTGGTTAAATGATTCTTTTTCTTGACAATAAATAAATCGAAATTCACTGTATGGCCACAGCAACACTTGGTAAAAATGGTGGTGGCGCTCGCAGTTCGTGAAACCGGTGGATCGTGACTGTAACTAACGGTTTGCTTTATACATCGAAAAAAAAAAATCACTTTAGAAATGTTCGAAATTTTTTATTGTGCGTATAACATGGTACACTGGCGGTTTAAATTGGTTAGAACATCAAAATGCGTCTTAATAACATCCCAATGCCAAGAAACTGATTAAATTGGATCGATACCGCTTACATATTTTAAATTGATACTTTTGGCAAGCTCAATAAATAAATATATTACAATAATATTGTTGTATAATCCATGACATAACATTTTTTTTCCTTTATAATTTTGACGGCAATTTGGCAACGCACGCCGTATGCACTTTCCATTCATTTTAACCGATGATGCAATACAAAGTATTTTTGGATCGTACGGAAACAACAGATTTTTTGATGAAATCACCAATTCTATCTTTAAAATTTAAACACATTTTGATAACAAAACAAAAAAATTTGTATATATTCTTTTAAAAATTATAAGAGTCCAATGTATTTTAAACCGACATTTCCGATTTAAAAGCGACCGAATATGTCACACATTTAACGTTTTCAAAATGTGTATGCGAGTATAGAGGATATGAATCAAAGCAGGTTAGTTTACAATCGGGTTATTGCACGTACTACGATACACTAAATAACTAATTGAGGAAGACGAAATCGGACGTGTGTGGCTGTACATAATCTATTCAAATGAATATTTATAGGTTGTGCTCATTAAGATTAAATGGCGTTCGCTAATAAATTAGCCTGGTCATCAATCTATCCCTAATTTCGTTTAAACCGCGCTTGACCTGTTACACAGTCTTCTTTGCAATATTATTTAAATTTTATGTTAAATTTTTAATTAATGAATCGTTATTAAGGAAAGGCACTTCCAACTAATTACCGCCAGTAAAAAATTAATTTATATCGGTTTAAAACATAATTTATCATTATACTACTCATTAAGAATATAAGAAGATATTTGAACATGCGTTTGATGATTTATAGTTTCAAACAATTTATTGCCTTTTCAACTCGAAAAGTATACGAGTATAAATATTTTTTTCTGTGCCACACAAAAAAACTACTCAAAAGTTCCAACACTACATAAAATCCAATTAAAACCCAAAATAAAATAAATAATTTATATGTTCATGTTAGCAGTTTGTTCTCCCTTTTCAAATATTTTTTACGATCTATTACTTCAGCCAAAGTGTACTCCTCAAAACTAACAGATATCCCCCCAAAAAAGCTCTAAATACGCTTTAACGGAGTATTCTTAAACGACACACTATTATTATGCCTCACATTTGTTATACTAATTATTAATAAGTAAACTACTACCACTAGGTAGTATTTATTCTTTATTATATAGCAATGATTATAATTAACCAACGAAACACCAGCAAAAATTCTATATAATTTATTTGTGTGTGTGTGTTTGTGTGTGAGTTTAATTAAAATAATAATTTTAATTTTCACCAAAAAAGCGCTCTACAATCTACTGTACACTATGTATGGAAAATGGAAAATTATGGAAATGAAAAACCGCAACAACCAAAAACACTAAAGTTTCGTTTTCGTTTTGTCATTGTGGATTGTGTATAAAACACTGGTAACCACACGGCACACAGTACTGTATCCAGAGCACTCGCAATGAATTTTCTTATTATTATAATTATAATTTATAATTTTTATTTTTAGTTTGATGTTATTTATTTATTATAACGAACTTTCACACTAAACTATATAAATAATAAAATAAAGTTTTATTTATTTATTATGTTATACGTAATTTGTATAGTTTGTATAGAGGAGTATATAGTCAAATGAGAGGTGGAAAATTATAGGGTACGATATTGTTGTTTTTGTAGTTTTTCCGGAATTTTATTTTTTATTTTTTTGTTAAGTGTATAATTAATAGTAAAATTTTCAGGTGAAATGAATAGTAATTTCCCAAAATAAAAATTGTTTGATGGAATTTGATATGTGTATCGTGTTTGGTGTATAAAAATATGCGGCAATGGAATTAGCTTGATATTTACAAATTTTATAAGGAGTTTTGTTATACGTGAGAAATACCTCAAGTCACCTTACTCGTATCAATCAAAATATTCTTTATGATGTAAAGAAAATGTATGAAATTTTAGTGTAACTGAACGTTATTTTGTGTTTTCGCATAAAATCTAAATATCGACTTCTTTAACGAATGTATGAAATAATTTAATAAATTGAACGTGATATAACCCTCTGATTCTGACAGACAGTCAGAGACATATTTTTAGTCTTTGCGAAAACTTTTATCTTTACGAACAGATATCTTAAAAAATTGTTTTCTTTAATATCAGCGAAAACGTTGGTCTTAGGAATCAAGATTTGTCATTTCCAGTTATTAAAAATAAAAATATATTAGTTTGCCAGAACTCGAAGGTAATTTTTTTCTTATATTCATTTTTACTTACTGGTTTATTTAAGTGAACATTCTGCCACAAGTTGTTGCGGGAAAATGGTTCGCTAATCTTCAACGAGAGAAATTTGGTACTCAAATTAGCAAAATAGTAGTTTTCAGAAAGGTATTTGTCAGATTATTTTCAAAAATTACAAAATTTAAAATTATTGTTTTATCTAGCAAGTGCCCTTCAGCCTAGAGTACTCGGCCTAGAGTAAGGTATAAATTGGCTAAAACAAACAATGAGTACATCAAATATGGAATGTAAAATCTCAGGTGGTACAGCTGCCTCTTTGGAGGCAGGCCCAACAGATTCCTGGGAGGGGTCAATCATTATTTAACCCATTTGGACGAAGTTCGACATTATCCGGATCACCAAGATCTTCAACTGGCAATATATTTCAGTACGAGACGGAAAATGCTGAACTCCGTGAACAACTAAGCAAAATAAAGAAATTTACAGCTAAATTGAAAGAAGAATTTACAATTTTAAAGAAAGAGAATGCAGAACTCAAAAAAGCAGTTGAACACGTGTAGAACTAGGGATTTGATTGCCTTAACTGTCGGCATTTTAGTTCTTCTCCACCATATGAACGCCCGCTTAAAGTTGAACACCAAATATATTAAATTTTTAGAAGAAAGTTTGTCAGTTTTAGATAACATAAAATAATTTCCAAAAATGAAAATTATTTCAAATTCATAGACGGTCTTAAGACGAGTATAAACGCTCAACTGTTTTTGGTTAAACATTTGAAGGATAAATTTAATGTTGATTAGAGAACTTTTTTCTATTTTACGTGGGAAACGTGGTTATACATAATTAGGTGCCATCAGGTCATGAGATTTGCGTACATTTTGCCAATGTAATTGTTAGGAAAATTACACCTGACTCACCGTTTCGAAACTGTATTTACCCGATGATGCGGCCAACATCGATTTAGATTGGAGCAGTTTTAAAGAAGAATACGACGGCAAACACATTGGGTACCGATTGCGACCAATTTGTAGAGAATGCAGAAAAATTGCTGAAAGAATGTCATGGAATTGATAAATCAGAAATTTTTATTAATCAGAAAACTTTTAAAAGGAGTGAAAACAATTTTGGCTCACTTACGATTCGTTCTGACGAATTCTGCTAAATCAGCCGGTCTGTTGTGAAAGTTTTCGAAAAGGACTATCGTTTGAAATGTAGTTTGCCAAATTTAACAAACTTTTTTACTGATGCGTCAATACAAATGATTAAACAAGAATACCCATCTTTCTTACCATATCATAACTAGAGATTGCGATTTCCCGGTAAAATTCAAATCCCGGGAAATCGAGAATTTTTTCCCCGACGTTTTTGATTTCTCGAGAATTCGGTAGTCTCGCAATTTTTTATACGAGAGTCTCGAGAATTCTCGTGAATTTTTCTCAAATTTGAAAATTATAACCATACACTTGTTTGTATTGTTCTGATTTACTTCAGGTAACTGCTTGCTTTATTTCCAAAAAAATAATACATCCATTCTGGTTAATTCAAAAAATACATTGAAAAATGTATGAAAAACTCCTTAAACGAATTTCCATCCGCATTCGCATCCGCATTCCAATTTGTAAGGATATTACGATTATTTAAAAAATTTAAAAGCGAAACCAGTGGTACGTTTCGCCTCTTACCAATTTCTGTTTTAATTTCGTTTAACAAACTGGTTGATAATAGCGTACTATTGTTTTGAAGGGACTCGAAAAGGAATTTTAAAATTCCTTCGTAACTTAGTAAATTAGTATCGTGTCGCGATAAAGCCTCAATAGCAATTTGCACTGGTTTCAGTGCTTCTAGAATACCTATCGCTGCACCTGTATGCTTATTATCTCACAATTTCTGCAAATTCAGATCAATTTACGCCTTTTCTATGGGACCTTTCAATTTTATAAACCTCTCGATCATGGGAATCACGCTGTTCCATCTCGTTTTACTGTCGAGGAGTAGCTGTAACTCCATATCAATTGATTCCTGTAGGTCGATTCTGGCTCACCCATAGGAGAAACATTTAAATAGCCTTTTTGTTAAAAATACCATTGTTTGGCCTACTGAAATTTTTATAATTTAGGAATTTCCGTATTTTTTATTTTTTCCGTATCGAAATTGGGTAGGAATAATATCCCAATTTAATTTTATTTGTGAAAAAATTTACACCAACTGCTTACCATAGTATGCCAGAAAAAAAAAATTTCCGACAAAAGTACTACGAAAAATCTCTCCTAATTCCTTCTTCCTATAGGAAAGCCAGCATCGACCTACTGTTCTTTTACATACCGCTGAAAAGTGGAATTGCGTACTGGAGAATTTTTAAATGTTTTAATAATTCCTCGAATCTTGTTAACCGTAGGATAAATGATTAATCATCTATTAGTTCATATCCGTCGCTGTCGAACTCCACCTCTTCCTCAGAAAATTCACCATAATCGCCGTCGATCTCACTTTATTCATCGTAATCGGATATATTTTTTTGTATAATTTTTGTATTGGTGTAAAATACCCGCAATACTGTGAACTTTATTATTTACGGAGATAAGGATCCAAATTTAATCATTACGCTGGCGCCATCGGTAGATGTACCGACAACATCTTGTTCAAAATTAATTTGAAACGAGTTCAATTTCTCGTTAACCAAATCAACCATTTTTTCGACTGGGCAACTTCCATGTATACGAACCAGTCCAAGATTTTGTGATTCGCCATTCTGGTAATAAATATAAACGTTCATATATCTCCGATTGCGCAAACTTGTCCATTCATCGATGCCTTGGCTGAATTTATGATGGTCGGCTTTCATTTGTAGTGATTTTCGTTCGAATTTCACCCCTAATTTTATCACAGTATTTATAAATTAACTTCATAATGCTAGTTGGTTGTTTGGGAAGATCGTAGCATTGAAGTTTCAAGCTATGTCGAATAAATTGGCAATCGGCAATTTTTTGAATCGGCAGGTTATCTAGTGCAGCTAATCTAGCTACAATTTCTTCAAGTCATGTACGTATTTTGGGTACAAAACATTTTGTGAAGTTAGACTCACTGGGAAATTTTATTTGTTTTTCAGTTAATGCGAAGTTTCCAATGATTTCGATAGTCGAGAAATCTTTACAGGCCTTTTTTACACATCTTACATGTAGCCATATTTTTGTCTTCAGTATGTGAAAATTCGTTCCACACACTTTGATAAAGTTGATTTGCGTTATTGTGCAAATTATTTTGGCGGCTTAAAATATAAGAAATAATTAATTAAACCGAAATTTACTATGCATAAAACAATAAATATAAATATAAACATGCTTTTACGATGGCTCACAACTTTAACTTGCACACAAACTTGATTTCGTTAAATAATTATTTTTGATTTTTTTTTGTACCGGATGACTGACACGTAGTGTTTCCAACTTCAGACTAACATTGCTGTCAAACCAGTGAAGACAGAGCGCTCAAATTTACACTAATGATAGTTCATTCCATTGTTTGCAAGCGTACAGAAGCATTTTAGTGTGAACTATTCAGAAAAAAAGTTATCCTCAATGGGATTCAAGCGTAATAATGTGATTGCTCTATATTTGGCTGGAAAACCACAGCTGCAGATTGTTAACCAGTTAAAACATCTACATGTGAATAAAATGTTTGTGTATCGCACCATAAATCGTTAAAACGATACTGGCAGCATTGCAAAACGTCATGGTGGTGGACCGAAACGCACTGCCACATCGCCGGATATCATTCGGAAAGTGAAAGCCAATTGGCTCGGAATCCGCGCCGTAGCGGCAGAAAAATGGCTCGAGAGGCAATCATTTTGATCGAACGGATGCAGCACATATTGAAAGATCATCTTGGACTAAAGGCCTTGAAATTCATTAAATGCATGGTCTCACCGATGCTCAAAAAAATTTAGAGTGGAAAGAGCAAAGGAGTTGTTACTTGCCGAATTTGGTTTTCTCCGATGAGTCGCCGTTCGTTATTGAGCAATATGTGAACAAGCAAAACGACTGGAATTACTTGCCCGGCCGTTCCACTGAAAATTTGGACCAACGGATTGCCACTCGAAACCAAGCGAGCTGATGGTGATGGTTTGAGCCGCCGTAACGGCCGAAAGCCGTTCACCGCTCGCTTTTTTGGACCGTGGCATCAAGATAAATGCTCAAATTTATCGGGATCATGTGTTGGCAATAAAAGCATTTTTAATAGCAAGGTTGGGATAAAAAAATAAAGTTTCGATCATCTCAAGCAAGCGCTTCGCCGGGAATGGACCAAAACACCGCAAAGCCACTTTCATGCTGCATGCAATAGCCTTGTCGGCCGTTTGAAAGCCATAATTGCGGCTAGGGGTGGCCAAATCGAAAACTGCTAATACAATTCGAAAATTTAAATATTTGTGAACATTTTTTACTTTGATTCAATAAAATTCATCAAAAAAACAAAAATTCTGTGGCGTTTTGTTTTGGTAACACTTCGTGTCATCCACCCTGTATATGTAATTCAAGAGTAAAAAGTTAAACGTCAAATGCACGCGTTGTTGCCAACATTTTGTTCCAAAATTGTGTTAAAATTGTACTAGATTATGAATGCTGGGCCTTTTATTTATTTTGTTATGTTTTATTTTAGTTTATTCTACAGGGTGTCCGCCGGGAAGGTATACTACTTTGTTTGTTTATAATTTTTAATTAAATGAAGGAGAATGGATCTTATATTGATAAATGTTTTATTTAATGTCGGCAATTATGTATGGAATACAATATCAGATAAATGTCCGCCTCTGTTAGCCTCACAAATGTGAGCCCTTTTGAGCACATTTTTCATTACATTCTCACACATTTCACGCGGTATTTCATTAATTTCATCACGAATATTTTGTTTGAGATGCTCAAGCGTTTCTGGTTTGTTTGCATAAGCCTTGCTTTTTGGATATCCCCACAAAAAGAAAAGTTCGGAGCAGTCAAATCAAGCGACCGTGGAGGCCAATCAACATCACCATTTTTTTAAATAACTTGTTGTGGAAAGAGTTCTCGCAGTAATTCCATTGTAATCCTGGCTGTATGCGATGTGGCACCGTCTTGTTGATACCACATGTTAATCAAGCCCAAAGTATGCAGTTGTGACGTTAAAAAGTTTTCCATCATATCACGATATCGCTCCCCATTCACAGTTACCGTTACGCCGTTTTCATTTTCAAAGAAGTAAGCTCCAATGATTCCTCCTGACCAAATTGCATACCAGACTGTCACTTTTAATGGATGTAAAGGTGACTGAAGAACAATGTGAGGGTTTTCCATTGCCCAGAACTGATTATTCTGTTTATTCACATATCCATTTAAATGAAAATGTGCCTCGTCACTCATTATGATTTTTTCATTAAAATCGGGATTGTCATGGGCGAGCTGTAACATCCTATTGGCATATGTACGGCGGCGTAAATGGTCTTGTGGAAGAAGCTCTTGTGTCAACTGAATCTTAAATGGAAACAAATGCAAATCCTTGTGCAAAATTGTGGCCAAACTTGTTCTTTGAAGACCAAGCTCCTGAGCACGGCGTCGAATTGAGGTTGATGGATTGTTTTGAACACTTTCTTGAACAGCAGTAATGTTTTCAGCCGATCTTGCAGTACGTTGTGGCCCATGCTTGGGCCTGTCACTTACAGACCCTCTTTCTTCGAAATCATTCACTACACGATAAATAGTGCGTTTTGTTGGCACGTTGTTTCTCCCAAAAATTTCACGTAACTTTCTCACCGTCACAGTAATCGATGATTGATTTTGATAAAATGTTTTAACGATTAAAACACGATGGTTTATCGAATATTTTTCCATAATAAATTTGCCACGTGTCTACTTCACGACTGTCAAGTATGAACTGGCAATACTAATATTCACCTAAATGGCGGCAAAACAAAGTCGTATACCTTCCCGGCGGACACCCTGTATTTAGTGTATTTTAAAAACACGTTGTTTCTCGAGAAACCGAAAAATTATTAAACTACATTTCTCGAGAAAAGAGAAATAAAAAATGTTTCGATTCCCGCGAATTCTGGGGAAGGGAATTCCCGATCGCAATCTCTAATCATAACAAGGCCTGCTATGAGCATATTCGCAGTTTAATTAAATTCGTTATTCTTCTGTTATTAAGAAAGAACTACAAATGGTCCGTGACAAATAAAAGGTTTAATAAAACGAAAAGCCGCTCCCAAACGAAACAAACATTGCGAAATAAAATTCAAAATAAATGAATATTATGATAAATATAAATCGTTTTTGAATTATTATAACTTTCTCCATTCTGCTCCTTATAGAGTTCGAACCATTCTCCATTGCAATTATTTCTATTTTATATTGGATTCAAAAATAGAAAATTGAACTGATCGACCCTTTGCGTTGATATTGATAAAATTATAACAAGAGTTCGCCAGCTGTTCGTTTATATCGCGATCACTCGCGAAAGGCAATAGTGCATAAAGAAGAGAATAATAAATGCCATGATGCCATGACACCGGGAATTGTCCTTCTTGTAATTGTTGTATGCACTCGTGCAGCTTAGTTATGTCGAGTCCCTTTTGGTATGGGATTCAACGCATTTAGATCAGATGAGGGTCATACATTACCTCGTTTAATGATATTCTAGTTGTGGTTTTGGCTGACCCGTCGAAAACATTGTCGGTGCAATGAAGCAAGCTTGTGATGAGCAAACTTGGCGGACCATGGCGGACGTGGCGTCGGCGTAATGGATGACAAAAAATTGCTTTAGTTAGCGGAATTTATACAAGTAGTCATCCTAAAAGTATTTACAAATAATAACAAAGAATATAGTGTATCGTCAATATATTGCCCCCCAAGATATAATTTAATTAAAAAAGACTATTGTACGGTAATTAAATTACTTGGATCAAGTTCCATAATGGGAGGTGACTTGAATGCAAATAACACCTACTGGAGATCAAGAACCTCTAAAAAGGGAAGAGAGCTCTTTGCAGCAGGAAGACTATGTAATTGCGATTTTCATTCTGGAGATCAATGACTTCTTTATCACCAAAGGTATAGACGAAAACTACGCAGGGAAGGGATTATATCGGATCACACGCCTGTTTTTATGACAATCAGTGCAATGATTGTTAAGAAAACTAGTCTACCTTCGCTAACCAATAGAAAAACCTGCTGGGAGAAATTCCAGAAACTTGTTGCGGATAATATTAATCTTCAAGTGCCAATTAAAAATCCGATACAGCTAGAAAAAGAGCTAGAACAACTCAACATCTGTATACAAGAAGCGGTGAGAAATAGGTACAAACAGTTTAATTGGAAACAGGTATATTCGAAAAACACTGACGAAAATGCCAAAATGTTCACATAGAATATTTGGTTACGATGCATTAAGTTTTTCCGGCTCATTCTAAAGATGTACAAATAAAATATCCCAAGATGCTTTCATTCCTATGCATACAAAAGTAAATGTGCCAAACCGACAACGAGGTGAAGAGGGGCTTCCAAAAAAATTTAGTGTGCAATATCTAATGTGAAAACGAAATTCAAAATTGGTTAGAATATGTCTCACCAGCTTTGCAAATATTTCGGGGATAGAAGGTGCACATAAAAGGGGTAATCAAAAGACGTTTCGAGCAAAATACGGCACCAGTGGAAAATCGTGGAGGCGATCTCTAAGCTTTTCAGGTAGTCCCATTTTCTGTAGGTTTTTATTTTATTTTATATTATTTCTCTTTTTTTTGAGATTTTAGAAAACCATTATTGTCGATGGCGAACACAAAGATAGTACATGTGTGGGGAACTGTCTATTAATAGACTTTACCGAATGTTTGTATACGATTTTCCAGATCTAGAAATAAAAAGGAGTTATTGCCGATACATATTTAACTGAAATTTTATAATGTCAGATTTTAACCTCCATCGTCTGATATATGCAACACTTGCCAATCCACAAAGTGGATCCTCAATTGCTGAAACGGATCGGTAGAAAAAAAATTCTAATGACGACTTTAAGAGTGCACAAATTACGAGCAAATGGATTTTATGGGTTGGCGAAAGACAAAAAGGAAAACATGGAAACGTCTTTTGATTCCCAAAAATATGCTATTGCCGAAAGTGGCTCACCAAGCTACGTATTACAGCAGGCAGCTGTACTTGTGCAATCTTGGAGTTGTTCATGGAACTTCGTTAGATCACTTTAAAAGAGAAAATGTGGTTATCTATCTTTGGACTGAAACCGAGTGGCTCAAAGGGACTAACGAAATTGCCTCAACTATTTGTTTAACACAGGCTTCAAAATTCCACTTTTACCGGCAATATACTGAAAATCAGGCATATACCATATGTCATGGCTATGGGGTGCAAAAAATATTGCTACGATGGCTATGTGTTCTTATTGGCTAAGCTTAGAGGCTCCCCCGTCACATAGAGGAAATTGAGATTATGTTCACTATCCCTGGACAATCGTTCAGCGATAAAGTATTCGCTCCATTGAAAAAAAAGTTAAACCAAATGAATACTTCGATCTTTACAAAGAGAATGGAACCATTATTAGATTGGGAGGTCCTGATTGTAAAATTAGGGATTTTTTCTTGGAATTCATTTATTTAAAATATCTGAGGCATAATTTTTCAACTTTAATTTACAGTTCTTAATTATTAAAATTAATAAAACCTATTATTTTTCTTATAATTTAAAAATGGGAAGATATTGCCCTTTATCTCAAAATGACTTAAGACGGACAAGAGCATGTTTTGTTTTTCATACACACACATACCGTTTGTGAATTTGGCTTTATTTTTCAATATCCGTTTGAATTGGGATTATAGAATATTCCGAGAGTTTTGCTGCCTCTCGAAATTATTGGTAAACTCTGTAAGTCCTTTTTTAGCTTTGTGTAAAATGGTTAGATTATCATCAAAGTCTCTAAATTTGTGTTTTTCAGTTTTAATGGGTTGTGCGTAATGTCGAATTGGATCTTTTCTGTTTATGTCGTTTATATGTTCTTTGAAACGTGTTAAAAGTGATCGTTCAGTTTGCCCTATGTCAAAATTTATAACGATCACACCAAGTTAACAATCGACCGCTTCATTTAAATATCCGTAACCATAGTTTAAATTTTTATTATATTCGATTTTTTGCGATTAGCACAAAACGAACGCATTGTTTTTGGTGGATCGAGTTTAATATCACTGTATAGCTTTACAAAAAAAAAAAAATAATTTACACCTAGTTTTTGTTGTTTAATTAGACGTTTATTAGGTAAAGTAGAAAGGTTTGCACGTTAGAGATTCAGTTTAAGCCCGTTTATTCAAATGAAATGCATTTTTTCTGAGATATTAAGACTGAGCTTCTGAATGACTTAGGCTATGTCTCGTTTCGTCCGAAGCTGCGTTATTGAGAGCAAATATAAATTGTTTGAATTTAGGTTTGCAACTGGATACTAATTTACACAACTTGTCTGTTTCTATCAAAAACTATGATTTAATTACTGACCGCACCAAATGTATTATATTGGGATTTCGCATTCAGTCTTTGTTAAGGTCTTTAAACAAACTATATTGGAATGTCGTTTTACCCATTCAAATGCCAAATAGGAAATATTTCCGTTCCTTTCCATTTCCAACCATACACGGTTTTGGTGATGGCGTCGCAAAAAGGATATAGTTGTTGGGTTTATATAGTCGATAGATTCAGTTGCGAAAATTTCGATAAATACCAGTGTTGTGTCGTATTGTCTACACTGCGTAGATAATTAGAATGTATGTAGGTGGAGCTTCTTTTCTAATTCACATTTGAACAATTTCAACTCATTTTTTATGTATGACAATGGCGTTCATAATATGTGCTGCTATGCTCGGAACACGGTATATCATAAGATAAAATGGATATTGGATATAATTTAGCTGGCTTAGTACAATTTTAGAAATATTCCAAAAAAGGAAAAAACCTATGTTATAAAATGTAGGGCTATATACACGTTAAACTTTTAAACCTAATATAGGGCTGTCAATATAAACTGCTTTGAGCCATGGTACTTGAATGGATAAAATCATCACCATGCAATAAAATGTTAAAGCACAAAGATGTTGTATCGTTCAAATATATCTTGAAAAACTCGATTCATTCCGAGAATTGCAGTTTTTTAATTTCTGGATCCAAAAAAATGTTTGGATCATGTTCAGAGTTTCCAGGTTCCTTGCCTAACTACTCAAAGTGGATTACATCGACAACTTTGTTGTATCTATGATATACGAGTATTAAAGCAAAGGTTAAACACCTGGGATTAAAATTAAGCAAACTACCGCTGTATGCTTATTTACCAATATGCAAATCAAGCGAGCTGTTGATTCAGCGGCGTTTACCGAGTGATATACGAGAAACAATTTTCGAACCAAATTCAGCAAATACACGAAAACTTGTATTAATCCACACATTTAATAATACTTTCATTTAATTTTATTCAACATATTTCTAAACCAACAAATTTTCAATTTGCGAAAGGGGATTGGAATCGATACATGTTTATATTAGTGGACAAAGCATTAGTGAAAATGTCCACTAAAAATTCTTCATATTATTATATACGAGTATTGTATTCTTATATACTATATACCAAAGTATTAGCTTGTCACCAGCGCTAAAGTGGTGCATTTGTGAAGTAAAGTGCTGGTAATAAATTTGTTTCTTTTCCAAAACCTTTCATCCATGATTCTTTTATCCGTCACATGGTATTATTGGAACGACTAAATGTAACTGTTTCCAGCGCCAACACGGTAGTTTTAAGTACTAATATTTTCTGGAAAATTTAAGGCATTCTTCAAGGCTTTTTCAAAGATATACGACAAGGACATATTTTATATTAAACGAAAAATTGGATACCAGCGCCGAAACAATGGATTTATGAACGAAAGTTTAATAGAAATTGTTGTCTGATCCAAAATATTTCAAACGGTATACTACACGAGTATATAGTAAAAATGTAATGCAATATCGTGGTATTGGACGATTTTCTATAGCAGTTACCGACACCTTGAGGTAGAGATCCGACAACTTTTCAATGCACCGAATTAAAAATGAAAGAAGATTGGCGAGAGAAATTCGAATCGCATAAGCCGTTCTTGAGATATCATCGGTACAGTCATCCGTTCATAGATCCATCCAGACAAAGGATAGAGATTTTGGAATTTTTGGAATTTTTTGGTCAGAACCATCGAATCTCGAGATTGATTTTGGACCAGGATCATTTTTTATCATTTTTATCAGGATTTAAATAACTTAACCTTGGCAGATCGGAATTAAAATAACAAAAAAAGGAATAATCTACATTGTCTACAAATATTCTACATACTCTATGCATTGTCAACATTTTCTACGTCAGATGAATTGTTTACGTTATTTTCTACACCAGCATGTCGACAATTCCGAATTACGCGTAGACGCACAACACTGATAAATTCTCGGGTCACTTCCCCGTTTAGACTTGTGCGCATCTCTTTTGTTAGCTCAATTAATGCCGAAAATTAAAAATTTTAGAAATTTCATGTAACTTCGTATATTATTGGTCGGATTCTGAGCTTATCCGCGCATTCAAATTTGTCATTCAAAATTTGCAATTTTTGCACGAGTAGCATGGAAGAAAAGATTTTAATCTAGCCCCAACATTTATGAAGTATGACAAAAAATAAAAATCATAATGTTAAGTTTTATTAGTTAAACATTTTGCATGTTTTTACCAGATCAAGAAATTCATATGAAAACCGTTGACAGCCAATTTTTCGTAAAAATTTTGCTACAGCACCAATCAATTACAAGCTGATAATGGATTCTTGATCCATAGGAAAGGATTAAGCTGAACAGTCACTAAAAGCACATTACAAATTTTCTTAGTCTAACGCAATGTCAAAATTTTTTAATAACAAGCCGCTTTTCAAAATGAAAATGGTAAATAACTAATTACACTGCACTTTTATATTTCAGTGTATCGAAATTAAGCCAATTTAGAACAAAAAGACATTCAAAATTTCGTATTTTGTGTGAGGTATTTCCACGAAAAGTTTTTTATTTTTTGCAATTATTTGCATATCGCCATGCAAATATATGTATAAATGGACTAATGTATGCATAGCTAGACTCATCACAAAGTACAACTCCTATGTTTGTGTACATAAAACATACCGTACATTGTAATTTTTAAGCATACAACATACTTCAAGAGTGTATATGTACCAACAAATACGTATGCTGTACATAGAGAATATGTATAAATTCTACATATCAAATTAAATATTTTTTTATGTTATGTAAATATTCATAAAACGAAAAAATGTGCGTTCATTCTTTTTATTCGTTGTGTGAAAATTAGCATATTTTGGCACTACCAAAGAAATTTGAATGTGATAAAAAGAATTTTTCATGCTACGAGTATGTAATAAAATATTGTGGCTCAATGTGTATGATCTGATGAACTACGTTTATGTGTTCATGTTCAAGTTGAAGCGAGCAAAATGTATGTACGTCTACAATTTATCACTCTCTCCCCAGACAAAAAAAATGTATGCAAGATAGCCTAAATTGTATATATGTACTAATTACTGTGAATGCTACGTTAGCATGTCTAATTATTTTGGGAATGCGAAATTCCATTTACGCAGCCAATAATAAGACAAAAGAAACGTTTCAGTGATAATTAATTTTAATCAAAAGTATATTACGAGGCAAATCTTCGTGTTTTTAAAAATAACATTTTTCAAACTACTCGTATAACACATTACATTTATCCATTTAACACTTAACCCTTTCGAATGTTGTACAAATAACAATTTTGATCCAGTAAATTTACTTGCGTTCTCACAAATTACACAATATCGTTGTGGCTTCTCCAAATGGTACAATTGTATAACGGAAGTCGGAACGTCAGCAGTTTGAAATTGCATTTTTGTTGTCGTTTCAGTGGATCTGATTTTGGCATTTAAGGCAGAGATCGATACAAGATAATCACATAATTTATCATGGCAACCGATACTTTAATAAAAGGCATATCGTCGACCAAAATCGCAGATTGGCTAAGTCCAAAAACCAAAAACTTCAGGAGATGTAAAAAACCTTACATTATTTGCGACTAATTTTTGAAAACTTGAAGTGAACTTACCTCAATTTGTTTATACAAGTAACCAAGACAAATTTTAAAAGCTAAACTTATTTATTTGCCTCTAATGGATCAGGAAAAACAATTTTCATTCAATTAAAATAATAAAATAATATATTTCAATAAAAAATTAATAAATAATCACAAAATACAGTTTTTACTACAAAATAAAAAAAATTAAATCACATTTCATAGTCGCCAATGTTAAGGTAAGGTAAGTAACATTTGGTTTATTTAAATATAAGAAAGACCACCGGTGTGAAGTTTTCAACATTTATCGAAAGTGTAGCTACACAAATTAACAAAAAACAAAAATGTAGATACACAGTTTAACAAAAAGTGTAGAAGTACATAAACAAATTATGGCAGGGTTGAATTTGTTGTATATCTTTTCCACTAAATATAATCTAATCTAATACGCGGCATATCACTGAGACATTCGGGGGATTTTTTTGTTTAGTGTAAATGGAAATAATAATATAAAAAGTGTAAACAGGGTTTTGTTGTGTATTTAAGGGCCATTAACACGTAGCTCTAGTGCTGACACCACAAATCTAACTATACTGCCATTTCGGGGACACTCAGATTTGTGGTGTCATCTCTAGAATTAAGTGTTAATGGCCCTTAAACATCCACACGGCCCGGTTTACCCTTTTTTAAGATTATTTCCATTTACACTAACAAAAAAAAAATTTCGAAGGTCGCAAAGATATGCCGCGTATCACTAAAGGTTGTAAGGAGTGTCCTAAAATGCCAGCTTACTCAGATTTGTGGTGTCAGCACTAGAATTAAGTGTTAGTGGCCCTTAAACATCCACATGGCCCGGTTTACACTTTTTTTAAGATTATTTCCATTTACACTAACAAAAAAATTCCCCGAAGGTCGCAGTGATATGCCGCATACCAACTAAACATTGTAGGGAGTTTCTCCGAAATGCCAGTATACTCAGATTTGTGGTGTCATCTGTAGAATTAAGTTTTAATGCCCCTTAAACATCCACAAGACCCGGTTTACACTTTTTATATTATTATTTCCATTTATACTAAACAAAAAAAATTCGCCGAAGGTACCAGTGATATGCCGCGGATTAGATTAGATTATATTTAGTGGAAAATATATACAACAAATTCAACCCTGCCATAGTTTGTTTATGTACTTCTACACTTTTTGTTAAATTGTGTACCTACATTTTTGTTTTTTGTTAATTTGTGTAGCTATACTTTTGATAAATGTTGAAAACTTCCCACCGGTGAAAGACCGGCGTAGAACGAGTGGTAATCACGAGGCATTGTACTTTTGAAAGACTGTAGATGATCAAATTTTATGATTTAATCGGCAAGAGAGAATTGTATAATCCAGAAAGATTATAAAAGCTTATCAGTTTGATTTTTTGATTGAATTGTTGCGGCAAATCAAACCGTTCGTCATTAAACCCTAATTTTAATTGAATTTTACCATCAGGATAATATTTTATGGCACGAATCTGCTTTACGTTCGAATAGAATTATAAAATTTAAACGTATTAAATTTTTTGAAGAAGCTGTATTCCGAATATTTAACGATGTGTATGGTTTAGACTATAATCTTGCTTGTTTACAGATATACATCAACATAGTCAACCGGAATATTGATGGTTCTATTTTAATTTGTCTTTCAATAACCAAGTGCATGGCATTTACCTCCATTTGGGTGTGGCCTTTTAAAGTATTTTCTGCATGAGTAAAATATTAGTGAATTTGAGGAAATATCACTTCCACTGCGGGGTTCTGTAATTTTGGTACCACTTCGCTTAAAATAAAATGAAAGCGTATCGATGAACTTTCGTTCGACCCAACACCTCTTTCACCTTCATGCCATGCCATATAATAAGCCATAATAACACTAGTTCACGTTTTTTTAGTTAATGTTGTTCGTACTTTGCATCTTCAATATTTTTGGTTTGTTTTTTAGGCTGAAACAAACCTAAATTCATACGCTTGACATTTTTTTTGGAAACAAATATAGTTTACTGGTTGATGCTCTGCTGTAATGTGATTCCATTTAAGATAAGATTTCAAAGAATTGCGCTAATGAATCTTATACTATTTTAGTCATACTTTGGAATGTAGTTTATCTGTCTTTTGTGTCAAATTTTAAATTTAACCAGTTAATTATTGTTCCCTATCTTTTACGCTACGTACTCTGAGTGGAGTTGTCGACTTTTCTTAAAGAATATATAATTGAATTGGTTCGTCGGGATCATCGTTATTATAATTTCGCAATCGAATTCCCTGGTTATCTGCTTTTACAAAAATGGCCTTTTTACCCCACGTGAAGCCAAAGCCGAAAACTGATTAAACAAGGCTAATCGATCCTCTTCCGTGATGTTGTCACATTTAATGATAGATGATGTGTCCTGTCTAGATAGAGAGCAGTTACACCTAGGCTTAATAGTTTTGGCTGGTTTAAATAAGTCGTACGTACGTCCATCCTACATTCGTTTTCTGTTTAGATTTATACGATTGGCCCTTCTCTCTCCGATTAGCATTTCTTTTTTACTTTCCATTCACTTTTATTTACGTCACATTGTTTGGATGATGTATTATAGAAAAACCGGCAATTAAGGGCCTGCTATTTGTGTAGCTGTAAATTTTGAAGCTGTTATCTTTTGACATTTGACAAGTAAAAACTATGCCATTACTAAAATTGGATATACGCTTCAACAACGCATTGAAATTATTAAAATTCACTACAAAAATGGTGAAAATTTTGCAGTCACTGTTCGCAAAACTAAAGCACATTTGGGTCGTCGTGAAGCAACCTCTCAGCCGGCAATAGTGAAACTGATGGAACAATTTGAGCTGTTGACACAAGTTACTGATGTAAGGAAACGAAACCGCGTGCGTCGCTCAAGAACAACTCAGAATATTGATGCTGTAGCCCGAAGTGTTGACGAAAACCCAGGTTTGTTGATTCCTCGTCGATCTTTGGAACTAGACATTCCACAAACGAGATTACACCGTATTTTGCATAAAGACTTAGGTCTTAAGGCTGTTAAAGTTCAGTTAACACAAAAACTCAAGCCGGTCGATCACCATAAACGTCGCATCTTCGCTGATTTTGTCCTACAAATGCATCAAAATGATTCGGATTTTCATCGAAAAATCATCGTCAATGATGAGGCCCATTATCACCTCGGAGGCTACGTTAATAAGCAGAATTGTCGCATTTGGGGCTCATAAAATCCAAGAATGATTGTTGAAAAGCCCCTTCATCCTCAACGTGTCACTGTTTGGTGCGGTTTTAGAGCTGGTGGTGTGATTGGACCTTACTTATTCGAAAATAAGGCTGGTGCAACTGTTACGGTGAATGGATTGCGCTACCGAGCTATGATTAATGATTTTTTATGGCTGGAATTGAAAGATATTGATGTGGACTACGTTTATTCGTTGCGACGTTACAATCGCAATTTTGCAAGAAAAGTTTCCTGACCGTGTTATTTCTTGAAGAGGTGATCACAATTGGCCACCGAGATCTTGTGATTTAACACCTTCAGACTTTTTTCTTTGGGGCCACGTGAAAGTCGATTCAGGACCTTAATGATGGAATTCTTGAAGTTATCGAGGACATACAGCCGCAAATGTGCGAATTGGTCATGGAAAATTTCATGGCAAGGATTTGGTGATGCAAGCGTAGCCATGCCATTTGCCTGATATCGTTTTCAAATGTTAATGGCATACCTTCTTCTTTACAATGAAATAAACATTCATTGATTTCTCTTAAAAAACACTCATTTTTTAATATCAAAATTAAACCTCTTATTGGAAAACCGTTTATATTTACTTGGAGAGATAACTTGTTGATTCTGCTGTGACTCAATTTCAAAAGCATAAACCATTTGATTATCGACTGATACATCCTCTGAATTTTCTGGCCAGCAATTCTCTACTGATTTAATTTCAACAGCAATTATCGTTTAGTATTCGCTGATTCAAATTGTTCTTGGTAATTATAACAATAAGACAAGATTTAAAAAACAGATTAACTAGTAATTGCTGATTTAATACCAACCTGATAAAATAACTGGTTGTTGAATGTTGAACCGACCTTGACCCGTTTTCAAGAATTTGGTTGTCGGCTGATAAGTGCTCTGGAATTTCTCGGTGACAATTTTCTACAGATTTTTCAACTGCGAATACGATTGGAATATCTGCTGATTCAAGTTTTTCTTTGTATTCCTGTTCCGTGTCATCAGAAATCGTCAACGATCCATCATGTTGAATTTACAATTTAAAATTGAGTTTTTCTTTCGAAGCTCGAAAATATTTTCCTCTGTCAAATTTTGGTCTAGGGTTGGCCATATTTAACATTTTTAAGCCCCGAGACATTGTTTATAAGATTCTTATTTTTATAGTGTCGTGAAGAATGAAATGAATAATAAGATTTTAAAATTAGTATCTAAACGAAATTATGCAAATTGCGTAAGTCACAATTTGTTGTATTATAAATAAACTTATTAATTTCGATATATACATTATTGAACACATAGACACCAATAAGACTCATCAACTTACCGAAATTACATATAAATTTTAATTTAGGACGGGGAAAAAAGTTTCGTGGACTTACATACATTTCTAATTTTGACATAACAAAAAGCGCGGGAAAAATACAGAAAATCTAGTGTTACCAAATTGATTGTTTGATTGATTGATTGGACTGTAGAACCAAGTACTGGACAAGGGTCCCGGATAATGCCGAGCCTATTCCTACAGCCTGTTTACACATAACAATAGGAAGGATATGAAAGGTGTATTTTTTTAGAGACGGAACGATCCGGTTTCAGACACCTAGCGATCGTACGGCACAACACAATTCTATAATCTACTCCTAATGTACTAGAGAAGGATAAAAGCTTAATAGGTTTAATATGGATAACGATGGTATTGGTCATCAACAATTGCTTCTCTAAATCAGCAACCTGAGAACAAAATATTATTAATTCACGTACATCTGGAAATTTCTTGAAGTATAATTCTAGATTAATACTTTTCGGCTTCCTGAACAAAATTAGTTGTTTGAATCGGCCCGGTTACAGACACCAAGGTAAAGTCGATAGTTAGTAACACAATGACAAGACAATTATAGTCTACACAATCAGCAATTAATATTTTAAAGAAATATTATTATTTCACAAGCATCTGTAGATTTCCTGAAATTTAATCCTAAATTAATATTTTCCGGCTTCATAAATAATATAAACATTGATTAATTTAATCCCCTACAACTCCACAACTTATAATAGAATTTCTTGAAACCATATAGTTATTTAAATTATATTAAAAATTATTCTAAAACACATTAGTATTTAACCCTTGAATTGGGCAACCCACGAAATAGCAACAACAAAAAATAATAAAAAAATCTTTCAAAAAGTTGCGAAATATAAGTGAGGCATGATTCCGGGAAAACTAACTAACGGATTGGTTATTTCAAATAAATTTAGCATATTTCGCAAAAAATGTCTTACTAATTTGTCACAAAGAATTGATTGATTAATTACCAAGTATAATTATACTACATAGGAGATATTTATGCCATGCTTAATGGAACTTACTATTCCTCAACCAATTATCGTCAAACTGGAATTGACAGTGATTGGTTGAGGAATGGTAAAGAATTGGATGGGCACTCTAACATAAAATACTCAATGGTACGAGGCCACCTCTCAACAAATAATGATCAAATTCGGTGTGCGTAGCTGAATTTGGACGAAGTTTTGGTATTCGGCCATAATGAATGGCACCAGACCGGTTCGAAATCTTTTATAATATCCGCAAGGTCCAATAAACCATTAAGGAGAAAACGAAATTAGTGTTTGATGAGGTATCTTTTTTATGCGAAAAGCTTGTATACCTATCCGTGGACAGTAACACGCAAGTAGCTTTCCAGACAACGCTTCAACTGAGTTTATGTGAATGACATAAGATGAACCTATTGAACCATCGCCGTCTACAGCATCAATAATATTGAGCAGAGGTTGTAAAAACATCATTAGTCAAAGATTTGTAGCGGCTTTAGATAAAAGTAAGGTGAGTGATTGAGCTGCAGTGCATCTTTTAATTGCTGTTTCGACAGCGATATCGAGAATTAAATCGTTTATAAATAGCTTTAACAATTAAAAAGAGTTTAAGGTAAACATCATACACTAATTTACGATAAATATAGAAATTTATTATAAATAAAGAAATCATCAGATAACGGAAAGAACTGTAATGTATTGGGATAGTAAAATACTGTCCGAAGTTTCTAGGAATGAACCCATAGATCGACCGCTGGTAATGGTGACTCAACGAAAATTAGTGGAACTGGACCTGATTAGCAACAGTAGTATTTAGATTATTAAATCAATGGAATTTAGTAGATAACGTACAAGCTACTATCATGCATCAAATTAGAGCAAAAGCTTTTAATAAATTTGCTTTATTGGCCATGTAGACCAGGCCATGTTGACTTCCAGGACCAATACATAATGCTAGATGGATGACAAAAGCATTATATTGTTTAGAAATATATTTATATCTCTAAGGGACATTTTTATGTAAAATATTAGTATTTATGTCGCTAATGTTAGTGCTTGCGCTTTACCAATTATTTATACCAGTGGTTTATTATATATCTGATTTGCCGATTTCATCTTGAGTTATATTGCCGTTTTCTCATTTGAGTGAACTACAGAAATAGGAACCATAATTCGGTTATTTTTTCCTATAAGAAACAAATAAAAAATGTTACTTAGAGTTTGAACAAACATTTAGAGGGACAAAAAAGTAAAAAAATGTAAAAAGTAATTTTTTGTCATTTTCAGAGGGTTGGTGGCATGCCGCATAATTACAATTTTAGAAGAAATATTGTTAATCTATAGGCAAAACCGGGAGTGAGAAGATAAAATTTCAGAATTTCGAATGAAAAAGCTGTAAAGCTTCCTCTGCCGCACAAGAATTAGAATTGTTAGATGTACTCGTAGAATGCGAAACAATTTTGAACTAATGATTTATAATCTAAAAGTAGATTATTAGGAGATCAAGGGGGTAGTGAAGGGCAAAACGGCCATATAATAAAAGAAACTGTGTTAGTAACTTCCGGAAATTCAATTGCAAAAATTTGATGGTATTGAATTCCATTGGTTGAGTTTTCAAGGTCGCAGTATCGATATAGTGC
This sequence comes from Nephrotoma guestfalica, assembly GCA_963691935.1. NCBI lineage: Eukaryota > Metazoa > Arthropoda > Insecta > Diptera > Tipulidae > Nephrotoma > Nephrotoma guestfalica. Next base: position 139,174,261 of record OY829915.1, on the reverse strand, counting down.
ATATGTTACGGTAAAAGTTCGAAATCGGTAAATGTCCGAATAAAAATTGGAGAAAAACTGTTTTATTGCTTCGATATCTATAAACGAGAGTCCAATGTTCTTGTAATGGTTCATCCTTCACCCCACGGAGTATTTCTCACGAGCTCGTGGGAGCTATTTGTGCCCCTTATGGGGAATACATGAAACTACGGATATGTAGGGGGGAAGGTCAACAAACATTTTGAAACCACTGGATCTCTGGACTTATGAAATTTAATTGTGTAAACGAATTAAAAAAATTAAAATTTCGGACATTTACCGATTTCGGACTTTAACCGTAACACATATAATGATTAAAGTATGGACGAAGTACAAACCATTTCATTTTCTATTATCCCGTGTTTTGAAAGGTAAGGCCTTACAATTGAACAGTTCAATTGATATTTGTACTGCAAAAACACTATGTATATGAAAATGACTGGAAGATTTTTTATTACCATAACAATAATAAATTTGCAATTCAAAAATTGCTGGTGTCCTATTTGTATGATATGAGAAAACCAGTTGAAGGGTCTACTTCCTCGTTGAAGTTATTTGTGGAGACTGCGTGGAATGACAGCCCATTTCATATTGGTGTTAAATTTTCATGAGATTAAGAAAATTTTACTCAAAAGGGTCGTTTGTTAGTAAAATGACAAAAGTCTTTATTGTGATCAAGGTCACATGTTAAATGAATGCTGAAAATTTGAGTATTCAAAAATGACCACATAAACGATTTAATGTTGTGAAAAATCTAGTTTACGTGTTAGTTGTAATTTAGTTTGGTGTGCGCTATGTCGACTAAAACACAATCTATCTGTCGATAATTTGAAATCTAATGGAATAAATATACCAGCTATACCACGAGCTATATGCTCGATAGTGGCGCGCAATTAAATTCTAGAACGAATAGCATGTGCAACTTGATTATTTGTAAAATGAAAAATGTGTCCGTTCTATTATCAGGGATCAGCCAGCAAATTATCATAATTGAATGGCAGATAGGCGTAATAATTAAATCGCGATATACGAATTATAGAAATCAGCTAAAATTGTTGGTACTTCCAAAAATTTCTGTGTTTTCGTTCATATCCTTTGAAATTTAATGTGTATCTTCTTCGCGATAGACTACGCGATGCAATCTTCGCGGTGCAATCTAAAATGATATTAAAACAAAATTTCAACATCAATTTTTCTCGGTGTATTTTCCGATACCTTTTCTGTCCACCGTGCACACGATGTCCACCATGAACACACTTAAAATTCTACCACAAATATAAACCAATCACAGCCTTGCACCGCGACGACAATGATTTCATGTCAAATCGATAAAGAATTATGCGTTCGAAGTTAATAACCTACCTTTGGGTATTACCGATCACAAGTTAGTTAAATTAAAAATAGCAAGCTATACTTGTCGCAAGATTACATTGGGCAGTGATGCGAATTATCCTAGAGTAAATTATGATATCCTTAACAATTATTTGCTATTCGAAACTTGGGATTCAGTTTATTGCGAAGTTGACTGCAACTTAGCCTTCGAAACATTTCTTAACATTCTTAAATCGAAAATCGCTTCTTCACGTTATACAATAGCCATTCACAACACTAGAAAACTCAAGCCATGGATGAACTTACATCTTTTACGTCAAATAAAAAAGCTTCACAAGTTTTCGAAGAAACTAAATCCATTCAATGGTAGACTACAAAAATTCGTTAATAAACTTTCAAATAATGTGAAGAGTAGTGTCAAGGCTACAATAAATAATAATTACGAAAATAAATTTTCCTCAGTAGGCAATAACTCTAAGAAAATGTGGAAACTAATTGATGAGAATCTAGGAAAAAACTTAGGCCAAAGCCCAATAATGCGCATTAGAAAATTAAACACAGATTTGGTTGTTTCTGGTTCGTTAGCCATGTCCAATGAAAATATTAACTTTTTTATAAATGTTACATCCGGCACATTCTCAATGTTTAACAATACCACATTATCAATACATGACATCCTGCGTTTTTGAACCAATTCAATCGGTTGAACTTATATCCGAAATTAAAAAATTAAAAAACAAACCATCCAAAGGTATTGATGAGATTGACAATTTCTTAGTGAACAATTGTTCTTGTTATTTGTTAGATATTTTGAAATATCTGTTTAATTTAAGCCTGGATATAGGGGAATCTTTCCAGATGTATTTAAACTAGCTAGGGTAATACCGCTTTATAAAAAAGGAGATGAGTTGGAGCTTAATAACTATAGGCCCGTAGTTCTTTTAAGTATTTTTTCTAAACTATTTGAGAAAATGGTGAAACGAAGACTACTCAATTATCTCCATAAGATTGAATTTCTAAACGAGTCTATGAGGTTTGAATAAACAGTTTATTTAAATTACTTGATTATTCGATATTGGTTTATGTAAATCGAGATGTAATTTTTAAAATGTTTTTTGCTTCAATCAAAATTTGACCTAAAATGTTTAAATATCCTACAATGTTCAACGTGGCTTTTTATTGTAAATAGTATTTTTGAGGGCGGAAAGTTTTAATTTTGCAGAAAATTAAAAACGCGGTTCTTTTCAAAGTGATCCAAATTTTCAAAAATTTTGTTTTCATAATTATGATTGCACATTTAAAAAATTCTAGGTTTTTAAAAATTAATTTTAAATTATACTTTGGAAAAATATAATCATTTTTTACATTGTTGTTGTCTCTTTAAGAGCCTACCGAATTTTAAATTTCTACCAACGACTAAAAATTTCTAGTGACTTTTTCCAGTAGATAGTTTGGATAGCAGATTATATAAGATAGCAGACTATATAAGTGAACGAGTGTTCATAATTTTTCATTGCTGCTAAATTCCATGAAGAGCTACAAATGAGTAGAGTTACGCCTGTTTAAATAAGAACAAATTCATGTTCAAAGCGATTATAAATTTAAAGGGTTAAACAAGGGTTTTAGGACTTTGTTACCAAATTGTGATCGATACTTATCTCATTCATTAATCGGCTAAGATTAAGCCGTGTTTCAATGCTTATAAAACCATATTTCAGAAGTTATATTAAAATTCTTAATGGAATCACAATTCTAAGTTACACACAATTTTTGAACATGATTGGCTACGAAATGGTCAAGTTAAATTCAGCTTAGAGCGCAGCACTATATCCAAATTTCATGTATTCGAACATCAATTCTATTCTAAAAACTTAATTCGAACATAATCACGGTTAAGAAATGACCAAGTACTAATATGCAAGGTCATTTTCTGACTGTCGTTCAAAATAAATTTTAAAGCAGAAAATCCACCCTGGAACCGAACTTTCACAATTGTTCAAATTTCCGTTGTCATTCAAATCAAATTTGATTAAAATACGCTAAGAGATTCCCATGTTTCATCAACATGCATATTCCAGAACTTCATCAAAAATTCATATTATAATCTAAATGTTAGTGCTAGGCACGGCTTATCTGACTAGAACAAAATAAATCGAGTTCGTCTCAGCAACAATCACTTTTAGAATTTCGTTGAAAATTTATATAAAAATTCAGCTATTCAAGTCAAGTTCGGCAAGACCAAACCTCAGAGCTTTAACTATAAATTAAAAGTTAGTAACATAATCACATCCTAACTTTCCAATTAATAAAAAATCCTCCTAATCCTTTTCGACTTCATATATTCCATAAAATGTGGTTCATATTTAATTGTTAACTGTCAATCTTCAAAACCAAGTTTAATTAGTTAAATGAATCATACAATCCAAATTCAACCAAATTCACTCAACATTCGAATTTTAATAAATCGTTCAAAACTAATGTTAGAAAAATTAAATTTTAGTACTGTTGGTTTAGTAATAGTCGAGTTTAAACAGCAAGGCCAAATTGTTCCAAAAACAAACCAGAATGTTTCAAAATCTATATCCACAAATCCGGTGTTTTGTAAAGATCCGGAACTTTGATTTACAGAGTTTTCTTATACGGGATTCTAAGTTCAGTCTATGTTCACGGGTAATTAGAAAAGCGTTATATTTTTGTTTATTTTTCCTGAAAATTATCACAACTATACTACTTTCACGTCCTGCAGAATATTAAAAAGGAAGTCACCACTATAAATCGATAAAAGGGGTGGGATTCTAAATCAAGCCATTACATAATCCTATACGTAATATATCCATTTTATGGTGTGCTGAGTATTTTTGGAGAAAACAATTTTTTTTTATTGCGAATTTTGGCAAACAACCCTCACAATGTCCCACCCCTATTATACACATTAAAATTTACATATGTGTATTAGCGAATAATTTTCGTTACGCAATACTCGGATATGCAGCAAAAGTGATGTAACGCACTCCTCTCGCTCATACGTTCATACCAATAATAATTGAATTAGATAACTAGAACATAGAAAAAGGGGGTTGAAATACTATACATCAGAAATGTTTATAACACAAACAATAGAGGAAATTTTTTTGAAACTTGTACTCGTCGTCGATCCTACAATGATGGGCAAACGAATTCCGCATCGATTATCTGCAATGCTTTGCGTATATCGTCTTGCAAAAACTACTTCTATACGTGCCGGTTACGGCTTATATGCCACATTTTTATGCGGAAACTTGATACTATAAAACGAAACGGAAGAAACCGGAAAATGGTTTCTTTTTAGTTTTCTATAAAAAGTTTTGGATCAATAATTTTATATGTGTGAGTGTGTTATGTTAAATATGTTACAATGTTTATACAAAATATTTTTGGACACCATTTATATATGTACAACACTTATTTGTGTGTTATGAATATTTTCCTTGTAATTAAAATTCAAACTTTCCTACAAACAACGAAAGGGTTAAATTTTTTTCTATATGTACGGAAGATAAATTACTGTTGTAGTTTTAGTGACCTATAATTAATGAATTTAAATTATATATGTTATATTATGGTAAATATATTTAAAGAGAAATAGTGTGTTAGTGTGATAAAAGGGTGACTTTTCTAGGTTACATACGATTTAATGTTTGAAATCATTTTATGTATTGTAGGCGCGGAATAGGCAGCTGGCTTGATTTAAAAAACAAAAGTGAATGGTATAGCCATCTATATGTGTTTTCATTGTACTATATTTGAATGTTTATTGCATATCGCACAAATCCGAACCCTCATATATTCAAATTGAATAATTTTCTCTAAAGAGGGTATGATTTTCCTCCTCTTCTATATACAAATCATGAAGTGTTTCAAGGTTAAAAGTTCAATTAAAAATAAATTTTTAATTTATTTTAAAGAGGGGTGTACTTTTCATTAAAGCGAAATCGTCTTCTGATTGATGTGGTCGAGTTGATGTATGCAGCTCGATATAGTTCATTAATCACGAATATTAGAGAGATAACGAGTTAGTATAGCATATTTGGATTAGGAAATATCCGCGATTTTCGATTAACGCTTATTCCACCTACATATTATGACAAAAGAGAAATTATACTTAAATTATTTTCTATTTTTGGGTAGTGGGTTTAACATAAGAAAATAACTTTCTCAACGAATTTTACTTACATGCGCATTTATATGAGTTTTTTTTTCATTTTTTGTTTATTGACACCCTTTTCCCTATACATTTCTGCCGCCTTATTCGTGTGTTTATTCCATTTCAAAATGGCACTTTTCTTTCTACCCATACTAAACTGTAAGTATTGTTAAATGAAAAATGCCCAATTTAAAAAATGACAAATTGTTTTTAAATAACTCTATACGGATATTGCTCATCGATAGTGATTTGAGCTCCTTTGAATTTTTGAAGCATACAACTAACTAAGTAAATATAATTTTCCAAGTTTCTTTTGTTATTTAATTCGATTTTATGGTAGAGTCATCTGCACACATTGCTTAAAATTATATCAAGCTGCACTGTTAATGGCGTAAGTTACAATAACATTTATAGATGTCCTGCGGATGTGATGTACGCGTTAAAACAAAATATTATCATATCAGCGTCTATAGAAGATCCGTCAGTTTTAACAAACAACAATCCTTCCAAAATACCAGATTACAGTAAAATTTTTTCATGAGATTCAAGGATTTACATTCGAAAAGATTATTTTTGTGCGATTGTCCCAGAAGAAAAATAATCGTTGAGAGTTTATCACATGCCATAGTTTTACTGGCACACACTCCAATTTAGTTACTTCTCCCAGATTGAATGGGATCAATTGCATTTACTAATAAGAGCTGCAGTAAATTCAAGTCAAACGCATTTAAGATGATCGAGAACATAACTTACATGATGGCAGAGCTAACGGGCTTCTTTCGAGTAATAAGTTAAATTTTTAGTAGCAAAATGTCAATAAAATATCTTCCAAAGCTGCTGGATTTCATAACTTCGTACTTAAAACAATGTTTCCAATCTATATCATATGTGACACATTATTTATCAAGGCGATTTTAAGTTCTGAATTCATCATAACCAATATGTGGTTTATAGATGTGATTAGTCACTACATATAAGCATTAAAAATCTGGTCAATCTTTCCATTGATTCCACAAGAGAGCGATTTCATCCGGTAGTTTAATGATAGTGAAGCATTTCCTAAACTGTCCTAACAACTTGAATCCGCCATTTGTATTTCAATGTATGCGTAAAACTTCGCATAAACGAGTAAATTAGAATTTATATAAAATAATGCAAATAAATATACAAATCTGTAACACGATTTTTAAAATATAGAAAACCCTTTAAACACCAACTAAGTGATTCGGGTTAATAAACGGGACTAGGGGTGTTCAGTATGCTCAATTTGCAATACCATAAATTTACGTTGTAAGCGATTTTCCAAAAAAATGTTCCATTGTCCTAGAACACCCCCATCAAATACTAATTATACACTCGAGATAATATGCATCTAATCTAACCGAAAATCGCAATCCCTTGAAAAGTTATAGGGACTAAGGGTGTTAGTATTCTCATTTCGCAATACGATAAACTACGTACGTAGTAAGCGATTTTCCATAAAATTTTTCCCATGTCCTAGGAAAACCCTCACCAAAAACTAAATATACATCCGAGATAATGAAAATCTATTCTAACAGAAAATCATGATTCCTTAAAAAGTTATAGGGGCTAAGGGTGTTAGTATTCTCATTTTACAATACGATAAACTACGTACGTAGTAAGCGATTTTCCATAAAATTTTCCCATGCCCTAGAACATCCCCACCAAATACTAAGTGCACTTTCGAGATAATAAGGATCTAATCTAACCGAAAATCATGATCCCTTGAAAAGTTATAGGGGCTAAGGGTGTTAGTATTCTCATTTTACAACACGATAAACTACTTACGTAGTAAGCGATTTTCCATAAAATTGTTCCCATGTCCTAGGAAAACCCTCACTAAATACTAAGTGTACGTCCGAGATAATGAGGATCTAATCTAACTGAAAATCATCATGCCTTAAAAACTTATAGGGGCTAAGGATATTAGTATTCTCATTTCGCAATACGATAAACTACGTACGTACCAAGCGATTTTCCAAAAAAAAAAATCCATGTCCTAGGAAAACCCCCACCAAATACTATGTGTACATTCAAGATAATAAGGATCAAATCTAACCGAAAATCATCATCCGTTGAAAAGTTATAGAGGCTGAGGGTGTTAGTATTCTCATTTTACAACACGATAAACTACGTACGTAGTAAGCGATTTTCCAAAAAAAATGCCATGTCCTAGGAAAACCCCCACCAAATACTAAGTGTACGTTCAAGATAATGAGGATCTAATCTAACGGAAAATCATCATCCCTTGAAAGTTATAGGGGCTAAGGGTGTTAGTATTCTCATTTCGCAGTACGATGAACTACGTAAGTAGTAAGCGATTTTCCATAAAAATTTTCAAGGAAAACCCCCACCAAATACTAAGTATACATTCGAGATAATGAAAATTTAATCGAACCGAAAATCATGATCCCTTGAAAAGTTATAGGGGCTAAGGGTGTTAGTATTCTTATTTTATAACACGATAAACTACGTACGTAGTAAGCGATTTTCCATAAAAATGTTCCCATGTCCTAGGGAAACCCTAACCAAATACTAAGTGTACATCCGAGATAATGAGGATCTAATCTAACCGAAAATCATGATCCCTTGAAAAGTTATAGGCACTAAGGGTGTTTTGTACGTTCAATTCGCTTTTCGATAAACTTACGTTGTAAGCGATTTTCCATAAAATTTTCCCATGCCCTAGAACATCCCCACCAAATACTAAGTGCACTTTCGAGATAATAAGGATCTAATCTAACCGAAAATCATGATCCCTTGAAAAGTTATAGGGGCTAAGGGTGTTAGTATTCTCATTTTACAACACGATAAACTACTTACGTAGTAAGCGATTTTCCATATAATTGTTCCCATGTCCTAGGAAAACCCTCACCAAATACTAAGTATACATCCGAGATAATGAGGATCTAATCTAACCGAAAGTCATCATCCCTTGAAAAGTTATAGGGGCTAAGGGTGTTTAGTACGTTCAATTCGCAATTCGATAAACTTACGTTGTAAGCGATTTTCCATAAAATTTTCCCATGCCCTAGAACATCCCCACCAAATACTAAGTGCACTTTCGAGATAATAAGGATCTAATCTAACCGAAAATCATGATCCCTTGAAAAGTTATTGGGGCTAAGGGTGTTAGTATTCTCATTTTACAACACGATAAACTACTTACGTAGTAAGCGATTTTCCATAAAATTGTTCCCATGCCCTAGGAAAACCCCCACCAAATACTAAGTGTACGTTCGAGATAATGAGGATCTAATCTAACCGAAAGTCATCATACGTTGAAAAGTTATAGGGGCTAAGGGTGTTTATTACGTTCAATTCGCAATTCGATAAACTTACGTTCTAAGCCATTTTCCATAAAATTTTCCCATGTCCTAGGAAAACCCAAACCAAATACTCGTTGTACTTTCGAGATAATGAGGATCTAATCTAACCGAAAACCTTCATGCCTTGAAAATTTATAGGGGCTAAGGGTGTTTAGTGCGTTCAATTCGCAATTCGATAAACTTACGTTGTAAGCCATTTTCCATAAAATTTTCCCATGTCCTAGACCACCCCCACCAAATACTAAGTGTACTTTCGAAAAAATGAGGATCTAATCTAACCGAAAGTCATCATTCGTTGAAAATTTATAGGGGCTAAGGGTGTTTAGTACGTTCAAGTCGCAATTCGATAAACTTACGTTGTAAGCCATTTTCAATAAAATTTTCCCATGTCCTAGACCACCCCCACCAAATACTAAGTGTACGTTCGAGATAATGAGGATCTAATCTAACCGAAAATCATCATGCCTTGAAAAGTTATAGGGGCTAAGGGTGTTAGTATTCTCATTTCGCAGTACGATAAACTACGTACGTATTAAGCGATTTTCCATAAAAATTTTCACATGTCCACGGAAAACCCCCACCAAATACTAAGTATACATCCGAGATAATGAGGATCTAATCTAACCGAAAGTCATCATCCCTTGAAAAGTTATAGGGGCTAAGGGTGTTTAGTACGTTCAATTCGCAATTCGATAAACTCACGTTGTAAGCGATTTTCCATAAAATTGTCCCATTCCCTAGAACATCCCCACTAAATACTAAGTGTACATTCGAGATAATGAGGATCTAATATAACCGAAAATTATGATCCCTTGAAACGTTATAGGGGCTAAGGGTGTTAGTATTCTCATTTCGCAATACGATAAACTATACGTACGTAGTAAGCGATTTTCCATAAAAAATTTCCATGATCTAGGAAAACCCCCACCAAATAATAAGTGTACATTCGAGATAATGTGCACTTAGTATTTGGTGGAGGTGTTCTAGAATATGGGAAAATTTTATGGAAAATCGCTTACTACGTTCGTAGTTTATCGTATTGCGAAATGAGAATACTAACACCCTTAGCCCCTATAACTTTTTAAGGGATGATGATTTTCGGTTAGATTAGAGTCTTATTACCTCGAATGTACACTTAGTAATGGAAAGCCGGTTACAACGAAAATTTATCATGTTACAAATTGCGCTTACTAAACAACTTTAATCCGTACAACTATTCAAGAGATGATAATTTCATGTTAGTTTGGTTCTATATTAACATAAATTCATATACTGAATAATTGGTTTGCTTAATTATTATTAATACTGTACTAGCATTATTTTTAATTTTTAGGATAGTTTAGGAAATAGTTCATGGAAATGTAGTTTATCATCCCATTCTGATTTCCTTAACCATAATTTTTGATAAAGAATTTTGGCCATTATAATAGTTGGAGATAATAATCCAAGTGGATCGAAAATTCTTGATGCGTTAGAATTTAATGTTCGCTTTGCCGGAATTATTTCTTCAAGTAAATTCACATTGAAAGATAGTCGATCAGTTTTAGGATCCCACTGAAGACCTAACATTTTGGTGGGTGAATTTGCCTCTTCAATAGAAAACTTTGCTTCTTCCTTCAGACATGAACTTTGATCCAATAGTTCATCAATGTTTGATCTCCATTTTCGTAAATTAAATCCTCTTAACTGCAGTACGAAATTTAGTTTTTCTTTCAAATATTTTGCTTCCTCGATGGTATCAGCACCGGAAAGATAATCATCGATATAAAATTTGATATAGTGATTTCATCAGCAATTAACGAATATTCGTGTCGAAAATCAATCGCAGTCTGTTTGTAGAGATCCGATAGCTAAGAAAACTGAGCTAGCCAACCATCAGTAAGTCATTGATTGATGTACCATTGTTGGTCTTGCTGGAATCATCAAATACGACTCGCAACTTCGTTGTTCTACTCTCATTCTTCGTTATGGCATACACTTCCGTTTGTGACACAACTATGATTTTAATTTTGCTGATATTAGTTGGTTACATGACGAGGAAGTGCTTGTTTATCGACACCCCATTTTAAATAAATTTACGCCAAATATGTCGGATAAAAGAGAGCCGGGGCAAAAATTTAAACTTGATTTAAAAACGAACCTGCCACCTGTACTTTAAATATTCAAGAATCATTGTCGCCATTCGTTATTAACCCTTTCGAGTGCCATTTTAAATTAAACGAGCAAAAAATATTTTGTGTGTGGATTTGTAATTGTTAAACTATTTTAAGATAGTTTGGACGGTTTTACCTTAAAATTTGTTTCTTGACCCAGTTTGTTGAGCCATCCAAAATGTACAATATATTTTACACAATATTTCAGTCTTTCAGATTTTCTTCATTTTCATTGAATTAGAAACAACAATAAAATAATAAAATAATATAAAATAAAAATTAAAGATAATAAGTTTCGTTGAATTTTTCAAATGAAAATTTTCAAAGCAGATTGATTTGATTTGTTAATGTAAAGATGCACTTTGCCTTTGTTACACATAAAAAATGTTCTGCCCTTACAGTTAAAGTTTTTACATCGAGTTGGTTCTGACTTTTGGTCATATGCTGGCATACGACCAATTTCATAGTACTAGTATGTCTCGGAATGGCCTTTTTCCGATTTTGATTTCGATGTAGATGATTATGATGACTCGATCTTAGTTGTTCAAACTATTTTGGGTGGAGTAACTTGTTATGGCCATTTCTTGGACTGTATATAAAAATTGGATAGTAGCTTATTTGTAGGTCGAATTATACAATCGTAATATTTCGAGTCCTTCCATTCAAACATATTTGTTTAACGGTTTATCCCGCCTTTGAGTAGTATATCCAACTCCAACAAAGTTCGTTCCAAGATTTATCGGTTTATTATTTTTATGTTTTCCAATTACTACTTTACCTTTATTTTTTAGACATTTCTGGTATGAACTAAAAAAAATTATCAAAGAACATATTATGTCCCTGCTGATCTAAGCTTTCAAGCTTTCAGTGGTGCCGTATCATTGTAATTTTTATCTTAATAAACCTGTTGGACTGTCCATTTTTCCAATACCTTATCCAAGAACCAAGATTTACCCGTCACTGGACGTAAATTGGGTTGAATTGAAGACATCTTAACTTTAACTTATCATAAAAGAAACTCCATTTTACTCTTTTTACGTAAAATAAAGTGATCATGAAACATTTTGAGTGTGGTGCCTTACAGGTTAAATGTTGAGGGTTTTCTACAGCCCAGAATTATTAGCTGCTCGAGGTGAAACTTAAAACTTATGCTTTTTCCCTAAATTGGGAGATTCCCGTGAATTATGGCTGAACTCGGTTTACTGGAAATGTTTTTGGATATATTTGGATTGTAAATGCTACACGGAATACGATTATGAACGACGATATTCGATGATGATAGGACGAAAATTACACTTTTTTTGTATACGAGTAGTAATCATGAAAAATTTGGACCTCGTTGATCGGGCTGAATCTAAGCCTTTTCCATAAATTGACACAAAATCGGTCGACCGGAAGTGACACCTTCCATAAGAACCTTTAAATTGTTTTAAATATCTATTTTAAGTAGCTAAAGCATTTACGAAAAAACGATAAAAACAAAAAAAGGTAGATTAAGTTTTTTTTAAGTTTTACAGGCCAATACGAGTTAAGATAAAAAAAATCTTCATTTCATTACAATTTGGCTTCGCTTCAGTCCAGGGTTGACTATTCGGAATAAATCTACGTTCCAAAGCTTTATCCATAATTATTGAGATCCATGCGAAATGTGGTGAGCATGTGTGTACTGGAGGAAGTGGAAGCGTCCATAAGAGATTTTTCAATTTTTGCAGTGAAGATTAAATTTCAAAGGGTTGACCTTGTGAGTTTTCGTAAATTTAAACTGGAATAATGATTTTTGATTATACAAGAGTTTTTATCACAAATTCGGTAGGTTCAGTTCTTCGATTTAGAAGTTAAGTGTGGTACATATGTACGAGATCTATGTTCGCTTGTCGTAAAAGAAAGTCGGATGGACCAGTGGACCAACACAACAAATTTTTTCTGTTTATCAGCCTTCAATACATTGTGCTGTGTTATTTGGGTTAAATAAATTCAGGAACGTCCTTATTTGATTCAGTTTTATATTTTCAAGCACAGAATTGTATCGGATTCCCGCGTTATTCAAAAAAAGCGCATTCATATGACCTACAAAATGTGCTCAAAATTGCAATTCCGTTTAGAAAAATCGTAAGTTATGTCAAATCTCCTTTACATAATTTTTCAAAATTTGTATCTAAAATTTTAAATTGTTTCGTCGTTATTAGTATTTTTAGACGTAGTTTCACTGTTTTGTGGTCTTCATTAATCTGAACTAGTTTAAACGTGAACTTGGGGTTTTGAGATAAATTATGCCAAAGTTCAAATTTCATCGCAATAATTTTGTTTAACTCCAAAATCTTTTTCTAGGGGAAAATTTTGTGTAATCATTTTGATGATCGCATGTTAAATTTTAATTACGTAAGGATTATTATTTTTTGTTTTTAGCTGCTAATTTACCTTCTAATTTTTTTAATTACTAAATAATATATTTTTGCCAATATTTTAAAGTGTCGAAATAAATTATTTATTTTAATTTTGGCTCGGCCAAGTGTGATTAGTGATCACTGTAAATTATTTTGTTTTTAATTAAATAGCAACTAAAAATTATTCCAGCTTATATTTTTTGGCCATCTTATAATTTAGTTTGTTTCCTAATGGCCGGCTGAACAAAAAAATGACTAACGGCCGGTTAGTTGTGCGCCAGTAAACTGTTTTATATGAATTCTGTTTTCGCAATTAGAAAAAAAAAACGCAAACTTGATTAAATACCCCCTCCCTCAACCTCCCGGTACCTCCTAGCCATTGTCAAACTCTAAAACATTAAGTTTATGAGGTAAGGTTTTAATTAAATTTTTAAAGTAGTCATGTAGATGTTGTAATTTTTTGGAGGTATTTGGCCGAGAGTTAAATTGCAGAGCGATAAATGTTGTTTCGGAGTGCCGTTTTGGTTTTTGTGATAGGTTTTTTGGTTTATTTGGTGTTGTGGTGGTTGATTTCATTTGCGCGACCTCTATGGGTTCAGATGGTTCGTTTGTGGATGGTCGTGGGAGTTTGATTTGTGTTCTGAATTTAAATTTTGGGTACATGTCTTAGAATTTGGGTACATGATTCATTTCAATATTTGAAGGGTTTGGCGAGGGATCTTGGCGAGCCTTGAGGATGTCACCACTAGTTCGAAAATACCGACCGTGTGGAACAGTGGCTGGAGTTTTGCCGTTGTGCTTTTCTTTTGCACTTGAGGTTCGTTCTCAAAGTTGTGGTACTGTGGTGCTGTTTTTTTGTCTGGTAGGTTGGTGCGATGACGGGGAAATTCTTGTTCAAGATCGTGTTCAAATTTAAATTCAGATTAGAATTTTATTGGTTGGTTACATAATAATATATATTTCATTAATCTTAATTAGAAATTAATTATTTTTAAGATATTCATTTGTTTTATGCCAGATATTTCCACCGTTAATATTTTAATATTTGTTGTTTCTTTAATGTAAAGGTATCCTTAATGTAAATATCTTAAAGACATTATTGTTGGACGCAATAATAACAGCAGATTATACTAGTAGTCAAATTATTTAGCTTAGCTTTAGAGTTAACTTTCAGTTTCCCGATCAACAGAATACGTAATATACATAGAATGACAGATATGCAGCTGTAAAGTTTACTATTTACATGTAATTCCCATAAATTATCCAGCAGTATCTAGCTAATTTTTCTATCTAACTACCTATAATAATATTGGATTCAATTCAAATGTTAAGGTTGGATTTGATTATTTTAAGGAAGTACAAGTTGGACAAATATCTGTTTCGGGGCATCGTGTACCTGTAACCATCCTAATTGTTTTGATTAATTTTATTTAAAGTTTAGCGTTTCTCAGATTGTCACGTGTGTTAAGGTCAAATGTAAGGTCAAATTAAGTGCAGATTCTGATAATTTGAACATCATTTTTACCCAGTATTTGTCGGAGTATAAAACAACCTGTTCACCCGTGCTTCGGTGATTTTAACTACAACATGTTAATTTGTAATAAATTAAATAAATTCTTGACTATGATAATCTATTAGATTTGATTGTTGTGTTTGTGCCTGATGCTCAAAATATTTTGCCTTATGGACAATGTGCAGTTCCTGCTTTTTCTGACCATGATTTGATTTTTGCAAACTATAAGTTGTGTTCTTATACTGATGTGAATGATATTCTGCAAGAATTTAATTTGAATTTCTTATTTTTGGAAAACTTGTGTGTACCCCGAAAGCTAAGTACTAATCAATGTTCAACAGCACCTTGATTAAACGCAAATATTTTAAGTTTAATGGAACGTAGAGATTTGGTTTATAAAAAGTTTAGAAAATATGGTTTAGAATTGGATTTTAATTATTTTAAGTTTCTAAGAAACAAAACTAATAAATTGATTAATCAAGCCAAACAGAGTTTCTATTTTGGTAATGCGTATAACTCAATGATAACCTGGAAGAACTTGAAAAGCTTGGTGTTTTATCTTCCACAGGCAACACACATAGCGTAACGAACATAGTTATTGGCACCCACATATTTTGACCCAACTATTGGCAACTTGTCCATGAAATAACAATTCTCTTAGAATTATCAAATTCTCGTTATGTCGAATGATTATTTTTTTTAACTGTGTGTATTTCTCGACTCAATTTTATAAGTGTCCGTTGTATGTATATACTCGTAGTAACTGAGTTGCATTAAAATTGCGGAGTTGGAAGGACGTGTTGTGCATTATTTTTTTTTTTTTTTTGGTTAATATTTAGTCGATTTTAATAAGGAGCATTGGTTTGGTAACTGCCTCTTTTTATTTATATAATTAAGTGAAATAATCAGACCAGTGATTGTTTATAAGGCAATCCATTATATTACAGCTTTAAGAATAAATATTTCGAATAAAATGTAGTAAAAGTTAAATAAAATGAGTGCCAATAGTTGATGCCACATAATGTTAAATTCCAATTATTGGCACGGAGTGCCGATAAATGAAATTTTTGCACTACAATAATAGGCACTGTTAATAATTGTACTTATTTGGAGTGCCATAATACAGTTAATTTTCAGAAATTATGCCGCGAAAAAGGAACTCTTATGACGAGTGCCAACTACAAAAGGTCCTCGATGAGGTGAGAGCTGGTCAAATTTAAAAAAAAAGCCAAATTGACAGCCAGGGGCAGCCAAATTGACAAGTATTCCGAGATCAACGATTCAATTTAGATTGGGCCCCAAATTCACGAAAAACCGACCAGACCCATCAACAGTATTGACTGAACCGAAGGAGCTAACAATCGTAGACTGGGTTAAAGTATCCCAACGAAAAGGTTTCCCTAAACTGAAGGAAGATGTTATTCATGCTGTAGAGGATTTTATCGAGGAAAATAATCAGGATCATCCTTTTGGTGAAGAAAACTTGCCGAGAAAAAGGTGGTTTCACTCATTCTTAAAGCGACACTCCTCCATAATACTAAGAGTACAAGATCCTGTTTCATCTGCCAGTGTTAATGTCGCAGTTACCGACATAGTCAAATGGTTCGACTCCTTAGAAAATTATTTATTGGAGAATGATTATTTTTCCATTTTGAGCGATCCCAGCCGCATATTTAACGAAGATGAAACAAATTTCATGATGTGTCCTAAAACAAAAATTGTTTAGCAGCGAAAGGGTGAAAAAATATCTACGAAGTTGATAGAGGTTTGGCAAAGTCAAATCTATCCGTTAAGTTTTCATTCTCAGCCTCGGGAATCATTACTCCACCAAGGATTATTTACCCATATAAATGAGTGCGAGAAGAAATCAGAAGCACGGTACCAGATACTTGGGGCTATGGGATTAGCGAAAACGGATGGATGACTAAACAAACATTTTACGAATATATTTCGAACGTTTTTTATCCGCATCTTCGGGATAACAAAATTAAATTTCCAATTATTTATTTTGTAGATGGACACAGCACTCATCTTACTTTACAAGTTAGCCAGATTTGCGTCCAATTAATTGCTCTGTATGCAAACTCAACTAGAATTTTGAAGCCAGCGGACGTAGCAGCTTGGAATGCAATAGCTCGGTGCTAGAATCGAGGCGTAATAACCCTAGTAAAATCTCACCAGGGTCATATCTGGTCCTTTATTAAAAGAAGTTGTAGAAAAATCGGTATCTTCCAATACTTTGCGGAAGGGATAAGATTTATTCCTATCTTAAGTTTAATAAATTTAAAAGAACGTTGTAAGGAAATGCGAAAAACAAAGGTTCATAGACGGATATTCCATCACTCTCGTCCGAAGGCACTACTGCGACAAAGTAATTGAAAATATAAATGGCCACGAATCCACAGATATTCCTCAACTAGGTCAAATTTCGGTTAAACAAACGTACACCGTCATTAATGATAAAATTGACTGGTCTTCAGAAAATATTTTAACCGTTGATGAAAACACGGATATCCCAGAAAAAATCCAAAAAAATTTTGAATTTGTTACTCCTCCCTGCACTAAATTAATTCCAAAAACACCAGCATATACACCCATGGAGGTCATATTAGACTGGCGGCAGACACCATTAAGTAAGGGTTCAAAAGTTCAAAAAGACATGAAGAGTTTTGTCATTACCAACGCATTATGGATAAAAGATGAAGAAAAGTGAAAGGAAGAAAATGGAAAATCGAATATCTCAAAGAAGAAAGGAAAGCTGAAAGAATTAAGTAGAGTGCACTTAAAGAAAATGGAAAAATTACAAAAAAATGCGAAGGCGACATCCGAAGGGAATACCACATTAAATGTTTGAAGGAATTAAAATGCTCATATCTTCCGACCTTTGCGTGCCACTCATGTTTAGATATGGCAAATCCAGAAAGAGACTGAAGACAAGTAACTAGCTAGCTATGTAGCTATAGTTAGCTATGATTTGAACTGAATCTTTTATTTTATTTTTATGTTTAAATGAATTTTTATGTGCCTGAGTAGGCACTAGCTACTTTTGATAATATTATATCTTTACATGAGTTTTGTATGTTTCTTATTATTTGTGAGATAAAAATAAACAAAAATAGTTGTTTGCTAACTAAATTTTTCAATGTTTTAATTTTTTATCGTGTATCTAATTAAACATGTATAGAGCCAATAGTTATATTTTTCAGGTGCCAATTATTGTACTTTTTTGGGATGCAAATTGTTATGTAATCGTGCCAATTACTATAGTTTTGGGAAGCGTTTGGGTTGCGAGAGCCTTGGCCCCAGAACAGATTGCAGGGATAAAAAAAGAATGCTATTTGTGCTGTGAAATCGGATCTGAAAGCTCTGATTTAATTGATTTTAAGGGGTAATAAAAATTTTTATAGATTTATTTCTTCCGCATATTACATTCATCATCAACCAGTGTTTGACAAAAACTTTTTTCCCGGATGTATGGAAAGTTGGCTCTCATCATTCCTCTGCCTAAAAAAGATATATGTAGTATCCGATATTGGGGACATTCGTCCAATTAGTATTTTACCTTTTCTTTCAAAGGTTTTGGAGAAGATTATGCAATTGCAAATTCAAGAGCATCTTAAACAATTTGATTTTTTATGTAAGTACCAAGCTGGATATAAAACTTGTATTTTGGTTTTGTTAGACTTTTGAAAAGCATTCGATGGTGTGAATCGTGCCTATTTGCTGCAGAAACTATAACTTGTATTATACATTTTCTAAATCTGCCGTTAGATTAATACATTCGTATCTGAGTAATCGTAAGCAATTTGTAAGATGTGGTGCCGAGTGTTCAATCATTTGTGATTTGGTTGTTGGTGAACCTCACGATACCATCCATTTTGGGTCCATTGCTTTTCTCCATATATATCAATGATCTGTTGTGGCGCATAAAGCATTGTACTTTCCACTTTTATGCAGATGATTTACAGCTTTACATTGGTGAGGATGTTTTCAAGATAGATGAGACCATCTCTTGTCTTAACTTTGATCTAAAACAGATTTCCTTTTGAGATAAAAATAATTCACTTTCTCTTAATCCTGCTAAAAGTAAGGGATTATTTTTTTCTAAAAATGTTTCACTTAATTTGATTCCTGCACTTCTTTTTGATAACGATGTTATTTTATTTGTTCCCTTGGTTCAATTTAGGATTAATATTAAATTCGAAACTTACCTGGGATGACCATGTAAATTCTGCATGTCAACGTGTTAATTACAGCTTGTATAAGCTTAGATTGGTAAGCAGTTTTGCCGAAATGATTTACGCATACAATTAATTAAATCCCTAGTTGTGCCAATTTTTACATACTGTGATGTAGTTTTTGGTGTATGTGATGGTTTATCGAAACGTTTGCTTGGAGTTACTTTTAATAATTGCATTCGTTAAGGTTTCGTTCTGAGGAGATTTGTTCAAGCCTCAGCGTATTAATATTCTAATCTTGGATGTGACTTGTTTGAGTATTATTTTTTCAGAATTGTTCGTTTTATTTTTCGATTAATTCATTCGGGTTTGCCAACGTATTTGTACGAAAAACTGAATTTTTCAGAATCTTTGCGCACGAGAAATATCAATCTGCCTATTAACAGAACTTATATATATATATATAATAATTCTAGTTTATTAAATTGGTATTAGGAATGGTATATCTGTGGCTTTAAAACAAGTAAATTCTTTGGAAATTTTGAAAATTCATTATTTGATGTACTCGTAATTAACAAAAAATTCTTAATCATTTAACTCAGTCCCAACGTGGTGCTGCGTGACGGATAAATCAAGAACATTTCGAAACTCGAGCTTTTGTCTTCTCCGTTAATTGTCAGATTTGAATTTGAGGTTAAGCTCTGAACCACTAAGATAGTTAAGTAAAGCTTTTGATACGTTGCAAAAATTGCCCCCTGCATTAAAAGATTGCAGAGATAGTGATTTTAATTTCTTGTTATTATAGAGCCATTATTAACTTTGCTATTAATTCAGTAGACGCAAATCGCATTTAGAGAAAGTACTACTTACATAAATTAATTGTCTGTGTAATAAACTTAAATTTAGCCAACTAAATATACGTAATTAATTTGAGAATAGTTTTAATAGAAAGAAACTTGTATATAAATTTAACACAATTTTTAAATTATGTGCACAACAAAAAAAATGTAAGAGAATAATCAACATTCATTCATCAACCAACTCAAATTTAACCACAGTTCTATTTTTAGCTTAGATATACTTTTATGTAGATTATAATTTTTTGTTTTAAAAAAAATTATCTAAATTTATATTTAAAGAAATAAAAAACTATTTTTCTTCATCTGTAATCTTATAATGTTGTGTGTACTATAATATAATTTTATTACAAGCCTACACTTTAATAATATTGCGATTTTATTTTTGTTGTGCATATTAAAATTTTGCTTCTTATGCCCGCGATATAAGCAAATAAATAAATAAAAAAAAATTGTGTTATAAAAATATTTTGTTGAATTTAAGAAAAAAAATTAATAATAAAATAACACAAACAAAGTAATAATTTATTAGTGCACAACACGAAAGTAGAATGCAAAAAAAGTACGCAAAAAATTTATAATAATTGTGAACTCAATTCAATGCAATAAATAGGTACATTTTTTATTTTAGGATATTATTTTATTAATTAATTTGATTTTGATTTCAGTTTGTAATTGATTGATTGTTGTTAAAATCAAAATGACTCTCCTCAAAATAGCAATTTGGCATGCAAACAGCCTAGCGCACCATAGAGCGGAGGTTCAAGCATTTCTCATTGAGCACAATATTGACATAATGTTAATATCTGAAACACGCTTCACCAACAAGAACTACTTCAAAAATAATGGATACTCTATTTATGACACTAAGCATCCGGATGGCAAAGCACACGGTGGCATTGCTGTATTGATTACGAGAAGACTAAAACATTATGATCTTATGAAATATGAGAAAGATCATATCCAATCAACGAGCATCTGTCTGCAGGAATGGTTTGCAAATTGTGTGATTTCAGCAGTGTACTGCCCTCCAAAGCACGCTATAAAAAATTGCAGTTTATTGATTATTTTAGTCAGCTGGATAATCATTTTCTCGCGGGGATGATTACAACGCTAAACATACTCAATGGGGTTCAAGACAAACAACTTTATGAAGCTTTAGCGGAACAGTCCCTGGATTTTTTATCTACCGGTCATCATACTTACTGGCCCAGGGATTAAAAGGAAGTACCTGATCTAATTGATTTCTGAGTAACCAAAGGTATTACGCATACGTCTGTTAAGGCCACCAATTTCTATGATCTGTCGTCTGATCATTCACCGATAATAGTAACAATGAGTACTGTTGTCTTAAAATCAGAAACAGCGAAACGTCTGACAAACAAACGAACTGATTGGAATCAATATAGTCGAACAAAATTGTCATCTTGATATCCTGCTTAAAACACCAGCAGATATTGATGTGGTTGCAGAAAAGCTAAAGGAGGCACTGGAAATATCAGCTGAAAAGGCTTCACCAATCATCAACAATTCTGAAAAAATTAATAAATTATCACTTAATATCCTGTCACTAATCCAGGAAAAACGGAAAATTTGACGGTAATGGCAACAAACAAAATGACCATTGTTGATATGCAAATTAAATCGAGCTATCAAAACCCTGAAATTTGCACTGCAGGAAGAAGAAAACCAAGGTGTTCAGAATTATTTAAGTGAACTCTCGGCACTGAGTAGACTGATTATTCTTTATGGAAGGCAACAAAAACCTAAAGAGGCCTATAAAGTCGAATCCACCGATTAGACTACCAACTGGAAATTGGGCGAGAAGCGATGAAGAAAAAGGCAATGCTTTTCCTGCACAACTAAAGATGGTGTTTTCACAACACGAAGGAACTAATAATATCGTGGTGCATTTTCAGATGAATGATGATTCATCCTTTAAACCTATAAAGTTTGAATGGAAGAAAGCTAAAAACAATCAAAACTTGCATAAGCCGAAATAGGCGCCAGGATGTAACCTTATTACTGGAAAAATGATAAGGAAATTACCAGACAAATGCATAAAACTAATAACCATCATTTTTAATGCAATCATGCAAACTAGTTATATTCCTCAAATGTGGAAGATATCACAATGATACATAATCCTGCGAAAAACGAAACTCAAATTTTGCCTTATCGTTCAATAAGCATGCTTCCCAAAATCTCAAAGCTGTTTGAAAAAATGTTATTAACAAAACTGAAACCAATATTAGAAGAAAGGCAAATCATTCCAGACCATCAATTTGGGTTCCGAAGTCAACATGGTACCATAGAGCAATTGCATATAATTGTAAATGCAATCAGACAGACCTTTGAGGCAAAGCAATAATGTCCTGCTGTCTTCATGGATATATAGCACAAGCATTTGACAAAGTTTGGCACGATGGACTAATATATAAACTTAAAGCGCTCCTGCCGAAGAATATTCACTCGGTTCTGGAAAACTATCTCCTCCAAAAGCAATACATGGTCCAACAAAATAGTGCCACAACTTCCTTAAATGTGCAGGAGTCCCACAAGGAAGCGTTCTGGGATATATTTTATACTTGTTCTATACGACAGATTTATCTGTTAGCAACAATGTAATAATATCAATATTTGCTATGATACAGCCATCCTGGTATCACACGAAAACTTGCAAACAGCCTCAAGGGAAGTGCAAAGCCATCTACGCAAAATTGAGGATTGGCTCAAGATCTGGTGAATAAAAGTAAATGAAAAAAAAAATCAATTCAAGTCACATTCACGCTGAACAAGCGCTCCAAACGTTCACCAGTACAATTAATCGGTGTATATATTCCTCAACAAACCAAGGTCAAATATCTAAGCTTACACCTGGATAGACGGCTAACGTGGAAAGAACATATTGAAGCAAAGCGCAACCAAATAAAAATAACATTTTCCAAAATGTATTAGCTGATAGGAAGAGATCCAAGTTATCCAAGTAATTGCAAGATGGATTGACTATTAGATAAAAATTTTGAACTAACATTGTATAACAGATTGCTGATATAACGGCAAATTCTAAAACCTGTATGGACTATCACAATATCATCCAGTCATTCAAAAGCAAAGCCCTACGTGGAATAGTTAATGCACCGTGGTACATCAGAAACGACAACCTTCATTTGGATCTGAATATGAATTTGCGAAGAAAAAAACCACTTGATTTACCAGATCCCATCTGGACTAGCCAAAAAGCTACAACCCTTCAAATGATATTTTAAATTATGAACGATAAGTTACTAGATAATTTGTAATTAGACGATTTAAAGGAAAAAATTAAAATTAGTTGATTACCCCAGCCTTTTCCGCACTAGTTCTTTACTTTATTACGATTAGATTAATGAGAGGAGCGAAAGTTAAAAAATGACTTTAAATAATTCAGACCCATCGAGTATTTACGTAACGTAATCTAAAACTCAAACGGTAGATGTTTACTCTATAACCCACGAAGAATTCGTTTCTAGCCGCATCCGATTTTACAACATGCTTAACAAATCAATTATTTATTAATTCGCCGACAAATTCTTAGCACTTCCAACTAAAATTATATATACATATATCGTTCATGCTCGCATGTCTTTAATATGGTAAACCCCGAGATTCTTACAATCATCATTCACCAGTTCATACGCTGTATTTCCTAATTTCCTAACAACTACACATTTAACGTATTTAGGAGCAAGTTTAGCCGAAAACTTATTCACTGCACTACTTTGAACATAATTTTTTACCAAAACATCTTGGCCGACTTCTAGAATTCTATTTTTACTCCTTAGGTTGTAATTATGACAGGATCTTTTATACGCATCTTCTAAATTTTTTAGAACTAGCCCCTGATTTACACTTAGACAACTGGATTTAGATTCCGCAGAAATAATACCCTCATTCTCAACATTTAACAATTGTAACAATGCATATTCCTTCCCGTTAGTGATCATATGCTGTCCGAACATTAAAAAATGAGGTGAATATTTCGTAGCAGAGTGCGCAAGTAATTTCCGATATATGTTGATCCCACGTTTCGTGATTTTCCCCAACATACGAGTATGCTCGTATAGCTACAAGTATTGAACAATTCACACGCTCCAACGCATTCGCCTGAGGACAATAGCGGGGAACAAAAGAATGCTTAACATTAAATTTTGATAGGAAATTTTGAAATAATGTTGAAGTAAATTGTGCTCCATTGTCAGAAACAATATACTCAAGTACCGAAAATGTAAGAAAGATATCCTTTTCTAAAAATTTCACAATATCTGTGGAAAGAGCCTTTCGAAAAGGTTTAAAGAAAATAAATATTGAATAATGATCTAAAACAATGAACAGATATGTATTACCATTTTTCGATCTAGGATATGGGCCTAAAAAATCTACAAATAATCATTGCATTGGACGAACAACCAACCTTTGCTCGCCCATGTCAGTTCTGGTGGAATAATTAACTGGCTTAATTTCCTTGCATTTATTACAATTACTGACATAATTTTTCACATCATTTGCTATTTTCGGCCAGGCGATCAAGCATTTTCGCAGAACCAACATGTGCTGACGTCGGAAGGTTATGTGCTGGAACAATAACGTAATTAATTAGATCATTAGGAATGTATAATTTCCAATTACTCAAATCAGTCAAAGTCAAAGGATAATTCTTATTAGCAGATGTATTTACAAGAATTTTGCCATCAGATATAGTGAAATTCGAGAAAGATACAGAAGGCGATGCAATTTTGGCAATTAAATCTAAATATTCTTTAGATCTAAAAGATACAGAATCAAGATTAAAATCTCATCCATAAAGACTCTCGACAATGCATCCGGCACTACGTTCTGTGATCCACTAAGATGCTGTATGGTAAAATCAAAAACCTGTAGTTTCAGGCTCCAACGCGCTAGTCTGCCTGTGAGCTCTTTTTGACCCATAAGCCATTTAAGACTTGCGTGGTCAGTGACAATGGTGATATAATATCCCTCGATATATACAGCTAAACATTCTAGCTCGGTAATCGAGTAGTTGCGCTGTGCTGCGTTCAGCTTCTGAGACATATATGCGATGGGATGTTCCTCACCATCGTCACTTTCCTGCAACAACACGCTTCCGACACCAGTTGTACGCATCCCATTGAATCACGAACGGTTTAGAAAAGTTGGGGTGTACCAACACTGGAGCATTTGTTAATGCCAATTTGACATCATCAAACGCTTGTTGGGCTTTTTCAGACCAAATAAATTTCGATTTATTTTTGGTGAGATCTGTGAGAGGTGCTATTAAAGGTGCAAAACATGAGATAAAGCGCCTATACTATCCAGCCATTCCCAAGAAACGAAGTTTCTTGTGAGTGGTCGGTGTTGGGAAATCGGTTATGGCTTGTACCTTATCTGGATTTGTTGAAAGGATTCCGTCCCCAACAACATAGCCAAGGTAGTTAATGCGTTTGAGGAGGAAATGGCTTTTCTCCAAGTTTACCGTTAGACCAGCATCGCACCGATTCTTAGCTACAAGTGACAACAACTCGAGATGTTCTTCAAATGTTCTGGAAGTAATCAGAAGATCATCCAGATATACAAAAATTCGATCATGCAATTCATGGGGTATCACCTGATCCATTAACCGGCACATAGTTTGTGGCGCGTTACAGAGACCAAATGGCATAACTGTGAATTGGTACAGAGGTCGACCAGGAATGGTAAACGCTGTTTTATCTCGGGACTCAATAACCAATGGAATCTGCCAAAATGCATCCTTCAAGTCAAGACTTGAAATACATTTTGTATCTCCCAATCGGCTTAGCAATCCGTCAATTATAGGCAGTGGATACGCATCCCTGACCGTTACCTCATTCACACGTCTTGCATCTAAGCAAAGACGAACTTTACCATTTGGTTTCCGGCCCAATGTCACAGGTGAACTCCAGGAACTGTGTGATTCTTCGTTTACTCCCAAAGACAGCATCCGATCAATCTCGAGATACATGTCAGCTTGTACTGCAGGAGATACAGAATAGTGTCGCTGTTTGATAGACTGGGCATCTTGGACATTAATTTCGTGAGAGATTAGCGAAGTTTTGCCTATACCATGTTTATTACGTTTTACACAGACATCGGGAAACTTTCCAACCGAACTCAACAAAAGTTTTTCAATCCTCCAAAAAAAAAACGAAAAAGCTTTGGTAACTAAATTAAAAAAAATGATTGACCGAAAACTAGATTTAAAATAAATTTTGAATTATAAACAAGTGTAAACTAAGTGCAATATGCCAATTGCAACACAGGCACGGTTATTTATTAACGGAACACGATGACGTTTGACATGAATGAAATTTTTGAACGATTCTTTGATCAAATTCTTGGATAAAGCCAAATGAAAAGGGACTTATCTATTTCTTGGTCGATTAAGATCAAACTTCACATGTTCCTATGTGGTAGACTTGAATTTACAAATGAAATTGATTATGGCAAATTTCTTCTACATGTTTTATATAAAAACTTTAGTAGGTATGTTATAAGAAAAACTTACCTTCATTGGAATTACAAATTATTTGAAGATTTAGTATGCATATAATATTCCCCTTCACCTAAATTTTTATATTTTTATATAGAGCTTCGAAGTTCTAGGTAGTTACTACAATTGCATGGTCGTAGTGGATTACTCCATATATACTCCATACATCTCCTGCAAGTATTTTCTTAATTTATCGGGGTTATTGAAAAATTCGATTCTAAGATATTAGTTTCAAGATATGTAGCGTTATTAACGTACGTCGCTACTACAATGTTTGTTTGAGGGTTTTTCCTATTTATGGTCCTGCCCAAGATAATACATTTTTAAGAAATCACAACAATTTTATGTTTATCGCGCCTATATAATACGGTGCATAGCATTCGTTTATATCAGAATATTGTATATACTACATCGAAGCTCAGGTATATATTTATTCATATCACACCTGGTATATATATTATGTTAAAAACGGTTTGTAATAGTTGTATTAATTTGATGTTACTTAGAAACCTGAACAAACGATAAATGCCATTTTGTACCTATACGTCGTTTTGAAATATTCAATTTTGGAAAATGCTTTTTCGAAAATTGTCTTTTTGAAAAATATCGTTTTAAGGAATGCCGTTTTTAAAAATGTCGTTATGTATCTATGTCGTTTTGAAATATGCAATTTTTAAATATGCCGTTTTGAAAAATGCAATTTTGTGAAATGCCGTTTTGGAAAATACAGTTTTGAAAAATGCCATTTTGTACCTATATGTCGTTTCGAAAAATGAAATTTTGATAAATGCCGTTTTGAAAAATGCCTTTTTAAAAAATGTCGTTTTAAGGAATGCAGTTTTGAAAAATGCCGTTTTGTACCTATGCCGTTTTGAAAAATGCCGTTTAGAAAAATGCCGTTTTGTACCTTATGCCGTTTTGTACCTTATGCTGTTTTGAAAAATCCAGTTTCGAGAAATACCGTTTTTTAAAATGCCGTTTTAAAATATGCAATTTCGACCGGGACCCGAAATTTTGAAATCAAATTGGTGATAATTTCACTAACCATGATGCCAACAGTTGGCGGTCCTGAACGGGCTCAATGTGACCGTTGATTATTGTAGTAAAAGTTATAAAACGGAGTTCTATGTGGCTTGTTAGAACTCCGTTAAATTATTTTGAAGGGTTTCAATGCAAAAAGTAAACATTTAATTTTAAAAGTGTTAATTAAGTTAACAAATTTTGCAACAAGTCATCATATCAAACCGCTGCAGGAAAACATTAATAATATTCAAATACTTGGATATGCATACAACTTTGCACGTAAATATTTATAAACGACATGAGCGTAGTCACAACCGTATTAATCTAAAGTCGCCAATTTGCTTATTCATGTTTTATCTTATAACTCAAAAACTGACTAATATATCAAGATAAAACTAAGGGCAGACGGCTCTCGTGGTTATCAACTACAAACCTATTGAAACTACTACACTTATATTAGTGTAATAGTTTTTAGTCATTTAATTTAAAATTACATACAGACACGCCAATTTTATTTACCTGTATATATTTTTATATACATTTCAGCTTTCATTACAAATGAAACATTATTAAGAGAATTAATTGTTAATTTTTCACGAATGAGGTGTGAAAAATCGGATGGCACTCTACTGGTAAAACACTCCGTTTAAACCAAATTTAATGTAAATAAAACTTAATTATAGTGAATAATTCCGTTTCTAGTATTAGCAGCTAATCTAGGCACGTTATTTTAATGTATCATTAAAATTAATTAAATCTCGTGCATCTCATTAATTAAAATGTAAAATATTACGCATAAAATCAATTTCTATAAATACAATTTTATAATTAGTTTCATTAAAACTTCAAAGGCAGTTCGTTTCATGAATAATTAAAGGTAATCATCTAATTCGTATTCTAATTGATTTTAGATAAACTACATTGGTAATATGCGACCGAAGCCTCGTCGTATTATTTTGTGAACGTTTAATTAAATGACAGTGAGCTGTGTTGATGGAGGTACGATTTAAAAACTTAATAAATAAAAAATCCCCAATTTTTTGTTTAAAGCAAGAGCTACACACACGCAGTATACACAGATAGATATTATTAAAAAATAAATAAAAATGCCAGAATTAATTTTATTCAGCTACATATAGATTTCTATTTTGTCGTACAAATTTATGGTATATGCATATAAATTTAAGGTCGATTCATTATATTGAAATTTAATATCAAATAAATTGATATGGAAATTATCATTTAAAACAAATTAAGTATTTAATACAAAAATCATCCCATGGGGTCAACCAAATATATTTTATATACAGTCCAAGTGAACAGTTATCAATTATGTTTGTCTATACGTTGTAATATTGACGATGGGTGCGCAGTATCTTAGGGAAATAATTTAATTCGCGTGTGTTATAATTTTGCTTAGATAGTCCCCACCTAAGTAGATATACGCGATAAGGATACCTCTTATTCCGTATCACATTTAGTACGGAACACTCGAAATATTTTTATAGAGATAACCACGATTATCAATTTGAGGAATTGAAGTGCTGTTCGAGAATTATTTTTTTTGTGTTTATATTTGATGTTATCAGTCGTACATGTATATTTGATATAAATTATTTATATCTACATAGATATCAATTATTTTTATTAGTCATGTATAATCAATCGTAATTTCCCTAAAATTTCGAAATAAATATGAAATTAGCTTGAAATATGTACGTAAATAAATTAATCAAGGTTATTGTACTTACAGTAGGTATGTAGCAGCGATACATGTAGCTGCGAAGACCAAGTCAACAATACAAAGACAACAAAGTATGTAAAACATTCCTTTTGGATAATTGACCGGAGCAAGAATAATTTTCAATTCGTCAATATAAAAATGGATTAAAATGGATTAAAAAATTCTGGAAATTTTTTATTCCAATATGTTACTTGTTGAAATTTTTCAAATTATTAGTGAATTTACATTTCTAACTAAGACTGGTATTAGAATTTAAATTCTAATTTTTTTAATTATTACAACTAAATACAATTCATCTAGTAATTTTTCTTTTTTAATTTAGTCACTTGTGAATGAGAAGAGGCCCATTGGCCATCTCCATTTATAGGTTATTTACTGAAGTAGTCTTTGCACTGGTGTCCTTAATCCATTGGTTTCGTTACAACATACCACGAAGCTCTCCATTTACGTGTTGATAAATACGTGGTCCATGAATCACTCTATTACTATACTTTTCTATTTCTTCTTCAACAGTCAGGATATTTAGGTCCCTATGAAGGTCATCAATAGCACTTTTTTGAAAAGTTTGTATTATTTTGGTATTGGTTTTCTTTGTACAGCTCCAGTGTTAAATTCCGTAAGTCCATACAGGATTTAGCACCTGTTGGTATAGTAGCAATTTATTTTCGATTGACATTATTAAGCCTTATTTGCATACGGAATCTGCTGATCGATAGTGATTACAGGTTTGTATTGATTCATTGAGACTGATAAGCCACATTTTTGTCCATTTCATGTTTTTATTTCATGCTTCTTATAGTTTCGTTGTCGAAACCTCGATAGTGTATCCTACTGAAAAAACTGCATATCATCAGCAAATGTTGCAACGGTAAACATTTTTTGATTGAGGTAAATC